>JACAXG010000093.1:0-426385 GCA_018881555.1 Amblyornis subalaris
TGTGATGTGATGTGATGTGATGTGATGTGATGTGATGTGATGTGATGTGATGGCTGTCCAGCAAAGGCACAGAAACACAGAAAAGACTCAGCTTACTTGAAAGGCTGAGCTAAGAATACAGTATTTACCACTCCATGTAGACCTTGGATGGCTAAACACAGGAACCTTGATGATAGATGTAGACAAAGAAATCAATTCCAGCTATTTATATTTCAGAAATCTTTCTTAGTTATTGTCAGGCTGTTTACATTAACCTGTAAGAACAAACAGCAGTCTTTCACTAGTTCATCTCACCTTTCAAGGAAGAGAATTTTTCTTCAACAGATATATGTTATAAAAAACGTAGTGTATATATTTATTTGTTTTATTTTTGTGATGGAAAATAAACAGATCTAAAAATTTTACAGAGTTGTTTAGTGTCTATGATGATGAAGAATATCCTTCTAACAGCTGCATCCAACACCAGCAGCTCTCAGCTGGCAGCCTTGTTGCATCTTCAGAATAATTTAAAACAAAACAGAAACTCAAGTGGTCTTCTAAAATGTGTGGAACAGCAATTGACTGCTACTTCAATGGTAACTTTTCTGAGCTGCTTATTAGGAGGTTATACATATGTTACATAAATGCACACAGAGAGACATATGTGTGTATACAGGACATGGGTTGGTGGTGGGTTGGCAGTGCTGAGAGAATGGTTGGACTCAATGGTCTTCGAGGGCTTTTCCAGTCTGAACAATTCTGAGATTCTATGAGCCACCCCTGCACCTTCCCCTGCTGCCAAAATCTTGCCTCATAAACCAAATACAATTTTATATAGTACGTGTCGGTGAAGTGTCTGTAGCAAAATTCTGAAGGACTTCTGCAAATATAAATGTTACTGTGAATTATTCTACTCACGTCCTTTGCTCTCTGCTAGTCTTTGATAGCATTTTAACTTCAGAAGTAGTGCAGCGGCCATAAAAGTCATCTTGTTACGAAGAGTGGACTGAGCCACAATATTTGTAATTGTTTTAAATAATATTTATACACTCTTCTGCACTGCACAAAAATTACATGATCACAGAATGGTTGAGCTTAGAAGAAATCTCTGAAGGTCATCTTGTAAAATGCCCCTGCTCAAGCAGGGCCGCCTGGAGCCCGTTGTCCACGACCATGTCCAGATGGCTTCTGAATATCTCCAAGAATGGAGGCTCCACAACCTCCCTGGACAACCTCTGCCAGTGCTTGCTTCCCTCACAGGGAAGCAGTGTTTCCTGTTGTTTGGACAGAGCCTACTGTCCTGGCACATCTGCTGGGTGGTTTGGGCCTTTTAGTACATTCTTTCCTAGAATTACTATCAATTTTCTCATGAAAGAACTGAGAATGGGGTTTAGAAAATCTATGAAAATAATGCTATTTTTGAACTATTGTACAGGCATGGAGAAACCTCTGTATTCCTGTTGAACATTTTAATATAGTGGATGAATTGCCATCCAATTTCTACATAGTTATTCTCCAGCATTCAGAAGACAGGTATAAAATTTCATCACTTTGATTTAGCGTTGTTTGTTACAAATATCATCTTTTTTTCCGTGGTTGTTTATTGCCTTTCACTTCTAATTTTGCTGGACTTGAATTTTAGGATAACAAACAAATTAATATATAAATAAAACTGCCTGCAGCTCAAAGTTGTACATTTTCTGTACTTTTGATTTCCCTAATTATCTCTTAAATCTCAAGAGGTCCCTTGAAAGGTTTCAGGCCATTCTTGATATTTTTTGGAAATTCTGTTAGTAGTTTCCTGCTCTTATTGCTTATGCTCTTGGAAATATTAGGACGGGTCATATTTAGCTTTATAAAGCCACCAATTATCTGATTATTGCAGCCTAATTAGCAGCTGCTCAGAAGTTGAGCTATAGCACTGACTATAAGTGCATTCGCCAATTTAAAAAGTCTTAAACACTTGTTACAGAACAAATAGAAATATACCTTATTGGTTACATAGTAATAAAAGAATTTACCTTCCATCTCTCAGTTTGTTCCCAGCTAGAATTTGCAGGTTTCTGCACCCAAGGTGGGGGTAGTTACTGCATTCTGAGAGTATTTGTGAGCACATTAAATTAGAGGGTAATAATTACTCATTGAATATGTTTGAGTCATATAAACAAGGCTAGACAGTCAAATAATCTACTCAGCACTTTCCTGCTTTCCATAGATCACATTTGTACAGTTCATTGATTGAGATGCCCAAAGTAAGTATTGCACAGCAAAAAGGAAAACTCACTCAGCTGATGGGTAAGTACCTCTCACATTTAAGAGATAAAAATCATTGCACTGATGTTATAAGAAGGCTCATATCTTTCACTGTTGCAGTCAGTAAAATTTTAAAATACTTTTTCAAATCATTTTAACTCTTCTTAATTACCAAGAAAAATAAATTCATAAATATATGTTTCATTATCAGATACAATGTATTTAGTCACACTTTATATAAGTATTGTTTACATTTGAAGGCTGAAGCTGTTGTAGATAAATAATCATAGAGATTTTTTTCATTGTACATTTCTGTATATATTTTGCACATATATTTTGCACATATATTTTGTACATATATATCTATCTAGATTTTATTTTCAAAGAATACCATGGCTAGAAACAGATGGTCTTCGTACAATCATTTCTTCAAGTACAAATATGTCTAAAAAGGACTCTTAAGAGGGTGTTATCCTCCTTTTAATAGTGCAGGCAAAAGTTTCTCGATTTCCTGTGAATCCTGATGTGTTTCATATTTTGCTGGAAAAAATGCATCTTTACAAGCAGCAAAAGATGAAGAGTCATCTTAAACAAACTGTCATTCAGAACTTGAAAGAGTGTGTCTCCAAAACAGATGTGGTAATATATTTAATTACCTTATATTTAAAATAGGGTGAAAAACATTGTTTTTCATAAAAATATGATAGACATTCTTTATGCAGAATTTTTCAGTTATTCTAAGTGTGGCATCCATAGTCTTCACAGTTACTAAATGCTGTGTACTCTGCTTCAAAATTTAATCTTACTGTGCTGTTGTTGCTGTATTTGTCATTTGCAAGCTTTGAAATGTTCAGTGGTTTATCAGAATTAAAAATTGATGCAGTTGAGATCAGTTTACTTGAAAATGTGCCATAATTCTGAGATTTGCATTTGCAAATGTACACTGCCTTTCATATCACATGAAAGTCTTTGCTGTCCCCAGGAAAAAAACAGGATCATAGATTGTAACCTTTAATCAAAATAAAACCATCTTAGCCAGAGATTTATTACTGATTTTCAACACAGAAGAGTTCTTTGCTAGGGCATACAGTATCTATTCCACTGTAGCTCTTTATTTGGACACAGTTGATCTGAGTCTGTTAGTCACAAAATTTTGCTTTTAGGAGTTTTTGTTGGAGTCTTAAGTTTGTAGAACACTCTTAAATTCTAGATGATAAAAGTTTTCTGCAACTGCAGAAAGGCTCAGTTCTATAAGAATATTGTCACAGTCAGTGAGCACAAGTTGTGTAACATAAAGGTACTGGAAAAACCTGTGATTTTCACGCTTTTAATCTGCAAGGTTACAGAAAGCTTTCTGCACATAACATGTACAAGTCTCCATCCTAGCATTTTACTTTTAATTTTGGCTTCATTAGATAAAGCTTAGGTTTTTCAATACCAAAGAAAATTCACTGTTAAATATAGCATTAACAAAAGCTGGTATAGGTCTATTTCTTTTATTAATAGAAAGGTAAAAAATACAGATAATATTGAATTTTCTGTACAAGTTTTCATTGTTTTATTCACAGTAATTTGACTGTCTTGGTTTAAGACAGTTTTAAGAGGTGGACACTCTAAAATGAGTTTCCTGCCCTTGAAGTTGTAACCTTTCCCTTTTAAATGAAAAAATAACAGTTTACTAAAAAATGGGATAGCAATAGGCAAAAAATAACAGTAATAGTCACTAGTTACAAAGTTGTTCTAATGTCATGGACTCCCTGGGAAAAAAGAGAAACTCAAATGGCAGAGTGACTCCTTCCCCACTATGGTGCCCTCCATGGGCAAGTGCATGTAAGGAGACCAAGGGACAATGGCATTAACTCCCCCAATCTCTCCACTGGTGGCAGCTCCACCAATGAAGGTGGCTGGCACACTCCAGTGACTGGTACTTTTTCAAGGGCTAGAACTTGCCTTCCTCTCAAGAGAAGAGATGGCAGAAGATGGCAGGGCAGGCATCTGGGGCAACTTGGTGTCTTCTCACCTTGGCTGGGCACTGCTGGCGGGCTGGGGTGACCACACAGGGCAGGGCCACTCCACTCCTGTCAATGTGATGCTGCGGCTGCAGACAGGCACTTGCGAAATTTGCCCTGAGGCAGTCCAGGACTCCGAAACATAGACTCTTGGGGAAAAAAATACCACTCACAGCAACCCCCCAAAAGAAAACCCAAAAGGAGAGCTTCCACCCGCACTGTCTCAGCTCCATGGCAAGAGACAAGAGAGCCAAGAGGCAAGCCAAGAGGCAAGAGAGCTCTGCTTGGGCAACTCTGGCTTTTAAAAGGGACTGCCACTCCACCGCCCTGCGGTTCTGTTTCCAGCTGCAGGGTCTTAAAGAGACAGTAACAATTTGGAGAACAGATAGATATGGAATACAATAACAGTTTGGGTTACCCAGGACATTGACAAATTTGGTTTTTGAATTATAATTCTGTTTTATTCATCATCTTAGCATCTTTCTGTTAAAATACCAAGTATTGCAGATGGTTGACGTGTCAATCACTTTCTCTTGTGCATGGCCAGCCTTTGTTGTATTGGCAAGTTTGTAAAGATTGCTGTAGTTGCATAAGTAAAAAAAAACAGTGCTAAGATAGTGTCAGGTTGAACAGATGAAAAAAACAAGTGACATAGGTTTTTAAAATATGTATGCATTACAACTCCCAGAACTTATGTATGCAGCCTGTATTGTGCCACACAAAGTCTTGGGTGAGAAGTTAATTCGTTAATACCAACACTCTTCACCATTTAGTTGAGCTCTTTTGTCAAGTTAGTGGGTTTGTGTCCATCTGTGTTGTATTTTACAGGCTTCAGTTTTCAGTGTCTTTCTCTCCTACATTCTATTTTCTCCATATCTATTTTCTTCATTCTGATTAGTTTTTTTCCTAAATTGGCTTCACTGATCTCTCTATATGCATTCATTTTCTTCTTCTATGTCCATCATGCAGTTTCTATTCACTTCTCCAGGTTGTCCTTATACAATTTATTATTTGGAGGAATACATTATAATTTCTTTCTCTTGTACTTTTCTGCCATTCCTCACTGAAATTGCTGAAGTATGTTAATTGTTTAAATAATAAGTATTGACACCTTGTACTGATTCCTCTGTTAGAGTATTTTGCAAAATGCTGGTAGGAAATTTTGAAATAAAGTAGTTTTGAAACTGACTTCTTATATTTTCCATTTTATGATCTTTCACATTATTTGATTTAGTCCGATTTAACGTATTACAAAATTTATATGTATAGTGGCATTTAACAAGGATGGAAAGGGAAGGTGTTCTAATTTTTGTTTCAATGTGTGATAGACTCCAACAGAGAAAACAGATGATAGTGGGCTTGATTTGACATCAGATTTCTCTGAAATAATAGAAACTATGGAAGACTATCTGAAACCAGTGCTGTCACAGTTTGATTTTTCTGCTATCAGGTAAGACATATTGACTTTGATTATCATTTGTGAAAAGAGAACTGTACTCAAGTCCTTCAAATAAAGGAATGGTTTTAGCAAGGATACCCTGTTGAATGAATGTTTTACATCTTGAAAGACAGTATATTCAGGATATACCAGACTAAGAGACGGAGCGATATGGTAGACTGATGGCCATTTCTGACAAGCACTGTTCTCCAGTTTAAGTTACACTTAAAACTGAAGCTCAAGGTGCAACATTATGATTAAACTGTTTAAAAATAGGATCTCCAAAGGGAGAACATCCTTTGTGTAAAATGTCACTGAAATTGAAACAGTTTTGTCTTTGTGTTTCCTGTGAAAACTTTTACTTAGACAAGTATTAGTGCTGGTGATACTTTCACTGAAATTCCTCTTCCCAGAGAAT
The DNA here is from genome assembly GCA_018881555.1 of Amblyornis subalaris. Lineage (NCBI taxonomy): Eukaryota > Metazoa > Chordata > Aves > Passeriformes > Ptilonorhynchidae > Amblyornis > Amblyornis subalaris. Next base: position 6,098 of record JACAXG010000093.1, read on the forward strand.
CCCAGTGCATATCAGTTTCAGCAGCTGAAACAGGAAGAAGAAAAGTGAAAGATAAGGACACCAAACAAGGTGGAATGTGCGGTATGTGCTCCGTTGCGTACAATATATACGTGTTTGTGTGTGTACAGATACCAAAATCCAGTCATTTTAGTTTTAATTTTATTTAAAACAGAGAGAGGACAAAGGCTTTAACATTGTTTTTGTCTGTTTTATTTTCTACATCAAGTCAAATGTTTCAGTATACTTTCAAAGACAAATTTAGATGCTGGATGGAGCTATGCTTCTGCATTTATTTAGAGTCTTTCAAACCACACAGTCTGTAGACACCTAAATGAAATGGCTTTATCACAAACCAGTTTGTGAAAAGCTAGAGTAAAGAACTTTCTTAAGTCTATAGATCTCTTTGTTTTGTCCTTTTTTTTGCTTTAAACTTTATGGACTTGCACAGGTTGTTGGCTTGAATGCAAGCCTAATGCTATAGTTATGTCCCTAAACACGCCTCAAGAGTAGTTCTGCAAAAACTGGATAAATTGTCTTCCATGCATCTGCTCGTTTTCTGTAGAACAGAAATGTTGTCATAATAATATTTAGTTCCTTTTTTCCTAAATAACAGAAAAAAATTTTATACAGAACTACACAGTATTGGATAAAAGTTCCTTTACAACTCTATGCTGTTTAGCCAATCACTGCTGTGGCAATTTTGCATTTCCAAACACCATTTTCCTGAATGTATTGCATACAACTGGACTTGGATCTGAGATGGTTGGTTATTAATACAGGGATATTCTTCCCTCTGAAGAATTGGTGCTAACAAGTGCATAAAAATTTGAGAACATCTTAAGAGTAATGGTATCAAAAGAAATATTTTTGCTTAATGCACTTAATCTACAGTACAATGAAGTTCACGTGTCATACAATAGAGGAAATTTAGTTTTTACATCTAACGGCAATTATTTATATACGAACTGAGAACTACTGAATCTCAATCATGTTTTGTTACATTTTTTTAGATACACCTATGGATTTAGGATTATGTGTGGTATTACTAGGGGATACATTATTTATGGAATTGCCTTTGGAAGCTTTGAGTATATTTAAAGAGGAAGGAATAAGTTCTGTTTCCAGAGATTTTTCTCTACAGATTCTCTACAATCGACTACACTGGACTGAGTCAGGTACTATTAGATAAACATTCTTTCCTTTAGCATAATGATGCATAAAACAGGATACTTAAGAATTAAAATATGAATGGTGGTGTATATTTTACTGGAAGACAGCCACATGTAATAGGGTTTCCAGTATTTTAGGTGGACTAGATGGTACAGTAGACTTAATAATGTACTGGCTGATTATAGGTGCAGTGGTACCTAATTTAAAATAACCTCTACACATTAAAGAATTACATAAAACTCAGTGGAATCTAAAATGGCTTGCAAAGTTTCATGCCAAGTTTACAAGCATGTTGATAAAACTTCAAAGCTATTGCAGCAGCAATGAAAAAAAAGAAAGTAAGAATTTACACTTCTATTAATTTTCTTTAACCTTGCTATAAGACTTTGCTCAAAAGACCAAATCTAAAAAACTTAATCTCTGAAATACTTTTGGTTTTTGTGCTACACATGAGCAAAATCAAATCCCCACAGGCTTTATGAACTTTCCCTACTGCACACACTTAAACGCTACATAAACTCTTCAGTGAAATGAGGTTAAAGTGAGGTGGTTGGACAGTTGGTAAACTTGTCCTTATGGCATTTTAGAACCCATTTCTTAGATCTAGAAGTGAGTAATAAACGCAAGCACTAAGCAGTTTTTTTATGAATCGAAGATACCTTCTGATAATAAAGTTAAAAATTTGAAGTTGCATTTTTGTTGTACATAGAGAAAACCACATAGAATTATTAAAACTAGTTGGTCTAAGATAAAAAATAGACCAAGTGTAGAAAGTCTCACTCTGTACCATGAAAGTATGCTGTTCCAGAGAGGTTCTTGTATTGTGGCCATATCTGTAATACTTAGTAATATTTAGCCTCCTGTATAAACTGTCCTCTATTTTTCCACTTCACCCCTTCTTTCTAAAGGGAAAGAATTGTATATAATCTGAGATTAGAGTATTTTCAGTCTACATACACATTCATATACTGTTACAGGTCTTTCAGAAAGACAAGGTTTAGAACATGTAGGGTTTTTTCTATTTCTGTTTTTCCCTTTTTCAGATTGGAACTTCTTATAATTTTAGAAGTGGATAAATGAGAGGAAGCATAGTTGAAAAGTCTCTGGTTTTGCAATTATGACAGTGGCTGCTGAATGAGGAAACGAGCAATATGGGTATTAATGCATATCTCAAGCTTCCATGAAATTTCAGGGCACTCCAGAGATAACTGGCTGAGACACGTGCTCTGGATGATAAAAGAAATACAAGTCAGTTTTTTGTGCTTTTTAAAATTCCCTTAAAGAAATAAAAAATCCAATTCAAATATGAAACTTCCTTTTTCCTTTAGATTTCTGTGTGTCCAACAGAAACTTCAGTTATTCCATTAACATCAACAATTAATAGATATGGCAAATTACTTAGTGCTTTGATGATCAGTGTTCAACTCTATCCAAAATCAGCAGTATAATGAAGCATTTTCATGTCTAAGGGATCACATCTGCTCCTTGTCTTTCACTTTAAAGATGGGGGTTTTTTTGGGCAAGAAGATTTGGGTTATGTCCTTGCCTTGCTGTGTTCTGAAATGAGTTTGTATTTTTCTGCTTTAATCTGTTGTTGTTGTTATTGATATTATTCTTGTTGTTGTTACTATTATTATTGTTACTGCATCATATTAAATATACACGGTCCTTCAAGGACATTTGTCTTCTATAACTGCCTATGTATTAAAAGAAAATTTGTTCTTTTCATTTTCACAGAAACTGGAGTTAAAACAAATGTTGAAATAGCTAAAGAAACAAAAACAAAAGCTCATCAGAAAAAGAATGTCCAAATGGTGAACTTTCCACATTTTTTGTAAATAACCAGAGAATTTGCATAGAAAAGTGTTAAAGTGGATTGCATAGAAGCTCATTATGCATGCTAGAATTCTGAAGTGGAATAAATGTCACATGAGTCCATAAGAATCTTGCTTCTTGTTGATTTTGCAAGGAGTTTTTTGTTGAAAAATCACATTTTGTAGATTGGACATATTTAATAATCCACCAAGGGAGCTGCTTAAAGTTATTAAAATAATTTCTGCAGCAATATATTGTATTTTATATAGTGTATACCTATATTTTTATAAATCCATATCTATATTTGCATATATATGCGCACACACGTGTGTATTTGTTTAATATATGTATATACATTGTAGACAATGCAAAATAATATATTAGTTTCCATTGACAATTGTATCATGATGCTTTTAAATCCACCTTCGAAACTTTGTTAATTGTTTGACATGTCTTTCTGTTAGTAGTTTGACACAAAGAATGCTGTAGTATTAGTATTTGATTGAAACTTTAACATGTAAGAGAATATGTATTCTTTTTAATTGTAGGCACCAGCTGATCGTGATTTTCCTTCTAATTGCTTGTGTGTTGATACACGTAATTTTAAATGTATCCTTTCACAAACTATTAGCTGTGTGTATCAGCTAAACTTCCTTCTTTTGTTGTTTAAATAGCATTGTTGTGATTAACTGTTTATCAGATATTGTGGACCCCTATAATGAAGGAAGAGAAGCAGGTAATATATATTAAATCATATTTTATTCACGATCTACCCATGGAATTTAGACATTTTTGAACCAGAAAATGAAGTCATGACATCAAGATGTTGCCAAAAAAGCATACCTTTTCATCAGAATAGCACTGCTTATCACCTGTAAAACAGTATAACAATTAATGGAGGTTTTTGGTTAAATAACAGAATCACAGACCGATTTGGATTGGAAGGGACCTTAACACTCACCCCATTTCACCGCCTGCCGTGGGCGCAGGGATACCTTCCACTAGACCAGGTTGCTCCGAGCCCCATCCAACCTGACCTTGAACACTTTCAGGGATCCAGGGGCAGCCACAGCTTTTCTGGGAAACCTGTGCCAGGGCCTCACCACCCTCACAGGGAAGCATTTCTTCCTAATATCTAACCTAAACCAACCATGTTTCAGTGTGAAACCATTCCCCCTTGTCCTGTCACTACTCTTGTAAATAGTCCCTTTCCATCTGTTTTGTTGGCTCCCTTCAGGCATTGAAATAGTTAAGTCTAAACACAATGCAAAAGAAGCTACAGAGCAATCAGTAGCATAACAGAGTATGTCTTCGTGTGTTTGCAGTTCTCCTTCACAACTGATGAAAATAAAACAGTTCATGTGCTCAATATCTTACTATAGAACGTATCTTTAATTTACACTAGTATGAAAATGTAGTCAAAAGGAGAAAATTGTTTATCATTAAATGTGCAATGTCCTTGGAGAGCAGAGGTGGGTTTGGAGTCTTGTTTTCTGAAATCAGGACTCTGGAAACTCAGTTATTTTGTCCACCTTCTGAAGTCCTCCCTGAGGCTCTGGAACAGAACTGATGAGCAGTACTGGCTTTCAATTCTTTACCATTTTTTCAGGATATCTAGAATTTTGCTTTGTGCTTTTAAAGTCTTTAACCTGTCTGCCAAATAATCCTTGTTCATTATAAAATATCCCTTTCAAATGGGAATCACAATTCTACTCTGAAAATGTAACAATTGCTGCAATTTTAAAACCCAGGCTTAGATTTCAAAAAAACATGAAATCTAATGGTGACCTAAAACCCGCTAAATATGATAAGGTCATTTTAAAATTATTGAAATTGAAATTGCCCAATGTAGTTTGTAGCATCTTCCGTTCATAATGATGAAATTCTGTTGTTACAGAAGCTTCAAGTCCTTCCCAAAAATTAAAGGAAATACTAGAAAAATACCTATTTACGCTACAGTGGGAAGGTGTCATTGGCAATATGCGTGTTCCAAGGTACGTAATATTGTATCTGCTTTCTTGTTTTATCCACGTTTCTTGTTTAAAATTGTGCCTATTTCCAGAGACTTAAGTTGTGAAATAGGGGTCGTATTTTGCTGAGCTGGTAAACACGTAGCAAACCGTTTTTGTTGTTTCAAACACAGATCTAGGTTTGTAGTCAGAATATTTTAGGGATCTGAAATACAGTGCCACAAAGTGATTTAGCCAGGTCAGTTTTGTCAGAGTTGCTGTATATATAGATAATCTAACTTTGGTAGAAAGCCTTCTAGTGCAGTATTTGATGAATATACATAGGTGAGCATAAGTGTAATTTCTGGCTTTGCTCATAATTGTTTTTAAATCCAAGCGTTAAAACTATAGCATCTCCGTGCAGTCAACTGTAAATGGGAGTGCAGATTCCAGAAGCAAAGTAGTGAAGGTCATTTCAGTTTCCACTTTCAAACATTGATTGTGAAGCTAATACCATTTTATGGAGTCTACTCATAAATACACTTTGTTCTTTATAGAAATACTTTACTTTTAAGATCATTGCCATAGAGCAATAAAAGAGGTCTCAAGAGGTCAAACAGTGACAAGCCCTGTGAGTCAACATGGCCATCACTGGACCTTCCTTCCAAACTGCTAGTTTAGCAATCAGTCCTTTGGAATCTTCTCTGCTTAGCTAATACCACTGAGTAGGTACTCTACTCATAAAAACTTATTTCTTCATAGCAATTGCAAAGATTGTTATTATCAAATGGCAGTTTTTGCTGCTAGCTAGGCTGATTATCCACATCCCTTTTTAAAAACTAAATGCTTCATGTCCTGGTGGGTACATGCATGAGTACCCCCTCTGAATGTTAGACAAAGACTGTATTTTAAAGCTGTACAATACATACAGCAGTGATTTCTTTTATTTTATTTTTTTTATGGAGAGGGTGGTATTTATCTAAAAATACACTATGCCTCTTGCTCATGATGAGATATTACTCAGTAATTATTTTAATACAAGAGTATAGTATTAGTAGTCCAGGACATGAGTTATTACACTTTTCATAGAGTTCTGCAGTCTTGTTTGTCTCCTTGCTTTGCATGCTGACTTCTGTTATAATTATTTCTGGAGTAAATAGCACTGAAGTGTTTGCTATGGATAATTTCTGAAAAGTATTCTTGTAAAATAGTAACATAAAAGTAACTTACTTTCTTTCTTCTTCCTTCCTTTCAGCCAAGCGGAATGGGAGCAGCTACTGACAAACTGTAGTGCATTTTTGTTCTGTGGGATGGAGAGATTCATGTCTCATGTGTTGCTTAATTGTTTGGCTGCTATGAATATCCCAAGTAAGAAAAGCAAATTGAGAAATGTTTGTAATCACCCCAGCTTTTATTCCTAGATAAGTCCTACTGTATCATTATCACAGTACTGATCTTGGCAGTTAAGGGCTTTTTTTGAGATCCAGGGTTTTTAGTCAGAAAACCCTTGTATTATGTAGGTTTTATTCTGTTGCACAGCTTTCTTGTTAATCCTCACAAATAAGCTTAGTCCTTCTCCACTTCCATATGTTGGAATTTCTTAGGTTCCAAAAATTGACTCATCATCTAATGATTTTCCCAGTAAACCATCTCCTTTTCTTTGGAATTTAGTATTTGATTGCAAGACACTTTTTATTGGTAAGAACAACCTTTGCAGTTACACTTCTCCAAAATTCGTAAGCCTCTCCTGAGGCAAAGCAGAATTGTCCATCAAGGCTGGGTTAGTGCTGAAGGATTACTCTGGTATTACAGAGCATTTGTAGACTCTGAAAAGGTGTTTTTTCTCTGTTTCTTCACAACTAATTAGTCTTTCTGTTGTAGCATAAGGCTTAGATTCAGGACTGGTTTTTCAGATTCAGAGTCTTCCTTTCTCCTCCTGTTTTCCTTGCACGTCTGGACTTCCGAGTTGTTCTGAGTTTATCAGGGTAGCTATATTGTGTTGACATGTGAAAGTGAAAAGGACAGTACACATCAGATTGTGAAGCCCTGCAGAGCAACAGGAAGCTTCTTCGTGAAGCTTTGATTTTAAAAGTGATTTAAACATCTGTATGTAAATATTACAGGAAATAGAAAATACATCTTCCATATAGATGGGTCATGCCTGAAGATGATGTTTCAGATATCCATAGACCAGATATTTACAGGTCTGGCAGCTTTTGGAAAGTTGTTAAACCTTGTCCTATTTCCTTAAAATATGCCACGATTAATTCTGTCTGAGATTTCCGAAAACTCTAACCTAGACCAAATATATTAAGTATTGGTTTTGGTCATTTACATGATGAAATAAAATATATCATTGTTAAATCTGAGCATGAGACCAGGCTGAAGAAGAGAATGCAGTGATTTAGCAAATCCTGAAATGCGAGATCATGATGCAAATTAACCTTGCTTTATGCAGGGTGTAAATTGGGAAGGTCTAGTGGGAGATATTATACTTAAGGGAAAATAATCAGTTAATCAGTAATAAGTTAGGGTATGACTGCTTAAGGGGTAGAATAGAGTCAAGAAATGGATCACAAATTAAACAACGTACTCTTGCTAGGGTTAAAAAAACCCAAGGTCTCTATAAGGGTAACTGCAGGAGTGTCATGTGCAAGCTGTATGAAATGATTTCCCACTCTACTTAGTATTGCAAAGTTCTCAACTGGAGAAGAATATTGACCACAAAGTTATTGCTGGAGAACATTGGGAGTGGTCAGACTGTACCGCAGCTTGTGTGCTTAGTTTTATTAATAAGTATGTATGTGCATTGGTATGTTTATATGCATTTAAAACATACTTTCAGAGGAAAGAGTGATGTACTGAGAGGAGACATGATAAAAGTTTTAAGTGTGTCAAAGACTTTCTGGGCAGAAAAGTAACTTCTCATCTGCTGGGGTTAGGAAAATAAGGAACACATTTAAGCTACAGCAAACCAAACAGTAGGCAAAACCTTTTAAATTCTGAGAGTATTCTGAGTTATTTCACTGGAGACCTTTAAGGAAAATAAGGCATGTTAGAGATGTAAGTTGATCATGAGTTGTGGAGAGGAGCAGTGGTAGAAGAAATTTCCATACCTGGATACCATAAACTCTTCCAAGAGTTCATAACTACAGAATTAAGTCATATAGGTCAGTGGCTGTAATAAGATGGTATGTGGACTTCATTATCAATTACACTAATGTGGCATAGGAAAAAAACCTGCAAAACACTATGGAAAAGCATGGTAGAATTATATCAAATAATGCTAGGATGACTTTATTAGTGTACATTTACATAATACTTGACAATTGTGGCTGAAATACATAAATGGTATACTAGGAGTTTAGACTGTTTTCAAGAAAGTAATTAACTTACAAAAGGCCTGATTTACTTTAATTATTATGCTGGGCATTATTATTAGTTCAAATACTATTGCTATAGTATATTTTTTTCCAGAATGCCGTTTGGTGATTCTTCTGGATCTGGTACGATCATGGCAAAGTTACCAAAGAATTACAAACTCTGATATCCACAAAAGGTAGGTGAAGTTAATTTCAGTTATGTCGCTGTAGCTGGAAGGAACACGACATAAAGTCCAGAGAGAACGAAGCGATGCCAGCCTTTTAATTAATTAATTATGATTATACAAAGGCTTATATCCCTTAACTCGCTTGAAGTTTACAGAAGTGTCAAGAGTCTATTGGACCCTTGGTCAGCCACCTACTAAGTTCATTGGTTAATTCCAACAACACCTATTCCAAAACATTTATCTAAGTAAGAATGATAACAAAGCGCAGCTGCACAGAACTTAGATAAAACTTAGTTAATTTACAAAAGCTCCTAGGATTGTTTACAGTAGTTTTGCTTGGGAAAAGCGAGACAGAGAGAAGTCTCACGAAAATGCTGGGAAAGTTAGAAAACGTCTCTGCCAACAGCTTTTCAGCAACCACACAGTTAAGTCCACAATAAGGCAGATTATTTCAAAGCAAAGTTAAAATTTTGAGTTACAAATATTCTCATTTACTTCTGCAAGTAGAAGAGCCTCTTTATAGGGCTAAAAAGGATGAAAGCTCTGTTACAAGGCAATGATAAGAAAATATGACACAAAAACCTTGGTACATGACACATGCCTCCCGAGTCTGAGTTCAAGATTCTCAAAATGTTCTAATTGAATATATAACATTTTTCTTCGACAGATAAACTGCGTAGAGTCCATCTGAGGGTTCATACATGTAACAGTTTAACAACCAGACCGATTTTTATTTAAATAAATTATTATGGCATGTTAAATAACCTGTTCAAAATTTTTAATATTATTAATTGCAGCTTTTTTATCCTTAAAAGCATCTCAGTATTTTTGTTGCTTTTAAGTTGACAGCTGGCAGAGTTTACATTTTTTTATTGCATGCCCATTATGAATTCTTGAGAGATGCCACAGTGTCCTATTTTTATTTGTGAGTCGTTTAGACCATGCAGAATTTTTAGATAACCTGATCATACTCTTGAGGGCCAAAATGCCTTGCAGAGGGATGTAGATAGACTGGAGCATTGGGCAATCATCAATGGCATGAAATTTAACAAGAACAAATGACAGACTCTTCACTGGGGACAGAGTAATGCTGGACACAAGTATAAACTAGGAGAAGGGTGGCTGGAGAGCAGCCCTGCAGAAAGGCACTTGAGGCTGAGCCAGCAGTGTGCCTGGGCAGCAACTGAGGAAAGTGCATCCTGGGGACATAAATATCTTTAGACTTTTCTAATTATTCATTCCATGAAGAAGAAATAGGAAAAAAAAATCTCTAAAAATACTGTTTAATTAGTGCAACAATGCATAAGTTAAAATCAGTTGTGCATAAGGTAGGTGATACACACATCTGCATATATAAATATGCAGATGTCTGAGTGTATAAAAAACCTGGTATTTTTTAATATCGTTTTTGACCTCCCCAAACAGCCATTTCCTAAACCAAACCAAACCACAATTCCTTAAACTAGTTTTTCAAACTCAGAACTTTTGAAGTCTCAGTTTAATAGTTTGGTGAATTTATCAATAAGACTTACATGTTGTAAGTCCATAAGCTTCCTGAAAGTTTGTAATAACATTCATTTAAAAATTAGTCACATAGTAAGTCCACAGACAATCAGACAGGATCTCCCCAGAAGATTACAGAAAACTTTATCATCTTTTGATAAAGTTACTATAAAAAGCAGATCGGAATAAAAACAAAATTCAACCTTCTATTTACTGAAATTTCAACCTGAGAGTATCACTCCCCTTTTATCACTAAAACAATAATACCGAAGATACTTACTCAAATATTCAGCAGTAAAAACTCAAATCACGTATTGCAAGTCATTTGCTTTTAAGCCTCCAAATCAACACCATACTTATGACAAAAAATAAGGTTTCAGTTCCTGCAATATCTTATGTCTAAACATCATCTCACCTGATTCCCAATATTTTGACTGTCTTATAAGAGGTATTCTGCAATGTTTCATAAAAGTTAGTGTGTTACTCCACCTCTCACATTTCCTGAGATGTCCAGAACTACAGCAATATGACAGAGAGCAATCCCCATGGTAAAATTGCATCATGAAAAAATGTAGAGAGAAAGCTACCTGAATTCATTGTATTAAATTCAAAATGCTGTATGAATGTTAGAAAACACTTTATGCTCAGCATACAAGGAAATGCAGTCTGGCATTCTTTCTCCTATTAAAAAGCATTTAATATTTAGTTATATTTTTTAATATTATGTAAATTTTTCTTTTATTGATCTCATAATTTTAATCTTCTTTAGTTGTCTACATGTTGCTCTAGAGAGACCAACGGAGACAGCAATGCTTCTGAGCCTTACAGGAGTTGGTTCTGTAATAGCCACTCAGTGGTACACAACCCTGCAAGAGAATGCAGAAAGGCTGGAGATCTTGTTCGAGAGTAAGTATTTGTATTTGTCTTAGTTTGCGTGTATATTGCCTCAGACATTTGTGTGTGTGTGCTCATGGATTGTGTCTCCTGTCTCTTCTTTCTTTGCTCCTTACCAAATTTTGCCTGGAGTTTCCATAGGAGGTGAACTGTGTGGAGGAGCCACCATGTTGTTGACAGGTTGATCTTTCAAAAGGAACAGTAACCTACTTAAAACAGTTTAGTGCGGTGTTTGTTCATATGGTAAGAATAGGACTTATATGGTGAGAAGCAGTGCCCTAGGACATGGCAATCTATAGTTACATAAACTATGGGGAAAAAAACCCTGGAGTTAACTTACATCTGCACAGATATGTAACTAATCTGTAAAGGTATACTTTTTCATTAAGTTTTAAATGTGAAAGCACCAGGCTGTATGATTGATATTTTCTTGTTTTTCAAAACTTTCACGAAGAACTCACAGAAACTAACATTTCTTTCCAGATTTGCTGAGCTTTGGTAAAACAACTGGGCAGACAGTCTATATTCTTCAAAAGAGTAGAAGTCACAGGAAAAGGGATTCCATTAAAAGTAAGAATTAAAAAACTTAGTATGAAAGACCGGCTGTAAACACTAACTAGAACCTGGTAGATCAATGGGGTAGTCCACAGGTATAAGTGAAACCTTTCAGATGAGCTGTGACAATTTTCTCTGAAACTTCTTTCAAGAATTGAGAGTCAGAAGACCACTGATACAATACCATAATTGGAGTAGCTATACTTTACATAAATAAAATTTTGGGGGAGACTTTGACATCACTGACCAAAAGCTAAAATTTCTTTTCCACTGAACAAATAAAGTAATATGACTGAAAAGGTACATCAGGAGCGCAACTTAAATAATATAAATGGTATGGGATTATAGACTGAAAAAAAGTCAGTAGGATCTGCAGCGATTTTAGACAGTCTGCATTATAAAGGGCATACTAGATATAAGAAATACACGGCATCCTGCTGGAGAGCAGGGAAGAATTTTTGAGTAGAACAGTTTCTAATATACTGTCTATAAAATTGTACTGCTATTTTTCAATGTACAGGACTTAACTTTTAAAATAAGATTTAGTAAAATACATTTTAATTATAACTTGCACTGTCATAGAACTGAAAAGAGAAAGAATTCAGATCAGAAATATTCTGTAGTTTTCTGGTTTTTTTCAGAAGATGCTTCTTCAATATAGTGGTAGTTATTTTTTAACGAATGTAGAAGAACCACAAGTATTAATCAAAGAGAAGATGTGTTAAATTATGGCACTTAAAGCATTCTTATATTCAGTCATATTCAGAAATAACAATGCTTTTTGCTATGTTTTTATAGTAGAAGCAGATTCTCACAGCTCTCCTGGAGACAAAACAGAAGAACAGACTGTTCGCACTTCCTCAGATCTTCCTGCAACTCATCCGTCATTTTTTAATTGTGTGCTCTATGGTTTACCCAACATAATTCTGATATAATTTGTGTCAATCTTTTAATGCTAGGAATATCTACACTGGTCTAAAGTTAAGAAAATGTACATGTTGCTGATTCCTGTTTCAGATGTAAACAGTTCGATATTAGAATAAGTGTCAGGAAAATAGAATATTTAGTTCAGAGATTTCAGTTAGTACTCTGAGCTTTTCTGAACTTGGTGAATCCTGTAAAAAAATTTGGTAAATACCAACACATCAAAGAAAAGTGGGCTAGTATTTTTCAGCCTTGATGCATGAATGGAATTGGAATGTATCAATGTCAGTGCTTCCATTTGGAAAAATGTTTCCTTGATGTATTTTATTTTCACATGGATGATTTATCAGGAACATAGCTGAAAAATTTGCCAGGTCACCTTATTCTGAATGAACTGATCTTTTTATGTAGACGTAGTTGTAGTTTAATTAGAAAACAAGTTATTGTTAAATGAAATGGTTTATATTTATTTTCCTGTGATTTTTCTGAATAACATATGAATACATATTATTTCAAAATCCCAAATAAGATTATTATGTGTATGGATTTTGTAATATGCTCTGTTAAACAGCAATGCATTTTTAAATTACACACTTTAAAACTTGATAGAAGTAGAAATAGATGTAAAATAATTTAGCATTTATGGAAAGTATAAAGCTTTGATCGTTATTGCAACTGAAATAATTTCAAGAGTCTTTTTTTTTCCCCCAATAAAATGGTGATGTCTATTTCCTGTGGCACTTTTTTTGTGTCTGATAGAGCATTGAAATGGCACTGAAAAGATACTGTCCTTGGCAACTTGATGTGTTATAGTCAGTTAAAACTTGGTAAGGGTTATAGGGCTATATAAACCATATTACAAAATAATGGCATGCAAAATACTTTATGCACACAACAGAATATAAATTTGTGCTTCCTTCCCTCTTGCACTTAATTTAATTACATGACCTTATCTGAACTGCAGCTGCTCTGTCAAACTATTTTCCATAGCATGCATGATTTTTATTACCCTTTATAACCTAATTTAGACATAGGACAGATATTTTTATGACATGTATGTGGGCCTTTAATGCAATACAAATTAAGTAAAGAAGAGATCATAGACTGTACTGAAGTTACCCAGTCTGAAAATTAGGGATTCAGTGTAAGATACTTTCAGGTCTCTGAACTTGCCATGTTTTGCCACATACTGGCATGAGTCCCTTTCCCCAAATTCTGGCATTTATTTGTTTGTTTAGTTTTAGGTCTTGTAAGATACATTTTCATTGTATTTCTATAACACAGCTGCTTTTTTTACATCTTATGACAATGGTATTTGGGAAGCTGAAGTATTGATGAGTTTGAAGAAGCAATTTGTGTTGAAGGAAGCAAGTGTTCACACTTGTTGTTCACTTGTTGTTCAGTATAGCAAATATACACATATTGTTAATTTTGTTAAGTATTTACAATATTAATTTTCACATAATTCTCCATCACATTAATTGCTATGAATCTGTATTTCCCTGCTCTTAATGGCGTTGTTTACCTTGAATGCCATCTTTCTATTGCTGTCTCCTTTTTTGTAACATACAAGGTTTTGGAGAAAAGTGTATTTGATGGGAATCATGAAGCCTTGGCTACCTTGCTACAAGACAGTTTTTATGGATTTGTATTAACTTCTACCTTCTTGGAGTAAGAAATTTCATTAACGATAAAGTCCAGATAAGTTTCAATGCTTCAGAAATGGCAGTGTTGTTCTTTGAGAAAAATCCAGGATGAAAACTTCAAGATTTCAAAGACTATCAGCAACCGATATCTAGGTACAGTGGGCTTATTCACTAGTTTACAGCTGTGGTTTATTTATGAACTGATGGAAATAACTTAATCTACTGAAGTGTTTTTCTCCAAGAATATTGCCATTTGGTATTTGATCCTTTAGCTCTAACTACATTGCAGCAATCTCTGCCAGAGGAATGAATTAGGTATGACCAAAAACTTCTTTATAAGCTGATAGTACTGCTTTATCAGAAAGCATCGCCTGATCCAGGAAACATCAGGCCTGTAAGATAAACTTGTTGGGAGCAAGATATTGGAGATACTCACCAGTGAAGCTATGTCAGAATGCCCCCAAAAGGGCAGTGTGTGCTGGGTTGGTACAGTAACAGTGGATGGTATGTGTAATTACATAAAATCTGGCATAACATCTGTAATTACATAACATCTGATTGGTATTTCTGAGACATTAAAAAACTGTTGACTTAGGACCATGAAGTATAGTCATAACCAAATCGCCTGGGGTGTTAGGAGAGCATTCTCTATATTATGGTGCTACATACCAGTCAGTAATAATAGTAGGAGGACTACATGAGTAGATGATAAACTGTACTTCAGGTGATGATGAATGTGCATTCAGCGACATAAGAAGACATTTAGTTCATTCCTTCAGGAATTGATTCTGGAAATAATGCCGTCTTTTCCATTACGTTTTTGTAGCAATGTGCRGTGACACAATTGTACAAAAGTAAAGAGTCACTTAAGGAGAAGATAGATAGAAGTTGCAATGATTTCAAAAGAAAAAGAGAATAGATAACTAACATCTTTTATATTTCTTTTAAAATTACAATGGCTATTTAACCAGGGAGAGGAGCCTGCTTCTTATTTACACTGAAGAAGCTCAGCTGGTGCAGTTTGAGAGTCCAGTATGCTTACTAGTTCAAGACAGTAAACAAGAATGGAGCTGAGCAAGGAAAGGTTGAGAAGGAGTGTTGTAAAAAATTGGTGTTTCAGAACCTGTTTTGAATAAGGAACTAAAAGCTTAAAATTTTCTGATATTCCTCACACTTTAAAGTGAGATGCTGTCACAGCACATTATCTGGACTAACAATATCAAGCATTCTCCCCACAGAGTGAGCCAGCAGATGCCAGCAGTGAAAGAAAAAAAGCATCGTCTATGTGCAGCACAGAAGGGTATTTTCATCGTGTAGCAGGTTAATATATGAGATCCCCAAGAGGGCCCTTGGCTTTAAATTATTGGGAGAACTAAATTGCAGCATAGTCATACAAGATGCCGTACAAAAGGTCTTCATTCTTTTAAAACTGAATGTGAAATGAGTGGACCAAAATTTTCAGCTGCAAGTACAAAAGTGGAATTAAGACTGTTGATTTCATATAAGATTTTGTATAGAAAGAGTATTCACTAGTAACTGCAGTGGAAAGAGTGGTGATGAAATGCTGCTGGAATTATTTTTAATCATTCATTAAGTATGTATGAATAGCAAATTCAGAAAGTCAAGTTCTAGTAGTATAATAGAATCCTGGAATGGTTTGAGTTGGAAGGGACCTTAAGGCTCATCTTTTTCTACCTCCTGCCATGGGCAGGGACACCTTCCACTAGACCAGGTTTCTTCAAGCCCCATCCAGCCTGGCCTTGGACACTTCCAGGGGTGGGTCAGCCACAGCTTCTCTGGGCAGCCTGTGCCAGGGCCTCACCACCCTCATAGTGAAGAATTTCTTTACAATATCCCATCTAACCCTGCCCTCTGGCAGTGGAAAGCCATTCCTGCCTGTCACTTCAGGCCCTTGTCCAAAGTCCCTCTCCAGCTCTCCTGGAGCCCCTTTAGGCACTGGAAGGGGCTCTTAGGTCTCCTTGGGGCCTTCTTTTCTCCAGGTGAACACCCCCAGTTCTCACAGCCTGGTTCCAGAGCAGAGGGGCTCCAGCCCTCAGAACCTATCTCCGTGGCCTCCTCTGGCCTTGCTCTTATACTGGGGACTCTTGAACTAGATGCAGTACTCTATCTGGGCTTTCACGAGAGAGAGAAATTCTTTTTATTATATTAAGCAATAAATTGTTTTTATTAAATAAAAGGGTGAAATTAAAATATTTTTTAAAATAGAACCTGCTTTTTTGAGTATTCTAAAGTATTCATTTATTTGACTATGAGCTCTTAGATTTTACAATATTATATAGTGTTCAGCAACCTGGAGGAAAAAAATCCTACCAACTAATGACCCAGAAATAAATTATAGTAGATACACCTTAGGACATATGAGCTCTCTCATTGAACAATGTTGGCACAAGCCCAAACAACAAGAATAAGAGCTTCTGAAAATATTTCATCTGTGTGGCACCACATCATTCCTGTGCACTGTATCCATTCATACAAGAAATATTAAACAGTTAGTGCTATTCCATGTATCAAGGGCTTTAAAATAACATTCTGAATTATGTCTCAGCAGCATAAGAAATCACATTATCAATTAGCTTTTATAACAGAAATGACATTTTGTAATATATTTTAGCATGAAAAGAATTGGTCAGCTAAAATTTATGTAATCTGAAAAATGTGAGGAGGAAAAAAGCCTTGGTGAATTTATTGATAATAGTCTAGGACAAGAACATAATTTGAGTAGTATGTAACTGTCCAAGAGAAGTGTGTGGTTCTAAATGGTCTGCAGTAAAGAACTGCAGCAGATTTGCTACAAAATGATAACAAAAAAAAGCAGCTCTGTCATTAGTCCCTGGTATAACCTCTTTAAAATTATACTGCCATAAGCAGTCAGTCAAGGATTTCTTATCACACGTGCATCTCTCTCCAGAGCTGCAGTGGCTGGTCCTGTCAGTAAGGCTGTGTCCCTGCTTTCCAAAGGGATGCGGTGGAGCAGATGCCAAAACATAGCAGCTGATGCTGTAGGTGTTTGTAGGCAGGGAAATTAGACCACATTAGAGGCTGGTGTACGGATCATTCCCATAATAACTTAAGACCATTCATCTTTGAGTTTGAACACTAATGACTTTACAACCTGCTAAGCCTTCTAACCCATTCTTTGGCACCCTGTCTGACCTGAAAGCTCCAGGAACAGGATATCAGAGAGAATCCAACCATCCTATGTGAGTGTAAATCCTTTCTTCTGTTCAGTGTGGATGAAAGACCAACTCATCACTGTAAAGCCACCAGGAATAACTTCTTAAAGTCCCTCTTGGGTATTAATTCAGGCCTCCAACTGCAGTGTCTTCATGTGGATATAGTGACAGATAGTTACTAGCATGGATTTTAAGGATGTGGTCAAGTTAAAACTGAAGGCATGCTTATGTGCCCTGAAATACTTACTGGTTGGTGGAAGACCCAAATCAGTACTTGGGTGAAAAACAGAGTATTTCTCAGCCAGTGACAGAAGAGTGTGTAGGGTCTTTCATGAACACAGTAGGTAGCATTTTTGAAAGCAGTAGTCACAATAGTCTTAATTTCAGAATAAGAAGAGGAAACATATTTAATAAATTGCAGTTTTCCAGAGGGTTGGTTAAGACTTACGATACGAGGAATAATTTTAGATCACTTAATCCCATTTTTATAAAAATGCAGTATGGAATGTTAACAATGTCACTGGTGCATAAAATATCAATTATAATATTCCTTGAAATACAAATCTTGATACCTATTATTATATGTATATATACTTTTAAATATATTAAAAATGGTAAACACAGTACTACATCTATGAAGGAATGTATTCTTCCACTGTCAAAAGAGTATACTAAGTCAGTGCTGAGTTCAATCCAGTTGAAGCCGACAAAATATACACCCCTTTCAGAAGTAAAGGCCAGTATCTTGGGCTAGGAAGGTACAGGAAATTAAAAGGGTGTTTGGTGACAGTGTGCATTAATATGGGACATGTTTAGGGAGATACTGCTTCGTTACTGAATAACTACTGTGATTTATTTTCCCTTTTTGTTTCTTACAATGCTTCAGCCTGACACATGATGGCAGAAGAGGGTGAAAACTGGCAAGATTAAACTGAAAGTGAGTCAGTACTGAGCTCGAGTACAGCATCCTTTCCTGTAACTGAATGTTCATGACCTGTCAATTTTCTTGATGGTCTCATACTTGACATTTAGCATTTGAAATTGTTAGGAGAAACTAGATGTCCACAAAAATGTACAGCTTTTGCAGAAATTGAGACCACACTAATTAAGGATTTGTGTTTGTTTTCTGAAAAGGCATCTAAAAATATTTTTATAATGTTCTGGCCTTTTTGATGACTTAATTTTCTTAAAGAAAGTAAAGTTGCTGTCACAAGACAAGTTTCTCAGCAAGGTGGATGGTTCAGACTTCTGTGTGTTTTTTATGGGCCTACTATAACCATAATCAACAATTCAACAATTCCAAGAGTTGACATAACAACTTTTCTGTGCTACAGGTGCACTGAGATAAGCTACAGATAATAACACTGAAGTAAACTGAATCGGGTTCATTATTGTCTAAAATTCTTTTTAATTTTGGGTGGGTTTTTTCTTAATTTTGCACAAGTACATCAATTATGAAAGAAGTCAATACCCTGCAGGGAGAGTTACAGAAAGCAAACAAACAAAACAAACCTGAGTTTTTCAAAAGTGCAGCTGATTAGTTCCCTTGACAATCATAAGCTATATTGGCTTCTTTGTGAAAATATTATATATTATGGGTGTTTTATTATCTGACTGGGTACGGGGTAGTAGATCATATTTATATCAAAGCAACAGTGTCCACACTGCTATTCTCTGTCTTCCTTTTCTGTTTGATGCCAAGATTTTAAGAGACAGATCAGTGCTCCCAATTTTTTTTATTAGCACAATGAAGACCTGATCATAATCCATCAGTAAGGGAAAAGAGTTTCATATTGTAGGATGGAAGTGTTCATTTGTAAAACTGTTGGGGGTGGCATGGAGAACAACCTCTTAAGTACAAAGTGAGCTTGATGAGACAATGACAGTGGAATTACAGTTGGAGCTATAATCTGCAATATCCTGGAGGAGGAATGTGGGGAAAAATGTTTGTAATGAAAATGTTTAATCTGCTCAGAGCAGATGTCTTGACCTTCATTCTGGTAGTAATGAGCTTGTCTGCTGGACTTCTCAGCATTGCTGGAGCAGCCAGAACAGTCTGTTCTCCCACTGATGTGACAGGTACTTATTAATTACCTGTCAAGACACTGGCAAAGAGAATTAACTAAAATTTCCTGTTGGAAGAAAAGAATGCCCTCAGAATTTATCTCAGCTTGTAACTCTTGAAGTAGGTTACAGAAGATAAACTAAATTAGTGTGGAATACACTGTAGCTGGGTTATGTAGATAACCGCCTGTAGTTTGGTTAATCCTGACAGTGAGGCAGCAGCTAAATTGCATAGATCACTAAGCAAGATACTGACGAAAAGTTCCTACTTTGTCGTTGTGATCCTCTGGGGGCCATTGTTTTTTTCTGATGATTAGCAAGTAATCCTGTCACTGACAGCACAGGTGCATGCTTTCTCCTGCACTGCTGCCCAAGACCAAATATGAGCTCAGATACACAAGCATAGAGTGGGAACAGACTTCTTCAGCTGGGGCAGACTTTACCATAGAGATACATTATCAGTATGCTTTGCTTATTATGTGTCTGCTGTAGCAAAATATGAATGACTTCACCACCAGCTGAATTTTTATCATCTATGGAACAGAAGCTGTTTTCAGCTTTTAAGTTGTAACAGCATAGCTTTAGCTTTTCATTACATGTGGTCTGTGTGGACACCAGATAATTGAGAGATATGTAATCTGTGAGGATTTGTCCCTTGCTGTTCCACGACAGGCCTGTATGTGCAACTGGTTGCATACTTGGTACCTGCAGAAAAAGGGAAGTCACAGTCCTAGTGACCGCCAAAATGGCACAGAAGCCAACACAAATATTTGTAATCAAATACCTCTATCAAGTATTTTTATACACTGGTTGTCTTCCTGACACAAAAGTATGTACTACAATTTCTGATCAGGCAGGGACAGAATTTAAGCATTACTATTCCCATAAGTAAAAGAAATGTTCATTTTGCTCCTTTGGTATAGTCACATCTGTGCCCTTGGGCACCATCTATGTTTGCACCAGCACACTGGCTTCTATGCTGGTTTTATAGTTTTCATTTTTTTCTCTTCCAATAGAGTTCATTGGTATGTCTCCTAAATGACATTGACCTTTATTCCATCTGAAAATACCTATTTAGCATTTTTTGGTTATTAGTATTGCAAATACTGACATTAGAATCTGAAGTGATACGTACATTGAAATAAATTTGCACTGGAATTCTACAAGCCCTTCTGCTTCTTCATCAGTCTGATTCAAGGGACAAAGCCTACATCTGTACTCAATCAAACAGGGCTGTGTTGGCCAACATAATCTAATTGTTTGACATTTTTATAGTAATTCATTGAGACTAAAGAGAGATGACTACATTAATATCTTGATGCAGCTAGATAATAGTCGAGCTAAAACTGGTGTGCCAAATTGCTGAAAGGCACTTAAATTTTCTTACAGATTTTTAACTATTTGTGACAGAGAAAAGAGACTTCAATATAATGTGATAAAGAGAAAGAACTGTACAATCTATAATACTAAGTATTATAATAAAGAACATTATAATAAATTTTTTAGAAATCTTCACCAATCATTTAAAATTATAATTCTCAATAACTGAGATGAGAATTATTGTTAATGTTCATGACTCTGTTTTCTTGGACAATCATTTTCACTGAGGTCATAATTAAACAGAAATGTTTTAGCCATACAATATGTATATTATTCCTCTAGCTAAACTGGGAATAAACATGTCTGCCCTGTGTATATCTGTGGGAACACTCAGGGTGGAATAGTGGTGGAGGAATATCATGGAAACTCTGAGCATATGTGAATGCTGGACTTGCTTAGGATTAGACAAATCACCTCATCTCACTGTCAAACCCTTCTCTCCTTTGCAAGTGCATTTGTTGGGAGAAAGAGTCTCCTTTGAGTGGGATCTCAGACCTGCAGGTGAGACCACGCAGAGGGAGAACAGAAATGTTTTATTTTGGAGGTGTTGCTCTGAACCCGGTGAAGAAGTGAATGGAAGAGAAAGCAGGAAACAAAGAAAAAGCAGGAATTAATATTTCATCCAAAATCAGAAACAGAGAGAAATGTGTTTCTCAAACTTGGTTTGACTGTTAGTTGCATTTTTGCTTTCAGAGTCCTTAACAATAAAGATTCAGTGTGGGTGAGGGCAAGGTCTTTTTACTCAAAAGTGAAAGAAACTCAGACATGTGGTTAAGTGCATTTTTACCAAAAACCAAGGCAAAAGTATTTGCAAAAGGAGCAACTTGTTTATAATGAGATACAAATAGATGATTTAGAAATTAATCTCCATCAGAGCTACGCTGGAGTAATCTGGTTCATGGTGAACTTTTGGTAGAGCTGATCTTCAATAACAATCTCTGCACGTCTCCATGCCCTTGCACTTTGAGCAGGAAGTATCTCCTCTGGCAGTACTCTGTAGTACATGTGATTTTAGGAGAAAAAAAATCTGCGTACTAAGACATTTGTATCTTCAAAAAGCGGTAAGGAATCCCTAGAGAAGCTGTGGTGTTTGTTGCCAGGCAAGAACATGAACATTTTGTAAAGTACACCAACATTACATTCAGTGTCTAAGTTTTCACCTTTTTCCCTGTGAGGTGAGCTGATCTTATGACATTTTAAAATGTGTTCCTTGTCTAGATTCGAGGCTATGGGAAATAGCTTGAACAGTCTACTTTTAAAGTCAGCATTTTATCTCTCACTGAAATAATTTTGAAAGCCATTTTGGATTTTTTTTTCCCATGCCAAAATCCACTTGTTTGGGTTTTTTCTCAAGAATATACAGCTTTGAGAACAGATTTGTTTGTTTGTTTTTCCACAAGAAGAACTGACACAACTATAAATGCAGACCACCTCAGGTGGGCCACTGCAGAAGACATTGTAACCAGGAAGTAGTGATTCCGAACAGAACCTGGGCAGAGTTTAAACAGAGACCTCAGCTATACACACCTGTTCATTAGCATGAGTGACATGCTCTGTACCCTGTGCACATGCTCTGACATCAGGATACACTTTCCTTAATAATGCACCTGTATGGGCTCATTCCTACTGAGAGAGAACTATGGTGTGCCAACTAGAAAGTTCAGCATTCTACAGGTACAAGATAGGTAACTTTGTTCACTTGGGCATACCATAAAGATGTGAAAAACAAGGCTGGAATACTTCATCCCGGATGGGGTTTGGTTAGTATGTCATGACCTACAAGGAGAGACTCATTCCATGCTGAAACAGCTGAGGTTTCCAGCATCAGAAGAATCCTAAGATTGCTATTACCTTTTCCATAATTTGTGGTTTTCACTCAAACCATTTAGCTAGGCTTGAGTGTTGGTGCCTTTCTTACTGTTTTCCCAAGGGAACCAACATGACCTCATAACACAACAGTAACTCTTATGGCAATTATATTTTTCTAAAAAAGGAAAAAAAAAAAAGCTATTTTTCTAAAAACAAGTAGGTTGGTGGAGTATTGCTTACATTTTTAAGAAAAAACACACAGCAATTATCCCCTTATGTC
The DNA here is from genome assembly GCA_018881555.1 of Amblyornis subalaris. Lineage (NCBI taxonomy): Eukaryota > Metazoa > Chordata > Aves > Passeriformes > Ptilonorhynchidae > Amblyornis > Amblyornis subalaris. Next base: position 28,831 of record JACAXG010000093.1, read on the forward strand.
ATGAAAGGTTTATAGGAAGGGCAGTAACTTTTTCCAGGTTGCATCATTAAAATGCAGTGATCACAAAGGAGAAAGTGGTGTAGTGTTCTGTTGCTAGTTTTGCAAACCATAAACAATGCTGTAAAACTTTTTTTTTTAAGGGATGTGATTTCTAGGCATACTGTTGGTAGCAAAACGAAAATTCAAGGACACAAGATGCTGTTTATTAGTTCACAATCAAGTATGAGCAAGGTGACTTTGGCAGCATTCACACCTTTTATTCATGAAATCTTAAGGTCTTAAAACCATCCATTGCCTAAATTACTTTTTGTATACGGTAAAATGTTCATGCTATGCTCTTACAACATAATGCAAGAAGTGTGTGTTTAGTCACTGTGCACAACTCTGAAAAAAAAGAGCCCACTCTCTCGCCCCTAGTTTTGTTGGTAGTTATAAAATTTTTTTTGTGTGTTACATTGAAAGACTTAACAACCAACTCTTGGGAACCCTGTAATATTTTACACCCAGGCTGATACTGTTTGGTTGGCGCACTATGACAATGTGTCAAGGTGTTCACACATTTTAAAATGCACTCTCTGACCAACAGGCAGAAAAAATGGTCTCCTCCTCCTCCTGAAAAGCATTACTGAAGATATTTTAACATGAAAACACCCACTGATTCTATTATTCCTTGTTTGTATCAAAGATGGGAATTTCTCACAGAGACAGCATCTCACTACAGACAGTGAATGTTAATGCTGGAGAATTGATAAATAATTACAAAAAAAATATTTGTATATGCAGAAGGTAAGATCCTTTTCAAGAAAATGCCTTTGCCCAGTTATGGGAGTTTTCCAAACAAAATCTGGCCCTTAACAGAAAGTACTTGTGAGGAGCTGAAAATTATCATCAGTGTTAGGGATAGTGAGAAATATTGCTGACACCCTATGTTTTATAAGAATGATTGATTAATTGTTTTTCAATGTAGGCTTTGCTCGATAGAAAATATTTGTGATGCCTCTGTGGTCCTATTAAGACTAATTAATTCCTTTTCCAAATGAAATGAAGACTAATTAGACTCTAATATTAATTTCCTATTTGTTCAGAACCACTAATTTTCATATCACCCTATTGCAGCCTACATTTTTATGTCTGTGCTTGCTGCATGTCAGAGTGTTTGGCTGACAGGGTGGCAAAATTATATAAGACAACCATAAATGTAATCTATTAAAGTGCCCCAGAGGGGCTAGTGTGAAAGGAGTTATGATTCCAATCTTAACAGTGACAGTCAGGCCATGAGCTATGCAAAGAACTAGACATGAACTGTTTCTCCATAAAGTTTCTAAAGCTTTGCACTAGGAACAAAAGTTTAGATGATGAACACTTGTGTGCCACTTAGATACTGCTGAAGTGGTTTTCTGTATATTTAATTAAATTATTAACTTCTCTGTTGAAATAAACTACTGATACCTTCATGCTGGTCCCAGTGCTCCTAAGAGACTGAAGTAGTGCTTGCTTATCCCTATTTCTCTCATATGCTTCCTTTACCTCCACAGTTTCTCCTTCTTCTCTGCTTACTTCTCTTGACAATGCAAAACCAGTTCTCTCCCGAAAGCTGCTGGGCTCACTGCACCATCCCCAGCCATCCCCTTGTGTATTTGACACTCTTAAATGTCAATGGCACCTCATTACCATGTTCTCCTTCTATGTCTCAGATTACACTCCCCACTCCCAGCCTTTCATATGTTTCACCCGGATAAATTGCTTCCCAGCAAATGTCTATTTGCATCTGTAAATCTGGTTCTCCAGAATATGTTTCCTGCTTGTTATTGTGGTACTGATTACAGCCCTCATCCTAATATCCTGCACTGCATCTCACACTACTAGACATTGATAATACTCCTTGACCAGTCACTCGGCATGAAACCTCTCCTTATCTCACCATCCTCTAAATTTAATCCATTTTTCCCTGAGTAATCTGAGTAATTGCCTCACCTCCCTGTGGATTCCTTCTACAACTCTTGCTAACAACATGCTAATCCAGCTTTCTATTTCTAATGGCTTCTTCCTAGCTGTGTGTTTCAGCCAGCCTCTCTTTCTGAATGTTTCACAATTATTCTCAAGGTTGTATGTCCAAAGCTGTAAGTCTGATCATCTCGTCTGTGATTGGTACTGCTGCACCTCTTTCTTCTTCCTGTTATTACCAATGGCAAAACTGTCTCCTCTGATGTGGAGAACTATCTTTGTTTCACTTTGGCACAAATATTCTCCCCCTGTCCAAGATTAATATTATTACTTGTAATCTCATTTTTCCTTCTGGCCACTACTAGGAAGTTGGCCTCATCTCACATAACCATACCCTCTATTTTATTTTAGCCACACCTCTTTGATGTCCACAACACCTGTTGCAGCGCAAGTAGAAGTTCCACAAGCGTGTCCATGTTTCTGTCCTAACTAATGCTCATTTGTTGTTACTTTTGTCACTAAGTGCAAGTGTTACCACTGTTAACATGTATTTGTTTTGTCATAATTATCTATTGTCTTCTTCAGTGCCCTTTTGGATTGGTACAATGCTTCTCTAAATCTGAGTTGACTTTGAAGTCTGTAAACACTTTTTGTCTCCTGTATGTCTAAATGCTGTCACACCTTTAATTAATGGTCTGGATGACAGCAAAATACTTGAGAGCAAACAGTAAGAAGGTGGTTAAAATTTCCTTTCATTTAAAAAACTAATATCTCAACAAAGACTTCTCTGTGAAAAAAATACTGTCAGCACTTTATTGATATCCAGAGAACAAGAAAAGTTTGAAGCCTCTAATGTTGCACAGGAAAATAGTTGTGGGTTTCTTCCATTTTTTCTTATTATCTTCCAGCTTTAAAAACCAAAAAGTACAGAAAATGCAGCAGTTTCTAAGCAAGTTTTAAATAAATATTTTTCTAAAAGTCAGCCCCAAAAGTTGTCTCAAAACTGTTTCCCGTGAAATTAAATGTATATGACAATTGGTTTTAGACAGGAAAAAACATCACATTAGAACTTTTGACACTGCAGGTATCCGAGTGGCTGTTGCAGAAGAGCTGCAGGTGGATTGGCACTGGGGACTTCTGTACTTGACTTGGGGAGAAAATCCTGCCTTCTCTTTCTAGCTCTTGCTCATGGCTAAGCAAAAGGAAGCAGGGCTTTATGTCTTGACTTTTCAATTTATTCCTGTATTTTCTCTCACTCTGAGGATTCCTGTTTTGTTCCTATTGTGCTGTAGTTCTCCCTTTTCCTTATAAAAGAGCCAAAGCTATTTGTCTGCCCTGTGGGGAAATGTGGGCACTGCCCTAAAGCTCCTCTATCAATACCTTTCCTTATAGTGTTTTGAGTGCAGTAATTCAAAGTCTGATGTCAGACTGCCCACCCCAACTTGCTCAATACTAATGGGACCCCCAGCTAACCTTGCACTGGCTGTTTGTGCATTTAGTGGGTGGGTGCCCATTTTTGTTAGTTGGAGACACTGTTTTTGACTATCTTTACAAACTGGTGTCCTCAATTAATTTACAGGTGCAAACCAAGTTTTCCTTGGTGAAATATTCTAAAAGGCCACTATGAGTGACCTTCAGTGAGGATGACACACGCCAGTAATCAGATGGTGAATCTCATTTTAATTTGCTATTTTCTACTGTTTTCCGTGCATTTTTACATCATTTTTTCTTTGCAATTACTTAATTTCTGTTGCTTTTTTTTGTACTACAGAGCTATACTTTACATACCCTCACCTTCTCAGGAGAGAAAATAATTTTGTTGCTTTTAATTAAACGCTAGCACTTCTGCCAATTCTTCATGATTTAATATATGCAATACCATTAACATGTGATTAACCTAGGTCAACATATCCTTGAAAGAGAAAATCTGAGTCTTAAATGCAAGAATTTTCACTTTCAAATCATATCTGGCTGTTTTAACAGACTAATGAGCACAAAAAGGTGCATACAAATAATAACTGAATACCTTACTCTTCCTGTCTCACAATATTTCCAAAACATTTTAAAAAGGCATATACATCTGTTCATCTTTCTGCTCTAGATAACATGGGATTAACGGTAAAGAATGTGCCTGTCAGAATCAGGATCAACATTTGGGTTTAAGATTGAGCCCTGCAAAAGTCCCAGACCACTGAGGCCAAAATTACACTTTAAAAGACATGAAATTTAGTGAGATGAATAGGAAAATTGTAGAGTCTTTTGCAGTGAGTTCTCACATGTGCAGCTCACAATTTTATTTGTAGACTAACTCCCCTCTTTGGATCTTACAATTCCAAAATTAAATCAGGGCATTGGAATCTGAACATACTTCTTATCAGAAAACAGAAAAAGGATCCAATTCAGATGAAATTTGAGTTCAGGATGAATTAAGAGGAAGATCACTGTGGGAGATGAGAAAAGTCTTAAGAGACAAGTAAAAGACATTTGCTCACTGTTGCTCACTGGTGATTCACGAAAGGTGCTCTGGGACAGGAAGAAGGAAGGATGTGTGGCATGGGCTTTGCATGGACAGCACCTGATCAGGATATTGATTGGTTAAAAAAGCTGTGAGCAGCAACACAGAATGTGCCATTGGTCAGTGTGTATTTGTTTAATTAACAAGAATGTTAACAAAGATATTTTTAGCATAGTATAAAAAGCCTTATTTTTAGCACAGTATAAAAGGTCTTGTTTTCATTACAGTGTAAAAGGCCTTGTGCACTCATATTAAATGTCTCTTTGCTGGATAATTGCTGGGACTCCGTGCCTTCATTCGCTACAGATCACAATGTATAAAATTTGCTTGTTAAAAATTAGGTATTTAAGATGTTCCAAGTTACTTGTCTGTATCAAGAGTATTGTCAAATATCTTCACCTCCAGGGTGAAGGGTGCTGAGGCCTGAATGGCACAGACATGGCTGCCCTTTGTGAGAAATGTTAAAAGGTATTCCAATAACATGAGATTCCTCAGCTCCCACTGTCTTGCACCACTAAAGACAGGATGATAGAGTTAACCAGGCTGCCAAAAGAAAGGGAGCCTCTGGATGCTCCCAGGTATTTCTTTTTGAGCAGTGCCTTCTTCCTGATGCCTTGCCCCTTGCTGAAGGGAATGTCCATTCCTTGCAGTGTCTGGAATGGCAGCAGCTATCATTGAGCAAGGAAAACTCACAATGCTGCAGCTCTCTCTTCTGGAGCAGTGGTACAGGCACCCATCCTGCTCTCCTCACATTTGCCCAGCTTCATGTCAGTCCTGCCCTCCAGCCTTGCACTCACTGTACTTGGTCTCCAATCCCGGAGCCATCTAGCACTTCATGTGCTCCTCCCCCATGGTCAGCACCAGTGCTTCCTGATTTCTCTTTTTCTGCAAAGGACACATGGTAGAAATGGTCCAAAGGGCTTTTGTAAGATGCAAAACAAAGAGCATGACTGAGACCTCTGCACTCACAGCTGTCCCGGGAGAGCAGTGGGGAGCTGGGTAATGGGAAAAAGAGCAGGGCCAAAGAAACTGGCCATGTAGTATGTTAAGGGAAAGCACTACAGATGTACACTTCTTACAGAGATCACATTCTTTCTATAATGGATCTTTCAGCAGAAAGATCTCACTGAATAATTCTTAAGTATTTAATGAAACAAAAAAACATCAGCAGTGACCTAAGCGGGTACACAGTTACCTACCATAACGTTTGTCTTGGATGTCAGAAACACTATTGCCTGAAGCAGGATACCCTTCCTCCCCTCGCCAAGCTCCATTTTGCCTTCAGAAGTGAGGGTTGCAGATGGCAGAAGCTCCCAAACACCTCCCTGTGAGAAAGCTGGTGGTGGAAGACAAGTGAGGAGCTCATGCTTTTTCCCACATTACTGCCACTGCTGTTTCAGTGTTTAGATTGCCTTCATGGAACTAAGGCAGAATGCATCAGAAAGCCAGGTCTGTGCAGAAATATGGGGGCTGAATTATTCTGTATGTCCATGGGTGTGAATGTTGTGAGGGGCCACAAGCAGGAACAGATGACCAAGAAGTCCATGTGGGCATGCCAAGGCCAGAGTGGCTCAGGGACATGCTGCCCGTGCCTGTCCCTCCACCCCAGCAGGTAGGTTACAGCCCTTGTCTCCTTATGAGCATGAGAATCGTACAGAAACCAGCCTCTACAACATACCAGGGTTTCAGGATATGCTTTGTACTGTACCTCTGTGTTACTTTTTCCTGGTCCACTAACATCTCCAGCTGCTGCAGGAATGGTTCTTGACTTCCAAGTCAGCAAGGTACTGCTCAGGGACTAGCTTTGACCACACATATCTCAGGTAGCCCATCACTCTTTTTCAAGGCAATATAGTTTTTCAAACATTAACTTAACAGAAAGTGGAAAAAAATCTGATAGAAACAAATGTCTTTATTCTGTGTAAAATAATTCTATTTTTTTGAAGTAAAACTGCACCATGGATGATTAATTTCATATCAAATTTCTATAGCTAAGGCCTGTACAGGATGGAGCTAGTGTAGCTTCTCTATACCACTACGGAGCAACATTTGTTTCAACTGGCACTGTACTGTCTTCTCCAGAAATAATGATTTTCCATCCTAAAGCATTTAAATACAGTCAGCCATTGCCTTTTCTCCTAAAATGCATTCAATTAAAGATAGATTTTATATAAGATTAAAATTCCCATGTGCCAGTTCTTAGCAACACTTCATACAATGATCCCAAATGCTGTTTAAAACAAAAGTCTGTCTTTATTGTACTCAAATCCTGGTTTGGCTTTGCATGTGCAAGTGATATTCCACTAGAGCTAACTATATTGCTGCACATTATTGTGTGAATTAAATATGAGATGGAATACAGCCATGGAAAGCTGGCAATTTCCGTTATTCTTCACTGTTTACAGAAGTAGTATTTATGTTATAGTCCTTGCTTCTGAAAGCAGAGGTGTAATAACAAGTTAATAATTTATTCCAGAATCAGTAGCTCAATTAAAAGTAGTGAGGATGTGACTTCAGCAGAAACAGGAATTTAAGGACTGGAGGGACAGAGGCCCAACTGCTCCTTGGAGGAGAACAGCACTGTGGTGCCACTGCCCGCTGCAAGTTACCTGCGGTGGATTGGGAAGAGGAATGCAGTGGAGGAAGGGACTCACCTTATGGCTGGGTGTTTGACCGCAGCCCCAGAGCCAAKAAGCTCTCACATGCACTGAGGAGCCTGGAATCTCAAAAGCCGGTGTCCACAGCAGCGTAATGTCTTCAGTGACAACATATTTTTATATTAGATGATTGTAACAATGCAATATACTCTAGCATTGCATTAGTGATCCTATCTCCCACTCTACATGGGACAAATTTTGTTTTCTGAAGCTGACAGCTGAGCAAAAGATTGGCAATTTCCGTGTTCATCTCCGGTTTTCCTCTTAGAAATGGTGCTATGAACTGCCATAGGTGACATCTCGCTGCCTCTTCTGTCCTGGGTTTGCATTGCTCTCTCTGAAGTCGGGTTCACGTTGGACTCTGCAGTTCCTATGGCACTGCAACTGAATATTTGAATCAGACAGTGCCTGAACTAAAAAGTTGAAAAAACAGGCGATCAATCAAAACACATAAGAGAATTAAAAGTAGTTCTATAAATCAATCTGCATATTAGCTAAAACTCTCAGAAATTCTCTCATGAATCAGTTGGGAATATAAAGAAATAACCCCATAAAATACATTTGCCCATGCCACCATGAAGAACTCTGAACTTGAGAATTAATTATGTTCTGAAAAGACCCAAACTACTGGTAAACCTTGTTCTAAAAAATAATTTTCCCCTTCTGCTTCTAGGTAACCATATCTAATAGATGTAATTGGTCATTTTTCCAGACTCATGCTCATATACTAAATCCCAGCTATTCAAAGACGGGGTTTTGTTGTTCGCATCCACAAACATGGTAAAGAGTGGCACACATCTGCCRTGCTTTGGGAGATCAGAATGCTGTCCACAGGATGTGAGATAAACAATAGCTCTCCCCGCAGGACTGGATAAATAAATTCAACGCTTCTTATTCAAAGTCACATAAGTATTTTTCTTTATTTCATTTATATGCTTATACTCTGCTTAATGCCACCACTCTCAGTTGCTGCATTCGTTGCAGAAATCTGCTCATGTTTGTTATCATGCCTGTTACCACTGTGAGCACACAGCATTCTGGTTCATCCTCACATCAATTCTTTTTCTCTGTATCCAATCCTCTGCCCTCATTCCAGAGAAGAAAGCTCCCTGTTGAATGGGCATATGCAATAGTTCTACCCCCCTGCACATACAACCACAAATGCATCATTTCCCCAACACAAATTCAAGCTTTGAAAATGTCCACCCCACCTCAAGATCAACTTACTGGTTTTGCATTCCTAAGGAATTATTGAAATACACTGGGACAGTCTTGAGAACATAATTTTCATACAGGAAACCAACTGATGTTCCCTAAGGGCTGATTTTCCTTTATAATATCTAAACCTAATAAATATTAACATTTATATTTTAATAATGCACAGAGGCTTATTCTATCTTCCACCAGGCAGATTATTTTTTCATTCCAAATGCTGGATATTGTAATGCTTGTTAACTAACACATAGGTAGAGAGAAATAATTTATCATAAAGCAAGACAAAATAACAAAATATGAGTGTTAGAGACACTTTGAGAGCATACAGTACCTGTTTGTTCATAAAGACATAAATAATTGGATTATAAACAGTAGCCGTTTTGGAAAAGAAAGCTGGAATTGCTGTCAGACAAGGATCCAGCTCAACGGAGGGGTATGCAGTGACCAGGATAGAAAATGTGGCGTATGGCATCCAGCAGATTAGAAAGGCAATGATCATGAAAACAACCATTCTAGTCACTTGTCTTTCAGGTCTCCTGGTAGTTCCCAGCCCGCCTTGCACATCTGACACCTTTTAAGAAAAGAGAAAAGATTGTAGAAAACAAACAACAAGGTGTCTACCCAGTGACTTTAGTAAGCTGTCTAGTTGCCAAGCTAGAAGGAAAGACCTGCTCTTCCCAAGTGTGGCAGCACAGAAGGATAGGTGTTGAAGTTACTGCTGAGGGACGTGAATTACCATATACTACCATTAGTAAATTTTCCTTTGCTTAAGTATCTTTATATTTTTATAGCCAAAGTGAAAAATAAGGACATCATGGTGAGTCATAAGCAGATAGCGAGCTGAATTCAAGCACTTTCTATTCCACGTAGCCTTTGCAGACAACTAGGTGTCTGATCTGGGTGTTACAGAGAGCACACTGCTGAGGCTGGGCAACCTTCTCACCGAGGGGGAAATTTACTCCAGGGTAGTCCGTCTGGCTCAGTGGTGATTTATGGCCTTCCCCAAAAGAGCCTCTGTTGCAGTGCTCCAGCCTTAGTTATCAAAAAGGCAGTTTGCCACAGAGCAATATTTCTTAGATGCTGTCACTTTAGGTTTCTCCTCCTCACAGAGTCTTAAGCTTTGTAACAGGTCAGCTTGGTTTGAAATTCTCTCTAACTGTATTGTCATTAGTCAGTTTGAATTTGTTCTTCCTCTGAAGATGCTTCATTGGTTTTCCCTCATGTATCTCTACTCTCATTGGTTACACTGTTATCCCTACCCCTTAAATCAGCAGAGAGAGAGCGGGTAGGGGTCTTTTCTGTTAACTCCCCTTCAAGCTTTGTTCGCCCTGCCTCGTCGGCAGAGACAAATAAACTTGGAATAAAGTTACGGAAGTCCAATTCTTTCGTCCTCTTGCCCTCGCTGCTRCCTTAAAGAAGCTGCCTGTTGTGAGAGAGTTGTTAAACTGCTTCTGTGCACTGAGAACCCAGGAGGTCGCGAGCCCAGCTGAACCCAGGCAAGGGCAGGAAAAGCGGCAAGCCTCTATGATCTAATGACACCAGAATAAAAGTGGGATTGGGGCACCTAGTAGGAATGCTTTCCCTCTTCTCCTCGTTGATCATGCAAGTACCTTAGACACAGATGTTCATACAGAGATTATGTGATGTCAAACAGCGTCTTTCTGGGAAACATCCTTGTTTGGTTTCTGATGACTTAGTGAAACTAGGTGCTGTCATTTAATGTTATTTTACATGAGAAGTAATTAATGATAACTCTGTATGACTCCAGAAAAATCTGATGCCAGGTCTTGAAATAATGCATTCTAATAAAGTAAGATTTTTTTGGTGTAATATGACCTTTTAACTTCCCACAGTAATGTCAGAACTCCATGGAGACATTTTCCCTAATAACTCTTGAACTGCACTCAGAGAATTCAACATCTTTAGTATTTAAAGAGGTATAGAAGCACTTCCTGGTGAGGGGGATGTCCTCACCTCTGTAGAAAGTTGCAATTCATGTCGGTTTTTACCAAATATAAACCTAACAATAATAATAATAATGAATTTTATATATGTATATATATGTGTGTGTATATATATATATATATATATATATATATATATAAAAAGTAACTACAAGTTTTTACGCATTAATGAAGGCTGTGTTTGGTACTGATAATATATTCCCTGCCAATATATGACATTTCTATAGCATTTTTTCATGTATGCTGTACCTACACAGAGACCAGCCCAGCCTCCCTTTCAGCAGCAGTGCTGGGGAAGTCCCCTGGGGAAGGAACACAATCTCCTTGATTGCACTTTCAACTGTTTCATCTTTGTCTCATATCAGCCTGGCCTTTTTCTCAGCGATGGCTTTTCCTTTCTGTCTAAACACTGATAAGGAACAATGTACTGGTACTTTATCTTCCGAACAAAGGAATACTGCCATAATAATTTACCTCTATTGTAAACTGCTAATTTGATATTTCCCTGAAGATTAATTTATTTCATAAACTTTGATGTTGTGATGAAAGCTACTATTGGCATTATAAAACTGGAGTCACTGGGACTGAGGGACTGGGAGACTACTAAAACAGAACTATTCCACTCAGGAACAAGCCTGCACTGTGACAACTATGGGACAAAATCCATGAAGAGGGATGGTTGGGAACACAAAGACTCCAGTTCTGCTGCTTGAATGTCTCTCTGTTCACTGTATTCGGATTTTTGAAAATGAATTTAGTTGTGAGATATAGCCATTAGGCAATTCATTATAGATTTACAGAATATGTTGCAGATATTGGCTTTTCAGAGCTCAAGGCCAGGACGGGCACAAGCCAGATGGTTATGACTCCATCATTTGTGATGTGGCACCCTGAGGCCACCCCCCTGTTCTCTGGCTATGTGTTCTGCCAGGTCACTGAGCTGCAAGGGAAGTGTGAAACACACAACTTACCCAGAAGTGTGTTCTTTTTTAATAATGCTCCTTTCTGGATAACGGAGAGAGGAGTGAGAAAGACAGCCTAGAGAGAACACACCAGAGTGGCTTCAGGCCAATGCTGGGACACACTATGTGGCACCAATGAGCCTTCCAGAAGACATCCTGATGTGACTCAAATGGCAAAATGGACCATCTATGACTTCTGCTGTGACTGACGGTGACATTTTCCATCACTGCCTCCCTTATTCCTCATCTCACCTGCTTTATTTTTCTGTGCAACTCCAGAAGCACCTGAGTAACAGATTAGCCACTGGTCTGGCAGCCCCATGACAGTGCTGGATGTAAGTGGTCTTGCTTCCTTCACACCCTCTCTGTTGGTGTAACATCCTTCCCTTCCATGCCAGGCCACCAGGCTACCCCATGGGTTCCCCTCCCAGGAACAGCCTCCTGGAGGTGGCCCTTTCCCACTCAGCTCTGTGACCGCTGGTCTGCAGGAAGAGACACCTGCCCCTAGCAGGAGTGGGAGCCTCACAAGGTGGCTGCTTTGGGCTGTCCTCCCCCTTCCCACACCAAACTGGCCCCCTGTGGTCTCTCTTCATTCCCTTTCCTCTGCAGGTAGTTTAGGACAGGGTGAAATAAAATACTAATAGACATTCTGGATATTCAAAATAACAGAATCACAGTTTTACAAATTATCTTAGGAGAGCCTGAGCTATCAGCAATCATTTCCTCAAGCATCCCCATATCCTGTTTTTCAGGTCCCCCCGTCCCCACCACCAGCAGGCACTGTGCTACCTCACTGTCATCCACATTCCACCTGGGAAACTCTTGTGTTTAATACTGAAATCAACCTCTACCAGCCATTTAACCTTCTTTCCCCTGAGTGAATCCTGGAGGAAATCAAGAAAAATCCGTTCAGAGGAATCACAGTGTCACCCAAAGTTTCCTTCTGTTTTACTTACCAAAAATTACACTCAGAATAAATACAATAAATTAGACTATGCCAAATACTTTCAAAACATCCATAAATTGAAGAAATTTACTGAATTTATTTCTGAAGTAGCATCAAGGCAGCTTTGGAGTAAATAGAAGTATCGGTATTGTCCCAGAATCTTGTCCCAAAATCCTATTCCAAATAGGAACTTTCCTATTCTATTGTCTTCTTTTTCACTTTATGCAGCTTCTCCTTCGGATCAGGTCAACACAACCATTAAATAAAATTCAAAAGCATTTCCCAAGTCTTTTAAATATTCCTGGACAATCTAATATTTTATTTACTAAATAGCATTGCATTAATTACAAAGGTTACATCTTATTTTAAATGTAAGTGTTAAAAAGTAGTAGACAGCACTCTTAAAATTTACAACTGCAGTCATTTTAAGCTACATGCTGATTCACCTGGTTTGAGTCTTAAGAAATGTCGCTGAATTGAAGTACGATTTTGAATAAACCAGTACTGGGTCATTGAGTTTATTTACGAGGCAGACATTCTTCCATTTATATGATTTTTGACTAATGAGATGTACTGATAAGTGATGCAAACTGCACACTTTGAAGAATCACTTCTAACCATAGCATGAATTTCTGTATGTAAGGATAATTACATAACAAGGGATGTAACTGCGTGTGTTTGCTGCCTGATCTTCTGTCTGATCTTTATAGAAAATCAAACACAGTAATTCCAAACATTTGCATACATACACATTTTAAAAGTTTACTTGTAAGTTCTTCTTCTTACCTTTTTTAGCTTCTGCACCAGTTTTCCATAGGATACCAAAATCACCAATAAAGGCACTATAAAACAGGTGGTGAAGAACGCAATAATGTACGTACGGTCAGCATAAGCTCCTGAGTACCTGTATAAAATATAAAATACATTGTGTATGTATTACTAATACATGTTCTTATTATTTTCTTGAAATATTAATTTTGCTTTTCAAAGATGTCACTAGTATTTTTGTCAAATGTATTTATTCAAGGTGCCCCTTTACAACTCGTCGTATCACCAGATGAAGCCCTGGGCCATCTCCCTGCCCATGGGCTAGGAGAGGATCCTATGACCTTAGGTACAGTATCATTGAACTGTGGGGACGATCAGGTGGGAAGGGACATGTAGTCCAACCTCCTGCTCCAAGTAGAGGCAGCTATGGGGTCAAACCAGCTTGCTCAGAGCTTTGTCTTGTCTTCTGAAAAAAATCTGTCTCTTTGGCCTTTGACTCATGACAAAAAGCACAAGGTATAGGATGGTTATTTTCATTAGAGATGGAAGCTCCACCCCTTAGAAATTTTTGTTTCAAAAACTGCTCATGAAAAATTTTGATGAGTTTTATTACAACTTTCTTTACATCTGTTTTTTCTGCAGAGATGTACATAATCTTTAAACCTTTCCTCTCAATTCCTGCCCCTGAGACATCCTGAGCAGCAAGTTTCATTTCTTTACCGTACTCTGTGAGAGGGGCCTTACCAGTTAAGTTCACAAGTAGTTCCAATCTTACTAGTGGTGTAACTGCTCCAACCCATTGTTGGTGGAATGGTCCAAATGAAGGAAAAGGTCCACACGAAGACAATACCTAGGGCTGCATGCTTCCCCCTAAAGCGCATGTTTCTCAACGGGCGGCAGATCACAATGTACCGCTCAAAAGCCAACAGAGCAAGAGACCAGAGAGCTACAATGCCTGTAGCAAGAAAACATAGCATTAAAAATTGGGTAGATCACTGAAAAGCAAACACCATCCCAAATCACAGAACCACACAACTGTTTAGGTTGAAAGGCACCTCTGGAGGTCATCATTCCCCCTCAAGCACTGTTGATACAGCAGGTTGTCCAGGACCAAGTCCAGTTGGGTTTTGAATATCTTTGGATGGAGACTCCACAACCATAGTGGGCAACCAGTTCTACTGTTTGACCACCCACCACACTGGACACGTTTTGTATCAACACAAGTTATGAAAGGATGGGCAATTTATGTGCATTATTCTAATATTAATGAAGAGCACAAAAATTTCATATTTGTCTGGTTTGTCAGTCTATGGTGTAAGGGCTACAAAACCAAGCAGCTAATCAGGCCAGTTAAGTGACAATGACTTACACTTTTCATTTGGTTCTACTCTGAAAAGCTGCAAATTTTGTGTAGCATCCAAATTAACTAATTTAAATATATCTTCAAAACACTATCTTTGCGAAAAATATTTCCAGCTATCATGAAATTCAAACCCACAGACAGCTGCCCACAACATCAAATTATCAGTTTATTAGGCACATATCACCTGGTGGGCCACTAAAATCTTGAAATAGCCTCATCCTTCTCCATGGGACATGGCCTACATGCCACAAACTGATGTAGAAGCATTGTCTGTCACTGACATTCTCTCTGTCTAGCTTAAACATGCAGAGAGCAGCTGTGGGACTCCTTTTCAGGCTAGGGATCAGCACTGTGTGTGATTTAGAGCAGTGACAAGCATTACTGGCTGTCTTTATGCAGCTTCAGAAACAGACAGGACACAGGAATGAGTGTCTGTCTCAAGTAGATGTCCCATTTTAAACTAATATCCCATTTATTCTGCAGAGGTGTATTTATACAGGGTACTATGTGGTGAGGATTTTTCCTCTTAGAGTACTTCTAATATTTTTTTTGTAGTAAGTGAACAAAGCCAGGAAAAAAAAAAATCACAAAAAGATGCAGGTGTGAGGCGTGACTGTCACAGGTGTGTCCCTGCTGCTCAGAAACACTGGAGGGTAGGAAACATAAGATGTTTCCATGCCCTAAAATTTTCCACAGTTTATGGGCAGCCACTCACTCTTTTTCTCTGTCTCTCTTTTTTATCCATATATGCAACACACTTACATACAAATACTGAAAGTAGCTATGCATAGGGATTTTCTCCCTGAAATTGTTTTACCATAAACCCCACAACACTGCTGTTCTATTGGAAAGCTTTCCCTCATTCTATGAAACATATTCAATGATCAGTACACATGCGACAGGCCAAGTATGTGACAGGGATAGAGAGATATGTTTTTCACTCTCCACTACAGAATATATGTAACTGAGGAAAAACACCAGCAAATTCAAAGGCATGCAAAGTCAGTCGCTTAGGAAGCTACAGTAGAATACATTGAAGGAAGTTGAAAAAAAGAACATACAACCACAAACAAAATCAAGCTTACCAAAAAATGTGACAGCAAATCCTTCCAGTACACAAGCCCAGTATCCCATATAAAAATAACCTTTTAGATTTGTTAAAAAGCTGATGATACCACCAATCAGTGAGACCAGGAAATCAGCCACAGACAAATTGACTATAATGTAATTGACAGGTTGTCTCAATTGCTTGAACTTAAAAGTTACCAGGATTACAGCCAGGTTCTCAGCAAGCGACAGGGAGGTCACCACCAACATTACTGCTGCCAGAAGCCTGAATTGCCAGGGCTGGATGGAGTCCAAGGGACGACGGAAGGGATCCCAACTGGCAGGAACAGAGTAACTGGACAAGAGTGACCCATTTGCAAATGCTCTGAATGCATCCATTTTTTTCTCTCAGTAGCAAAAATATCATACAATATTTGAGTTTCTAATCTGCAAATAATATTCAGGATTAAAACAAGTTTGCTGTCTCCAACAAAAGTGGGAGCAATCTATCCCTCCCTCTGCTTTCCAGTAATAATCGAGGAAAAAATGTTTCAGTTGGAGGAAAGTTTAGTGCTGCATAGTGAATGTGGGAACAGGGATTAGCAAGAATCTCTCAGAGCAACTTCTGCCCCTCTCTGTCAATCGTCTCCCTCCTCTCTCCCACTGCTGCTGTGCCTTTAACTGCAGTAGAACCCAGCTACGGAAGCTGCAGGTTTCCTCCTTCTGCAGCAGCCAGCAGTGCCGAAAT
The DNA here is from genome assembly GCA_018881555.1 of Amblyornis subalaris. Classification (NCBI taxonomy): domain Eukaryota; kingdom Metazoa; phylum Chordata; class Aves; order Passeriformes; family Ptilonorhynchidae; genus Amblyornis; species Amblyornis subalaris. The sequence continues at coordinate 44,960 of JACAXG010000093.1, forward strand.
ACTCCTCCGCTCAGCCCTGCTCTGTGGGGAAAAATGCAATGTTTGCTTGGAAGCCTTCCGCATTTTCAGCACTGTAAAAATGCAGCGTTGTTGTTGTTGTTGTTGTTGTTGTTGTTGTTGTTGTTGTTGTTGTTGTTGTTGTCAATGCAAGGTTGGATTCGTTTTCCTGCGTCCTGCGATGATGGGAGGCTCCCACCTCAATGATTTTCCTGAAAGAGGGCAGCCCTGGGGAGATTAACGTGGGAAATGGATGATGAGACGGCACTACAAAACTCTGCCCACATCTCAGGCTGGCTTAAGGCTCCAAATTGAGTAAGTTTTCTTTGTTATTCTGTGGAATTTCAGCTTCTACTGAGACAGTATTAATGTCATTCCTGATGAAGGCATAATGATTCTAACTGTAGTTTTAGTACTAAAATCTTAAAGAAGCAAAACAATATTTTAAAGATAGCGTTAGTAAATAYGTTAAAAGAAATGTATTGACAACAGACACCAGGAAAATTAAGTCACGTATTTTTGATAAAAACGACTGGATATATCTGAATTCTGATGGTCAAAAGCAGTTAGAGTATCTTGTGTCCATTTCCCGAGACAAGTAGCACAATCATCTCTGCACTCTAACGAGGCATAACACTGTGACAGATATTTCAGTACTCCTGTTCTACAGGACTGCCAGTAATTATTCCACAAATTTAGATGGATACCTCAAAAAAATGGAAATCATTCCGCTGTGTTGTGAGGTAATTCCTGGGTACTGTAATCATTAATCAGATCCTCAGTTTTAACCAGAATGAAAAAACAAAAGCAGTCCAGTTCTTGTCTTGGAGAGTTCACACTTTGAACACACAGCATATACAACATATGAATAAATGAATAAATGAACAGTGAGAGTATGAGTAACACTGTCTGTCCATACAGTCCCCTGACTTCAGATTTGCTTTGGTTTGTACATGAAACATTTTGTTAACGTGGGCTGAAATATTTTGCCATGCAGGAATGGAATCATTCTGGACACTGGCAGAAAGAGTTATCATCAGAAAATTTTGAACTAAAAAAAGTTTCCTACTTGCCCTAATGAAAATACAAAAGATATTTTTAAATATTTGGCAACTGAAAAGGAAAGAGAAATTATTTAACCAGTTCAAATCTAGCAACAAAATTACTCACGAAATTATACTTATGCAGCAGGAATATTAAAAAGTTCCAAGTGTCATAAATAAAAGAAGGATCAACACACAGCAACATTAAAATGTCTCCAGACAGCTCTTGCATGACATGATTCAGCACAGTTCAGCTCCCTGCATGCTACAGTAGATCTGGACCACAGCTTTAAAATAAAGTTTAAATATTACCTTGTTTGAAATTATGCGTGATTTTAAATTCTTGTGGGTGTCAGAATGAAATCAGGACTCTGAATGTGGCATACACAGGGAAGATAGTATCTGGACTTCTCCAAAGTACAAATCTATAGATTGTACATTGAAACCCCTTAAAACAGTGTATAACTATTGTTACCAGCTATTTTCTTGTTGTTTTATGTTCTCATATCATTGAAGTTGTTTGCATGAGTTATGATTCTGGTCACAGTTTAAATGCATTCTCTTTTCTTTATCTTGTGCTTCCTCTTTGTTTAGAATCCTTTAAAAATACTCCTATACTGTCTTGGTTGTCCATTTTGTTTGTTTTTCTTCTTCAGCAGGTCAACTGAATCACTGTCAGCACTTCTCTGCGACATGGTCTCTTGTTACAACTTAACAGCAGTTGCACTTCTTCCAGCACCATGGGTTTGCATTTGCTACTTGGCCCACATTTGCCACCACCTTGCACTGCAGGCCTTTTTTCTTCCTTTTGGTCCTGTCCTGGTTTGAAGGACAGGTGTCTGTCAAGAAAGGTGGGAAACCTCCCTTGAGCACAGGAATGACCCCCCTCCCTCCTCCAAATTACCTTTGAAATTATGGGCCTCTCAGGCAAAGATGTGGTAAAAAGAATAACAGTTCTTTACTAGGGTTATATAACTATATATATATATATATATATATATAAAACAAGACGGTTAAACGGCAACCATAAGAGAACAGACAAACCCCTTATCAGTTCCTTGTGTGGTGTTGGGAAAATCCTCCGTTGGGGCAGAGAGGCTGTGGTGACTCCCCCGCGGCTGCAGGGGGCGCTGTGGCGTGAGCGCGACGACCCTCACGCGGCAATGGCGGCTCCGGCGAACGGGAAAGGGGGGAAGTCGCCCCTGGCGCGACCCCACGGGGCAGCAGCCCGGCTCCACCAACCTCGGCAGCGGGCAGCGAGCAGCGCAGGCAGGCAGGGTTGACTGGGAGCAATGGATCTCAGTATCGCCCACCGGCAGGCCAGCAGAAGGCAGGAAACAGCAGAGACGAGCAGCTCCGGCTGGAGGTTGGTTACAGCGTAACTCTGAACCCTGTGCCGCCGCGGGACCCTCGGAGATGTCACAGTGTATCYGTGCTCTGGAGCCGGCCAGCGGAGGTGTCGCAGTGTAGCAGTGTTCCCGGAGCGAAACCGGCACTCGCTGCAGACACGACCGCCCTCACCAAACGCAGAGTGGGGAGTGAGGCAAGCCCCGGTCTCCACCCACCTCTCGCCCAAGCCTCGGGCAGTTCTCTAGAGATTCTCCAGCCTCTGGGGAAACATCCCCCTTCTCAGTATTTCCAAGTCTTTGGTTTTCTTTAATTGAGGGAATTGTCCTGGCTTCTGGGCTGGGCAAGTGGTCCCTTTTGTCCTTAAGTACCGTACATTCTGTGTCATTAATGTGGAATGCAGCTGAACAGATAACTCCCTTTTGTTCTTAAGTATCGCCCATCAATTCCCGGCCAGCCTCTCCCCAACTACACAGCCTCCCTGGTACCCCAGGGGAAAGGAAGCAAATTTTCATTTCTTTTTTCTAACCCATAACAGGTCCAAATATTAAAGACATGGATTTTTTATATTTTTTCCATTTTTGTTGTGAAACTTTTTTCCTGAAATCATTATCAGACAAAATTAGAAAGACAAAGCCTTGCCATATGAGCAGAGGGAGAACAGAAATATCGCAGGTTTGTAGCCTTCATTTAAAGAGACAGATATTCCCCAGCATTGCATCACAAGAGCTTTAGCTACTTTTATTAAGGTCTTGTTTTCTATTAATGCCAAATTCCTTTTCCTGAACTTCCATATACTGAAAGTTTGTTGATAAAAGTGAAGCACATGCAAACCAAGAAGTTCCTGCTCATCGTTATCTCACACATCTGACCTACTGCAGCCTTCATTTTCTTGGGCAGAATTGAAGCATGACTGGGCAAAAATGCTCCTGACTAACACTTCATATGAAGAGGAGAGTTGATAGACACTAAAACAGCCTCAGGCTATGGGTAAACTGCTGCTGTTTGAAGAAGGGAACATACAGTCAGTGAGGTTAAGGGGACATGTAAATAACAGCTCTTGTACAATATGCTCACAGAAATTCCAACTGTGTGACAAAATCAGGGTGACAAAAACAAAGATCAAATCTGATGTCTTGAAATTGCATGTGGTAGCTGGTAAATTAGCCCTGAATTTACCATTCCAATGAGACACAAGAAGGGAAATGTGTCGCACTTGGACACGAAAAAACTACACAGACTTGGCTCTGTCAAGGTAGGAGCAAGAAGAGAGGCTGGGACGACCTTGACTAGTTTATTTATATGTTCTTAGAAACCACCGTGGAATAGAGGGTGAGGTTGCTACCTCTCAATCACACTGGTTAAAGGAAAAATCTATCAAATGTCTCCGCCTAGGACAATGGAATGTAAACAATGAGAGACGGTTATCAAAACATGGCTATGTTTATAGAAAATGCATGGGAACTCTGTTACAGAAGTGAAAAACATCGAAAAACTGCAAAAACCAGGGCAACAGAAATGAGTTATAAAGCCAGTGTGGTATTTCAAAGTGGTGCCCTTGAACGGGTTGCCTCAGCTTTGGTTCCAAGATGCTGCCATCTAATTATAGCAGTGGCCTTCACTCCTCAAAGTGATCGTGAAAGATTTGCTGTGTCCCCAAGAAGATTTTGGTTTAGTCACACTTAATTACAGCAAACAGCATTTTCTGCTATACAGATGTTTTGTGGGAATCTCAAGTGAAGGTTCCCACTTTTTATACAAACTGGCTGCTGTGCTGTACATGGATGCCCACCTCAATGATGGACCTGGCCCCTATAAGTTAACTTCTGTTTTGAAAAAAGCCAATATTCAACCAGAGATTCACTCATCATTTCTGTGAGCAAATGGTGCCGACCAAATGTACTCAGATATCTTCCATCACACATGAATACTTCATCCCATCAGAGCATCCAGCCTCTGGGCCTTTGCCAGATACTGCTGTGGATTTTGTTAACCCACTCTGAGATTTGGGGGTCTGGCCTGAGTCTTCCTGCAGGGATGTTGTGGTTGCACGTGCCTGTGTGAACCTGGGAGGGCAGCAGTACAGGAGCTGCCCTTGGTCCCAGCACTGGGGTACACTGGTCACCCTCACAGAGAAATGTTCTCTGCAAGGCCCACCTTGGGCCACTGGCTGGACTTGAGTTGGAGTGGTGGTGACAAAAGAAAGGCAGTAAAACTGGTGACAGCCAGCAGGGAAGGACCAGATGCACCACGGGCAGGTTCAGGCCTGAGGAGAAGCTGGATAGTGAGTGCTCCTGGGCTGGACGGGTGCTCTTAGAGGCTGCAGGCACAGAGAAGAGAAAAGGGTCAGAAGGAAACTTGAGGGGAAATCATCAATTTCAAACAACTCAGACAAAAAACAGTCTTTCCAATTCTGAGTTGTGTTTCTCTTTTTTCTTTTTTTTAAGATTAAAAAATCCATCAATAAATGAAGTCTGTGAATGACTTTGGAATTAAGTGTATTTATATCTCTTTCATTGGCCTGTATTTGATAATGCCATTCTAATTGCATATCTCCAAAAGGAATGTAAGAACCTATTTTACTACAGTAGTTTTAAAAACATATAATAAGGCCACATTTTGTTGTGCTTTCATAAGGGAGAAGCAGAAGAGAATGCACAAGCATTTAGTTTAAATTAGAAATTAAGCCAAAATTACGGTGGTTTATGCCTAGAGATTGTTACAGATTACATTACAAATCTAGAAAACTTAACTCTCAGATCACATAAGAAAATATGCTTTTGCTGAGTCCAATTAATTACTCAATCACAAAAGGGCTGAGGCTGGCAGGGACCTTGGGAGAGCTCCAGTCCAGCCCCTTACTCAATACAGAGGCAGCCACGGCATGTTGTCTAGGAGCATTTCCAGTCAGGTTTTGAATGGATGGCAACTTCACAACCTCTCAGGACAACCTGTTTGTGTGCTTCACAACCATTAAAGAAAGATTATTCTTTCTTTCTTTCTTTTTTTTTTTTTTTTTTTTTTTTAGGCTATGACAGTCGTAAACCTAGTTTATTTTGGGGCTACATTTAACCTTTTCATGCCTGGAAAGCTTCAAGGAAAGCACCTGTGGAACCTACTGGCAGACTTTGCTTGAGGACCTTGTTACAGGACTGCAATGATTTATCTCATTTACGCACCCTCAATATAGGCCCACACTCTTTTAGAACCTGTTGAAAGTTGAGTGTAGGAAATGGGTTTTTGATTCAATGAAACTTCTGTAAATTACACAAATACTCTCCCCCTGCTGCCTGACAGAACCAAAACCCCTCAGAGCACTACATCAGAATGGGAGTAAAGGAGTGATGTGTTACTCCTCCGCAGTAACATATTGTAAAGAACTTTCATAGAGCCCATTCAGAGGCTGTGATAGGAGAATACTTTGTCTGAAAAACAGCCCAAACATCCAAGATCCAGTGCAAAAAAACCATGAGTAAAGCGAGCTTTCCCAGTTGATCAGGATGTGTCACTGAAGGATTCATTTCTAGGCATTCAGTTTGCAAGTGTGCCTATACAGAGAAGACTCAGAAGCTGGCACCTGCTCTTCAAAACTGATTTCCTCCATACATTTTTTTTAGCTGCAGTCTTATTTTCTCACAGTTACTGTAAACTAGCAATTACACATTTGAAGTCTGTTCTCAGAAAACACTGAACAATTTTAATGGAAAAATTTTGTCCTGTCCTTTCAAGTGACTTAGAGGAATTATTTTGCTCTCTTGCTCATAATGGGAGTGGAGATTTCCTTTCATCCAGAGGTAAAAGCTGTGTAAAAAAGAGGCATTCTACACTGGGAAAGATAGCAGCATAGTTGCAGGAATTTCAGTAATCAGCAGTACATAAAAAAGCTGGTATCTCAACAAGACATGTTCTATTAACTAAGAAGAAGAAACTAATGCAAATTAAAAACCCCGACATATTGAGCATCAGGAAAAAAAATTTGTTAGCAAACTGTATTTACTCAAGACATATTCACAATATCTTGCAGTTTGGGGCCTCATCTGACCAGGCAAAACTTTGTTTGATTTATGATAGCACAGTACTTTGCAAAGCCCAGTCAAATCCAGTTCCTTGTGGCTGCATAAAAGCCATCCAGTAAAAGGCAACACTTTCACTGTTTTGCTGATTCTGACTGAAATTATTTTGCTGTTACTATGAAAGGTTTTCCACAGATTTTTGAGTTTTTCACACAGTTGCTTTCATGTGATACTAATATGTTAACAGAGCAGTACAAGAATTTTAACAAGAGATCAAGTCTACAGGCATTGAACAAGCTGACTGAGTCACTATAATGAGCAAAAGAACAATTCATTGGTTTGTTTTCCCTTAGAATTTGTATATTCCCCAAAAGCTCAATATGAATTGTTATCCAGTGTATTATGTACTGTGTATTCCTCCTGACTTTACTCCTGTAAAAACATGCCCCTTACTTCTTGCTCCAGTTAATCCACCTCTTTAGCGACAGTGAGATTGCAAGTGATCACTCGAAGGACAGTCACTCATTTTAGACTTTCCCTGGTTAAGGGCATTGATGTCTATATAACCTGTGTCAAAGTTACAAAGTGCTTATATAACCTGAATTATAACTTTCTATCTGAATTATAGCTTTTTATACCTATATAACCTGAATATACCTATATAACCTGAATATAGCTATATAATCTGAATTAACTTTTTATACCTATATCATAACTTTCTATGCACTGTAATAGTCGGTATGTAACTAATTAGTTGCTTAATGCTTAAATAAGCAGAAACTCACCAGGTGGATAGTTTCAAGACAGAGAAGTAAAGTTATAAATTAGTCAAGTATAGCTATACTGGGAAGCTACAGGACGAACTGATGAAAAGCTGGCAGAGATAAAGCCAATTATCCACAAACTGAAAGAATTCAGACCGGTTGGATCCAGAAAGGACTATTTCACCATAACTGCGCGTGCTCCGAAGACAAAGTTGAAAAGTTCAGATGCGAGGAAGACCTTGAGCCTTCATCAGAGAAGACCCCTGAGACCACCTAAATTGGGGAGGTGCAAGTGCAGCACAGAAGAACTCTTTATGGCCATGCCCATGCCATAACAATATGTAAATTATTTCCGGCACGTATGTGATGATGTTGTAATGACATAATGATATTCAGCAGTACCTACTGTATAAATAAGCCACAACACATGACAAAGGTGGGTGAGTTAGGTGGAGAGATCCCCCTCACCACCAGCGCTGTAATAAACAAATACCTGCTCAATAGACACCAGTCTATCGGGTTTTATCTTTGGCCTATTTTTTCGGGCATCAACATCCAGACTGTTTTTCCCTTCGGCCACATTCCTCTGTCTTCACTTGTGTTTGCTGGTACGACCCTGAAGCACCAATCTTTTTTACACAGAGTACTTCAGTTTAACTACTGACAATTCTTTAAAAACATCTCCCCGGGCCTTTTTCACTTATTATTCACCTTCTGTAAATTTACAGGTTTGTCTTTTTTAGCAACATTTATTTGCAGTGATCCATTGTTATGGTTTTAGCAAGTTATGAAAATTGGGTTTTTAAGAACAGAGAAAAAAACAGTCTCGCTCGTCTTTCTTCTGATTGGCTGAGAGTTTAGAGTTGATAGACATGTCACCAGACCAATCAGATAGCTGGTTATGCCTCTGTGATTTACATATTTTGAGGAAGGAGAAGGCAGAAGTCGGTCATCTTGAGCTCCTGTGCGGTAGGGGTGGTGGTTCTCCTGCAGGGGCTCCCTCCCCGGGAGCTGCCGCTGCATGGGCAGCAGCAGCCGGAAGCCGAGTGGGCTGCCAATTTCCAGCAGCCATGAAATTGCTGCGAGCTGCTGCCAGCACCCTGGACCATGCGACGCAGCGAAAAAGCCCCTGGGGCCGGGCGGCGGGGGATAAGCTTCTCATGCGATTTGGCGCGGGTTTACTCCAAACTGACTAGAAACCACCATGCAGCCGATAATGGGAGACATGACGAGGAATCCGAATAAGATCAACTTCTCCAGGATTCCAGGTACAACCACAGATGCTTATTCTCCTTCCAAGTCAGAGAGAACAGGAGAGTGCTGTCGCATGGAGAAAGCCAACATGGTGGTGCCACGAGGAAGGAGCTGAGATGGCGGCATCGAGGTCAGAGAGAGAGCAGAAACACCAAATATGGAACTGAGATTTCTCCTGCAAGCCTTGGTGAGAGCTATAATTGTAACAGACTATTTCTCTATAACTCATTTTGATGGAGCACTGTGGGGATGAAGAATCTGTTTGCAGCCGTGAAAAAGAGTATTCATGCTAGAGTGCTTTTAGAGATTTTGAAGAAGAGAACTTTTTACTTCCAGGCTGGGATGGCTCATCCTTAAAAAAGGCTAACCCTATGGACGTTCTTATGACCCACAGACTGCAAGTGTTTTGTGGGAGAGAAGTGGTTTATGAAGTTACAGCAGCAGAAACTCTTTTCCATAAACACAAAGGCAGACTCTCAAAAAAGCCTATGTTTGTTTTCCCTTTGCACAGTTGGTGGGAAGTGGGAAGGTATTTGGGAAGAAGAAAAGGTGTCTGAATGTGTGCTTTAATATATTTTCATTATTCTTTTTATTCTTAGTTCTATTAGTAATAAAATCTTTTTACTATTTTAAGCTTTTGAGCCTGTTCTGCCATTTAGTTTTTTTCTGTTTTCCTCAGTATTCATATTTCTCCTCATGAAAATAAATTCTAATTCCCCTGTGAAATTATATCTCGTGGTGTTTGGCACTATATCAGTGTCTAAACTAACACATCTGTACATCTCAAGGGCGATTTTCAAAGGCACTAAGGGTAGTTAGACACAAAGATCTCACTGAAAGCCAGTGCCAGCTGTGTCTGTCCCTAATGCTCCTATCCAGAGCTTTTAAAGTATTTCTTAAGCTCCTATAGGATAGAGAGCTTTGCTACTAAAGCCTTTTTTATTAACTCACATTTTGGTCTATTCGCAGCAATCGGCACCCTCTGGAAGAAAGAGTTACCACAGGAACTTGAACTCAGAGAAAAACAGCAAGAATATATCTGAGAGTTGAAGAAGATAGTTCTCTTGTTAAAGCTTTTCAATTATACTCACCCAGTGCTGGTCTTCATGCCAGTCTTAAAGCTCCTGTGTGGCAGTGGCTGGGTGAAGAATTCTAGAGGTCTCAGACTGACACAAATTTTACATGCATTTTGGCCTTATGTTGGCTTACATCCATTATTTTGAATTGTATTCTCTTGATACTTATTAAAGATCTGGGGATGCTGATTTGACTCTGCACAGAATATCTTGGAACTTGCACATAACTATTTCTTACTCTTTGAGAGCCATGCCACTTATTCCTAGCAAGGTTTTGATCAGACATGCATATTTTCATGTAAGATTTCTTTACGTCTTCTCTGAGCTGTATTATAAGAGGCATTTAACTGATGTTGCACTAAAAACTGACGAGTCTGTTTCCAAGACTGCACTGGTTCCAGTGCAGACATCTCTTTGGCAATGGGGATAGAGCACTCACTAGAAGGCTGGATGAAACCCACCCAAAGTTCCACCATGTATCTGCTTACCTTCTCCCTTGCAGTAATCCCCAAGGGCTGACAAGTAAGTATTCTGAGGCGATGATGCGATGCAAACACATGCACTGTGTCTTAGGCCTCTGTTGCTTCAGGCCATGCTCAGTGCAGCTGTTGTCGCTGAGAGATTTGGGCCAGTGAGTGGGACATCAGACACTTTCTGTGCAGTGGCAAAGAAAGGCTACTTTGTGAGAGGGAGACGTCCATGGTGAGCCAGAGACCTTACAGGAATTTGGGAAAAGGAACTGTAAATGTTGAAATCAAAATAATGTGATGTTTGACATTAGACAAACTTCCTCATCGAGTGGTTCCCAAAGAATTCTCCATGGATGAAGTATTCCTGTACATACCTCAAGAGACCAATGGATAAGGCAGCACATGGAATCAGCAAAAACCAGACCAAGGGACTCCTTTCCTCCAGCTGCAGAAGATTACATTCCACTGTCTTTTTGCAAAACAGTTATTTGTTTCTTAATCAACCTATCTCAGATAATCCAGAAATGAAAATAAATGTTCTAAACATTTTACTTGTTCAGAGGCATTTATAACGACTGATGTAAAGATAACCTACATCTGGCTGCTGTGATACATACCAAACACACTGGGGTCTCATTATATACATATTCTATTTATCAAAGTTCTGCTGCTGATTTCCAGCCCCGAAATGGATTTCTTTTAGCTCAACTTATGAGAATTAATCGTGCTTACTTAGGTCAGCTGGTGATTGAAAAGTCTTCTGAAAGCCTACTAAATATAACTACAATATTAAAAACCAAAATTCAGCATCGACAGAAACAAAAGCAGCCAAGCTTTTTGCTTCACAGCAACAGCTGAATCTATCTTTACCCGAAACAACTCCTGTAGCTCAGGTAGCTGGTGAAAAGACATGACTGCATATTACTGACTTGAAGACCTGTATGTGCTGTATGATTTTGCTGGCAGAATTTGTCAGTTAGTTGCTTAAACATGTCATCCAACCTCTGACTAAATTGATGGAATTTAACAGAATAGTAAGAACTGAGGCATTACTAGAAGTTACTTGCAAATATGGATTTCAAGAGCTGACCCTGACTTGATCCTACATGACTTAATATGTGGTTCTGCTCTAAATAGTAATATTGGATATTGTTAAGAGTATTCAAGAGCCTACATAAAACATTCCTCTCTCTTCCTGCCCACTTTGAAAAAATCAGTCTGAAATGTGAAAAATCAAAGGGGCTTTTCTATTTCTCCTGCTCTATCAGTAAATAATTGCAGTCTCTTTTCAGATGGTTTCACCAGCCAGGGCTGATATGAACATAAGTTCCATTTCTGCAAACTAAATACACTTGTGGATGCTTCCATGAACATGGAAGTATTTCTAGAGCACTTCCTTTTGAGATGCACCAGAAGTTATCATCCACATTCCTTGTTCACTCAAGTGTCAATGGAGCTCAGAATTGCCTACAATTCGAGTTTTCTGATGACATACCATCTTTTATGTACTCTCTTGTCCGTCTGAGTTAGGTTTTACCTAATAAAGTTTACTTTTGTATTTGTACTGAAATAGAACATTTATTGCTGAGAATTTGAGAAGAAAGTGAAATGTTCTAAGATACTACTTTAAGACAGTTTTAGGTGCTGTATAAACCAAGCCATATGTCACTTCATCATACACAGAGCTCCATAAAAAAAGAACAATCACTCCTCAAATCAGTGAATCTTTTCTCCCAGCACAAATGCCCCAGATATATGTTCCTGTATGCATCAGATTGTTCAGGGTTAATTTTTTTAAACAACAATATCTACTGCAGCCCTAAATAAAAGGTTAGCATATCTTGCAGCGAAGGCTTATACTGATCCAAATGCCATGAAATTCTACCACCAAAAGTGAGTTCCATTAAATCGGGGCAAAAAGGGGAGGAAGGGAATTGGTAAGGATACATCAAAGGACCAGTGCCACCATATTTTCCTCGTGCTGTGGGAATGCTGCCGTTGCAACACTCGCTTCTGGCCCAGCAGGTGGATACAGCTTGGGGAGGGACTGTCAGAGGCTCACTCAGCTGCTCACCAACCTGGGGAACCAGGCACTCTGAAAGTGTAGACAGAAGTTTGCTAAGCAGTCCTTCAGGTTCAAAACAGCAATAATTGCACAGATAACTTCAGAGTGTAGGCAGAAAGCTTGCAGATAAACTTAGACTGCCTGAGACATCCTGTGTGTGGAATCCCACACCACCTCTGTTACTGGGTGCTTTGGAAAGAAAAGCAAAGAATGAGCATTGAGACAGAAGATGAGGCTTTCTCATGCAAGGATGCAGGGTGGAGTGACAATGAATTTGCCATAGTAAAAGGCAGTACATGAGGATAGCTGTCCTTATCTTGTTGACTTCTCTACCAGAATTATTACATCCCAGTACATAATTTTTCTATGTAATCATAGCGAAATGCAAAAAGCACAGGCTGAAATGAACAGTCAGAACAGTCAGGGTAAGACTGAGATCCAGCACAAAGTAAGCTCCTTAACTCATGGAAAAAATTCACCACATTATGCAACTTGATAAATTACTAGCAAGCAAATCTCACTGATCTGATTTAGCTTTAACACAGTCATGGGACTTCTGGCTTGGAACTGGCCTGGATAGACGGGCAGATAGCACAGGGTTCTCCCCTCCGTTCCGATGGGTGTGCATACACTCAGTAAGACATTGCCTCTTCTGTATTAATTGCACTAACAGGCATGCACTAAGCACATCATCTTCTGCCTGACTGTTCTGTGGATAAATTAGGATGTATGTGCTTCAAGAGAAATATTGTCTTTACAGAAAAAAGGTTTTTATCTTCAAAATGCATTATGTTTTCTGCCTTCCTCACATTTATGGGTGTCTAATTTGCCATTCTAATTGTCTTTCGTATTGAAATAGACGTTTTCTAAATGCTTGTGTTTGGAAAGAAACAACTATAAAATCTTTCTATAATCTTTTCTCCCTTTGAAAAGGTCCTTTTGAACCCTCCTTTCCATGAGTTCTTGTAGCTACTGCTTCTTAGTTCTTTACATATGTTCTTTTAACTACTGTTTCTTAGTCTTTTAACCCCTGTTCCAGTGACAGATTTTGTTAGTCATTTTGTTCCTTCTAAGTTTGAGTTCATACAGAGTTTTAATGTATCATCAACAGAGTCCTTATGTTCTGCATAAGTGGTTACAAGATACATTTCATTTTTGCAATTCAGTTTATCTGAGCTAAAATGAATGTAAAACCATTCAGAATTATTTTAATCAGTATAAATAAATCAAATCTTTCATTTTTACTGAAACAAAGGGCAGTGGGGAAGAAGAATGACCCTAGAAAACCCGAATACATAGCGTGGAATAAAGTGAAGCAACAGTACAGAAGAAAGGATTACTGTCATAATTCATTTGGCAAATTGGATATCAGATAAGCAAAAATTAATGCAAGAAATAAAAAAAAGTGAGGTATCAGTCATTTGGCATGTGAGAGGATAGAAAGAGCACATTAGAGTGCGTGAAAGTGAAGTTAAGCTTCACAATTTTACATACAGAGTGTACATGCGGAAAAATGTTACATTCCATGCTGATACAATATCATTGGAAAGTGTTTGCTAATATCACATATGAAAAAATCTGCTAGGAATAAAACTGCCTACACGTCTATTTCATTCAATAAACACTTGCTGTGAAACACAGAGCATATCCTAAAACTTTTTTGGAGCTGAGAAGAAAGAATAAAGAATGCAGGACCCTTATATGGCCGCATTTTTACCTTCGTATTTCCTCTTCTCAGCTACTACTCTCTAGAGTTCTGTGAAAGGGTTTGGATCTCCCATTTGTATCAATACCTGCCACTATGTCAACATGCATCTGCTCATGGAAAGCTGAGGTTTCATGTTTAGCAAGCATGGAAGAACAACTGGCTATTGTCCCACTGTAACAAGATCCTAAAGTTTGGTTCTTGCCATGCTTTTGTGGTAACATTCTCTCCACATTTTCCCTGTGATTTTTACAAGTAAGTGTATCACTAGTTAATAGCTTTAGTTTAGTTCTATATTTAATCCTTAAATGATACTATAATGTGATTTTCAACTAGACTGAGACAAAACTAAAAACTAAACTGTCAGAACCTCAAACCAAAAAATTAAAAAACTAAAGTCAAAACCTAAAGCAACTGATCTATTAGCAAACCCTATGCCAAGAGAGTTCGCACCTGTAAGTTCCATCTCAGACCKCTGAGATAAAATGCACAACTTTTTAGATGGCACAGAGATCCTCAAAACACTCTTATTCATCATCTTCTCAGCATTTCAGCATTTAAAGTTCTCTACAGACCAGCATTTCAGAAGAGGAACCGAGGCTGGACAGGCAATCACATTCCAGTTGTGGCATCCCCAGGCACTGGAGAATTCTGTACCTCTGCTTCCACAGGACCTCAAACTGAGGTACAGCCTTCCTTCTCCCCATAGCGTTCATGTTTAACATACCAAAGGTTCTCTCCGAAGTAATTCAGTCTCTCACTAGTGCAAAAACTAACTTGCTAGTCAGATTTCAGGAATGTAAATTACATATATTTCATATTGATGATCTAAATGTAATAAAATGATGTATTAAACTAGTCATTTTTCAAGGAAGGAAAGTCTCTACCACGCATTAATCTCATCTCACTGCTTCAAGATACTCAAGTATCTATAAAGACAAGATATACAAATCAACAGGACTAGTTACACCGGATATTCTTCTCTTTTTCTGTTTTATTGGAATTGCTTTATTGGAAGAGCTAGATCTCTTAAATAACTACATATCTATTCCTGTCCCTAATACAGGGTTCATACCTTGCCTTTTAAAGGTAGAGTTGTCTTAAATGCAGCTTTTAAAATCCTTTATTTACTTTCATTTTCCTTTAATACAGGATAATTCCTCAATGAGTCAGTCTAGTGTATTTTAAAACTGCTTTATCTGGCACAACTTTTTGTTTTCCACTAGTAGTACCAAGAAATCCTGTTATGCAAAACCCGCTTGAGCTCATTCACTTCTGCCCTCAACTGCAAAAGAAAGAGTATCATTCCCTTGTCAATCCAATTAGCATGCACAAATTAAAAGTATTATTTAGGTCAGTTGAATTGGTCATTGTAGAATGTATTATCTATAAAACTATTCCTGAATGTACTCCTGGATCACTGAAATGGCCAAACTAAAAATGTAGTCTTGAGGTTTTTCTCCGGTGGAAACATGCTTGATTATTATTTTAACAAAATTATAAATACTATCTAGTTTCTGACATGAAGGTTTCACTGTATTTCATGTTGTATAAAGAGAACAAAAAGGCTGCAGGATGGGCTTTTAAGTGAATGTACATTGGGAGAGTTCAGCCACTTCCCTGTTAGAAGGGAAGAGTATACTGACCAGTGCTAAAGGCTGTGAGCTCTGGAAGCACATCTTCCTGCAGTGAAGCTCCTGACCCGCACAGAGCCCTTCTAATTGGAACTGTGAGTGGGAACCCTCTTCCTGCACTGGCAGGGAAAATAAYAAGATGATGAAATCAAATTATCAGAGAGCAGACAGAAAAACAATAAAAAAGAAAGGAGAGAGATGGCAGTGTAGAAAGAGATGAGAGAGAACGTAAACCTGGTGAGGCAGAAAAAGCAAGCCACATCAGGAGTGTCCATGTAGGGAGCTTTTTACTGCTCCTGTTTCTCACTTTTTTACATTCTTTGAACAACCTGGTCTACTGGAAGGTGTCCCTGCCCATGGCACTCCCTGCCATTAGAACTGGATGATCTTTAAGGTCCCTTCCAACCCAAACCACTCAATGATTCTAGCTAAGTAGTATAAGTAGTATAAGTACATGAACGCAGCATCATCACTGGGTGCTTTTACACCAGCTCTGCACTTTTCTGCACCCAGACAAGAGGCAGCAAATGTAAACAGCTAGAACTGCAGCCCAGGGGTATAGTTTAGTGGTGAATGCAGTGGCTCTTGGTTAGCACTCGTACTCCCTGATATTGGAGGTCTTTTCCAACATAAAGAATTCCATGATTTTATACAGCAATCACTGCCACACTAGTAACACATCATTTAAAATAATAATAATAGCATTGTATTGAAAATTACCATCATTCTACAGCAGGCACAAGGAAACAATATTAGCGAGGAGAAAAGAAATGCCTTCTTTCTAAGATACCTGCCTTCAACAACACATCTTTTCTTTATTAATGATTTTCATTCATTTCAGTGGTATGCTTGTTCTAGAAGTTGACAGTAATCGTAAGAGGAAAAAAAATGGGAAGCATTTGAAACACTACCCTTTTGTGGTTTTCTCAAAAATTAAAGGAAATAGTATTACAGTGCCCTCAGGTGGTGTAAATTTAATTCTGTCCTATTGTATTCCCCAGAAAGACAGCTCTAAATAATACTAATTTCAACAGGCTGGATGAATATGCAAGGCAAATCACAGCATAAGCAATTTTGTTTCCAAGGAAGGTTCTTTTCTTGAGTGTTTTGACAACTCCTAATTTTTAAAAAGCATTCTTTGTTAAATTTTAAATACTGTGGGATAAACATAACAAATCTTCCAAAGAAAATCTAAATAACATCATCACTGATTATAGGAACAAGAAAAAATAGATGGAAAGAGACCTAGAAAAGAAAATAAAACCTGAGGGCAGAGGAGTTAATGAATTCTGTAAGAGCTTTTTGGAACAAAGCACAAGGTAATTGTTAAAAAAACCAAAACAAACAAAATCCAAACCATAATCAATTAACCAACCAAAACCCCCAGAGACAGCATATAATTTCTTAGATGCATTCATGTGTGGTATGTCTTAATGGTGAGGAAGAATGCATAAAGAAAGCAGTATATGATACATTCGTCATATAACCTGAAATTTTCTGAATTCATACTGTCATTTTATTCTGAAGAAATCGCTTTCTGAAGACATAGGATATCTTTAATGTGCATCAATCCAATATTCTTTTTTTTGTTACTAAGAGTAACAATATAAAATGGATGTTATTTAGCTGGTCTACTTCTCCACATTCAGGGTAATTCCAATATTGTGTCTCACGTAACTAAATGGTTGATGTATGCCCATCATTTATCAGTGTTTTATGTCTTCTTCAAATAAATGTAAGGAAGATCAGCACACCACCAGGAGAATCTTCTAATTTACCACAATTAAAAGGTTTGCCAAATCTTAAGTAAGATTATAATCTGTTATTCTGTCGAGATACTCTTAAAGGAATAGCCTGTCACCTTATAAATATAAATTACATCATGGAATACGTGCACTGAAGATGATGGGAATCCTACCATTGAACATGGTTTCACAGAGAACACCACTGCAGTGTAGCTTTGTCCTGCTGTCCATCCAGTTCTGTCCTATTGTCTTTCTTGAAAAACAGCTCTGTAAATAATACTGATTTTCAGCAAGCTGGATGAATATGGAAGAAACACACAAGACAGTGCAAGCACCACAGTCCTGAGTAATCCACTATTCTTCCAGCTCCCAGTGAAAGGACTCTGCTGTCCTTCAGCTCAGAACCACATTGGTCCTCTTCCTACCTGCTCCTGAATTGGCTCCTAATGTCTGTCTATCAGCATATGTCAAAACATTCCCTCAAACAGCTCAAAAATGGAGTTTTCAAAATATTTCACAACCCAGACAGGACAAAAGGTATTTGAACCTCACCAATCATCATTTCCTTTCTTGATAATTTGGGGAACTCTCCTATCACTCTGAAGTTGTGCATCATATGAAATGTTGTGCTAACCCTTCAATTTTCTAAGGATTGCCTCTAGGATTTCTGAGAGTGGCTGGCAGAATTGCTGTCACATCTTTAACATCTGTCTTTACAAACTGTACCCTTCAAAGAAAAACAATGTAAGATTCTCACCCAAGTTGTCCCCTGGTCCTCTCTGCTTTCAGTAATCTCTGACTATCTTTTTTCTTTATCTCGCTTGCACATTCAGGAAGAATTTTACTAACAAAACACTTCTCTGTGGCTCAGAGAGAATCAATAGTGCTTATAAGCACACTCTTTATTTATTGGCAACTTACTCCTGAATTCCCCCATCCAGGCTATCAATAGGAAGGCAATCTCTTTAGAGCACTAATGACTTGCGGTAAGTATATACATCTGCTTAATACAAATAAGGGCAAACGACTTCTCAGTGTTAGTTAGATAAAATAGAGCTTGCAAGAGCTTATCTCACTTAGAAAGAATAACTTGTGGCCTTCTTTCATTAAAAGGATAAACTATTAGAGTGGACACAACTAGGAAAAGAACAGCACTGGACGAACAAGAGAAGTGGGAGAGGTTTGGTGGGTGGACACTAAGTCTGACGTGATCTAAGAACCCAATGCTCTTAATATGAACAACAATCTAAGCCACCGATGGAAGAAAAGGGACAGGTAAATCAGGGTTCCCCCAGACAGAGGGAAAAAAAATCAAAGTCCCAAGAATTTCAGCAATACCAGTGGTCTGCTGGAAACTGCACCAACAATTCAATCCACCACAAACCGGCTCCTAGATTGACTGGGGAGGAAAAGCCCTTCATTTTGAAAATGACATTAAGACAAAAAAAAGCTCCCACCCTGCCCACCATATCCTTGTTAAGAGTGCCAGTCAATATATACAACAGAGAGAACAAAACTAATGCTGATAACTGCTTATCTTAAATCTCTCAGAAATTTCACCTGCAAAAATAGTTTCATTTCTTGCCCTAAAAATATATATACAATTATGTCCATGCTATTTTCTGTCAATATTTACAGTAATGATTGGTGATTTTAACATCAGAAGCCTTCCTTAAAACTAATTTGTGTTTTCCACAGCTTCAAAAATTTGTGGCTTAAAATCCAAAGCAGACCAATTCAAACAGAGGCATTGAAAACTCCCTCACAATACCTTTAAAATCCCACTCTAGTCTTCAACGGGAATAAGTTCATTTGAAAGGATTTATACATATAGCTCAACCTCCAACCACGTAAGGAGATTAAGACCTTAGAGAGGCACAAGATTGCAATACATACTGACCCTTTTGGTTTTGTTCTTTCTAGAAAGCACAAAAAGGCAGTCTCATCTATTTGCTTGGTAGGTGAAGTTAACCAGCTTCCCAGGAAGACATCTGTTAGAAACAGAAATTTTGAATTTCTTCACATTTCTGTTACACTGTTCTCAAGGTCACCCAGTTTCTCGTGTGCTACTCTAGACTATGGAGACTCTCAGCTTTACGCCATTAGCAGATTCCCACTTTTCGTGCCAAGGATCATAATGAAAAATATTAAATACAGCCTTTCCCAGAACATATATCATCCTGTGAAGATGTTTCAACAGAGATCATCTAGTCTAAAACTACTTTGTTTTCTAGTGACTACATAATTAGACCAAAATGCCTCTCATTTTTAAACACAAGGATCTCTTTTAGGCATGCTGTGAAGAAGCAGCATCCATACTGTCAGGAACACAGGTAGATGGCATCATCACAGGGTCAGGACAAGGATTTTCCTGCTCTCTTGTCACTATTGCTCTAAGTAACTCCGTGCAGCAGTATCATTTCCCTTCCTCCTCCATTCATACTTCCGTCAGCAGCAGAATAACTCAGGAAGGGAAGCCTGCGTGGCAAGCTGCTCCAAGCTCTCACTTCTTGAATCATTCTGTTTTACATGGACTTTGAAGTTGCACTTTGGAATAAGGTACAACACAGTGGGGGCTGCTTTCATGTACTGTGGCATCTGAATTCTCTGTAGTCATAAAATGAGACAGAAAGCACATGCATGTACACCCAATAAATCTGAACCAAAGAGAATTCTTATTCGTGACTTATTTTCTTCTAGTCCACAGCCTCTCAGATATTTTCATCTGCACAGAAGCTACAAGAAAAGGTACTTTGCCTGTACGCATAACCAAAAAAAGTATCAGCAGGTTAAACAAGTCTGAAGTTATTTGTACTATAGCATTTAATTCTGGTCCATGTACTGCAATACTCCTCTCTTAGTATGCTGGAATGCATAGATCCCAGACGAATTTCACGTTACTGATTTAAGTTTTGTTTCTATGTCCTTTGTAAGAAATCTTACTGGTGTCAGGGGCAAAGCAAAACGGTCGTTAACTTTACACGCTGGGAATTCGTCCTTTGCCCTACCTGTAACTACGCCCGACGAGCGCGTCAGTGCCGCGGGGCTTACCACCCACGGCCCGGTACGGGCGGGTCACGGCTCCGGGACCGCGCAAGGACGGCGCTGGGGGACCCGAGCAAGACTCCCAGAGCCCCGGCATCGATGTCCATCCGAGCCCCTTTGCCCCGTCTCACCGCCACCCTGACAAATCGGGCACGGAGAAAAGCGGCAGGAGCGGGCAAGGCGCGGAGAACGGGATGGGGCGCGGTGGGCGGGGTGGACGGACCACTCGGGGCACCTGACCCGGCGCCCGCGGCCGCCAGGGGGCGTCGCCAGGCCGCGGAGGCCGCAGGAGGCCGGGCCGGCCCCGACGGGCGCGGGGCGGGGCGCGGCGGGGCCCGGCCAGGTGACCGGCGCTGCCAGGTGACCAGCGCTGTTCTCCTCCGCCCAAATGAACGTTCCGAAAGCGGCGACTCGAACAGTGCCGGTGCCGTGTCCGCCCGACGGGACGTGCTGCAGGGCTGCCGCAGTAATCCGGCAGAGCGCCCGCACCGGCCGTCACAAACGCCTCGAGCTGGTTTATATCTACCCAAGTAACTCCTCTGCCTCTAACTTCTGCTCGGCCACAGGAAGCACCGGGGGCAGCGAGCGCTCCAGCAGCCGCCGAGCAGCTGGTTCCTCGGGACGGAAGCCCCGACTTATTTTACCGACACCACCTGTCCGCTGCAAGAGCAGCGGCTGCCAGGCGTGTTTCCGGGCGCTGCGCCGGGCGCGGGGGACGAGCAGTCAGATGGCCGTGGCCTGCGCCGGGGCCAGGGCGCGCGTAGCGCACGGTGCAGTCGTCCCGAGGACTGCCCGGCCACTGCGATGTCTCCGAAGGGAACGAGCTCTGCACCCGGAACAGGGTTTGCTTAAGGTCTAGGGAATGCTTGGACCCGACAGCATCGGGGAGAGGGAGCGGCGGGGAGGAAAGGGGACTCGCAAGCAGGCCGAGAACGGGGAGCCAGAGACAGGGCAATGCCTGCCCGTGGTTTCCTCCTTTGGTGCCACATCTCATCGGAAGAGCAGACACAGAAGCAGGTTTATCACGCCACGGGGTCTGCAGAGATAAACCCCACATATTTACACCTGGAAAAACAGGGATATGAGATTTCGGATAAGTCAATGAACAGGCCAAACACACCACTAATGTGCGACAAGTGTCACTGACGACAAACTGCCAACCGGGCTCCGAGCGCGGCTTTAGACGGAGCGGGAGGCTTTGGCTCTGTCCCCGGGACCCATACGCCGCATGGGCGAGGGTCCCGAGGTAGGGGCCCCCGCAGCGCCACCGGCCACCGCAGTCCAGAGGCCGTCGGGGTGTCTGCGCGCTCCCGGCTGCGGCCGAAGCCGCGCGGGAGCGGGGCGGCGGCGAGACAGACACGGACACTCTCGGATGTCTCGGGGGAGCAGGCGGCCGGCCGGCCGGGCGGACACTGCGCTCAGCCACGGCCCTCCCCTACCGGCGGCACCGCAGCCCGGTGGCGAGCTTACCCGTCAGGGTGGACGGGGGTCGGTCTCTTCCCGCCGCTGCGCGGATGGCGGAGGCCGCGCGCTTACCTTGTTCCATCGGTCCCGCGCAAGAAAGCGGCGTCCCGGAGGGGCCGCTCCTCGGTGAGAGGCAGCCGGCTGCCTGTGTCTGGACCAGCGCCAGATCCCCGGCCGGGCGGGGCGGGAGGCGTCCCTCCCGTTAGCCGAGCCCAACCGAGCCGCCCAGCTCCGCGGGGCCGGCATTCGGAGGCACAACATCTTCGGGACCGGCGGGCAGAGGCGTTGCCAGTCCTCAGCACCGCACCGGGGCGGGCAGGGCGGCGGGACGCGGGCAGACTCGGTGGTCTACGCCCCGTAGAGGCAAGGACTGGTCGCGCGCCGGCACCTGCCTGCCCGGGACGGGCGGTCCCCGATCCGCGGGTGAACCCGCGACTCTTCGGGAGGGTCGATCAGCCCCTCCGGCGGCCTCTTTCAGCAGCTTTCAATGCCGCCGTGATCCGGAGGCGGAGGGACCAGGTAGCATCGCCAGCCCCTTCCCAACACACTCAGGCGTCGCGGAAACGAGCCTGGACAGAGCTGATGAGGCTCTGCCGAGAAAGCCCGATACACCGTGACTGTTCCCTCCGCTGCTGCTGTTTGCAACAGACAGAGGGAAAAGCAATGAAGTCGTTTATTAAACCTTCCTTAGCGCAGCGTCGGTTTTAATACCAAGTTTGTACGTTGAGCTGTTTACAAAGATGCGCAAAACAAGACGCACGGACTGTTACATCCCGTAACTCCAGCGACGGAAAACAAAAGATCACTGACGAGCCCGCATAATTACTTCCCAAACATACATTGGCTTTTCGGTGTTGTCACAGGTTAAACGAAACCCTGTGCACCTGCAAACGATTCTGACGACAGACATAACCACATCCAAAGGACCACGCTTTTAATAATTGTTCTGATATGATCAAGTCGATTCGTGTTTACTTTGTGAACACTTGGAAAAGTTTTAGTTCCCCGCTTGTTGTGGTTAATGTTTTCTTTGGTTAACAATGTATCAAACGCGTAGGCGAAAGGAGTTGCAAGGCGGAGAACATGCTATAAGCCCAGTTTCCGGAATTATTTTCTGTAAAAACCTCAAATCCGAATTCTTCTTTTCTTGACAAATAATTATGCTTTCGATTAGGAATATCTGTGGTAATTTTATTTGTGCGAACGAGTTTGGTTGCGTGATGACGCAACAGCAGTTTTACTTCCTTTAAAGACCAGGGGCTATATCCCTCCGTTGGGGGGGGGGGGGGGGGGGGGGGAAGGAAGGAAGGAAGGAAGGAAGGAAGGAAGGAAGGAAGGAAGGAAGGAAGGCAGGCAGGCAGGCAGGCAGGCAGGCCTCTGAGAGGCCAGTGGGTTTCAGGATAGGCAACGAAGTCGAACTAAACGGTTATTCCCAGGGCGTAAGATGATTTTTTACAACCGCTTTAAAAACGTTGGGCTCTAGCGCGCAGAAACGGCCCCTACGCAGCTGAAGAGGGAGCCGATTACCCGACAGAACAGCGATCGGGGAGGGCATTACCGCTCAGTTCTCCGGGGCAGCTCAGCTGCCGGGGCCCCGAGGTCGTTGCTCGATAAGGCGCCGGCGGCCTCTGCGCCGGGTCCCCGCCCGGCGGGAAGCGCCCGACGCGGCGAGTGGGAGGGCGCTGCCCGCTGTCTACCGACGGGGGGGGGGCTGACCGACCCCGGCGGTGGGGCCGGGGGTCTCGTCGGGGGTCTCGTCGGGCGCAGCGCGGCCACGTGCAGCCCCGCGCGCTCCCACGGCTCGGCCCGGCCGTGACGTATCGGGGTGGGGGCGCGCGCCGCCCGCCGATTGGGCGGCGGCGGCGGCGCGGGGCGGTGGCCGCCCAATGGGCGCGGGGCGCGCAGGTGCCCGCGCGGTTATCTGCGCGCGGGGCGCGGCGCGGAGCGTCCCTGCGGCTGCCGGACACGCGGCCGGGCGACGCGCGGAGCTGCCGGTCCCGCATCCCCCTCCCGCTGGGTCGCTCGTGGAGCGCACTACCCGTAGTCCGCCGGGACGCGCCGCCGGTGGGGGCTCTTCCTCCCGGGACTCCCAGTCTGTTCTTTCGCCGGGCTGCCCCGGCTCGGCTTTCGCCGCTCTCCAGCCTGGACTTTGGTGGTGCGTGCCGCGGGAGCGGTCGGGGAAGCGCCGGGATTTTCCTGTTCTCAGCAAACTTCGGTACTTGCTGTCCCTGAGATCCCGTGAGCGACGAAGAGCCGGTCCCGCCCGAGGCCGCGCTCCCGGCGAGGGGCCCCAGCGGAGCGGCCGCGGCGCGGTTGGGAAGGACCCGCGCTCGCTGATGCCCGCAGATGTTAGCGGTGGGACAGATGGATGCTAATCGCCAGAGCGCGTTCGTCCTCAGCAGTGCGCCGCTAGCCGCTCTGCACAACATGGCCGAGATGAAGACCTCCCTGTTCCCCTACGCCCTGCAGAATCCCTCCGGTTTCAAGGCGCCGGCCCTGGGTGGACTCAACACGCAGCTCCCCTTGGGGACACCGCACGGAATAAGCGACATTCTGGGGCGGCCCGTGGGCAGTGCGAGCAACCTTTTGGGGGGGCTGCCCCGTATCAACGGGCTGGCGGCATCGGCCGGGATGTACTTCAGTCCCGCTGCCGTCTCCCGCTACCCGAAGCCGCTGGCGGAGCTGCCGGGACGGCCGCCCATTTTCTGGCCAGGAGTGGTGCAAGGCTCTCCCTGGAGAGACCCCCGGCTCGCCTGTCCCGGTAAGTGCGGCCGGTTCTGGCGGGGCGCAGGGATCAGGCGGCCTGGGCTCCGCAGCCGTGGCGGCCCCACGCCGCGGGCGGGCGAGCGCGGTAGACGGGGCGGGCGGCCCGGCGATGCTGCAGGCGGCAGGAAGGCCCGGTGCGGTCACTCGGTCCTCGCGGCCCCTGGCCTGTCCCGGACCGAGCCCTGCTTTAGAGACGGCGGACACCCGAAGCGGCGCCGCAGCGCCTTGCAGCGCCCGGCTACGGGAGCAGTGGAGAGTTCGTCTCTGATGCAGCTCTTTCTCCGCTTTCAGCTCAGACGGGGATGGTTTTGGACAAGGACGGCAAGAAGAAACACTCTCGACCGACTTTCTCTGGGCAGCAGATATTTGCTTTAGAGAAAACCTTCGAACAGACGAAATACTTGGCAGGACCGGAGCGCGCCCGGCTCGCCTACTCCCTGGGGATGACCGAGAGCCAGGTGAAGGTAAGTCCGTCCTGCAGGCTCCCGCCTCTCCCGCTTTCTGCTATGTCGGTAATTACTAGCGGCCACGAACACTGCGCAAACATACAGGGATTTTTTTTTTAAAGTTCGTTAAAAGTTAAGTTACATTTCGATATTGGATAGATTTTAGGCCAATTTCTACCTGACTTCTATGCTTAGAGCTCTCTGTGCTGCAAACGATTTAAGATAAATAGACATAATATATTAAAAAAAMCCCATCCCAACAACAACAACAAGCCCGCCCCAAGTAATTGCTTTTAAAGGGTCACTTTTCCACGATGATCGTGTCCACTGGCACAAATTTACCTTGTGCAACCCCGCAAATTTTTTAGCAAAACCTGCAGGTGCATCCGAGTGTTGGGGTGCACCGTGAGCCAAAAATACTTTTCTGGCTAATGTATTCTGTTTTCAACAAACGACTGTTCCGGGAAGCCGCTGCTTTTACCGTCGCGCAGCCCCGCAGAGCTGGGCAGGTGTCCCCAACGGGGCGCCCTCTCCCAGGAGCCGCCCGAGGCTCTGCCTGGTGCAGGCTCTGCTCCGAGTGCTCGCAGCCCCGCGCTGCGGGATGGGACGGGGTGGCCGCGGGCGGGGGCGGAAGCGGCGGGGCCGAGGCCGTGGCTGAGCTGTGCCCGGTGCCGGTGCCCAGGTTTGGTTCCAGAACAGACGGACCAAGTGGCGGAAGAGACACGCGGCGGAAATGGCCTCGGCGAAAAAGAAGCACGACTCGGAGACGGAGAAGCTGAAGGAGAGCTCAGACAATGAGGACGATGACGAATACAACAAACCCCTGGACCCCAACTCAGACGACGAAAAAATCACGAGGCTATTGAAAAAGCACAAATCCACGAACCTGTCCCTCGTCAGCCCCTGCAGCACCAGTTCGGATACATTGTGAGGGCGCGGGGCCGATGGCCACACTGGGCAGCGTGGCGAGGGTGAGTGTAACCGGGTGTTTGAAGTGGTGTGTTGTACAGCCTGAGATGTATGTGAAATGTATATATTTTTTACAGAATAAGTTATGAAATTATTTTCTTTCTCATCGATGTAAATTTCAGAGAAATTTTTCCAACTTTTTGGGTTTTATGTCCCTTTAAGGTTTTCCACTCTTTCCTTTAGCCTTCCTGTTTGTTTCCTGCTCCTAACAATCAGGTTTTGTTACGTTTTCTATGGGTCACAAGTCCGAGCTCAGCCACTTTGTATATAGTAAATTTCAGATTTTGTGATGTATATTTCTAGTGCAAAAACGGCAGTTTTCTTTCACTCCCTCCCTCAGTGTTTTGGCGGTTTCATTTCTCCTGCCTCCGGATTTTATGCTTAATAATACCAAAAAAAGAAACCAATGCCCCAAAAAAGCACGAGAGGAAAATGGACACTTGATTTTACATTATAATGTCCCCACACGTGCTGGAAAGACTTTGTATAAATCAATAAATTATTTAACAACCTTCTTTTTTAGCGAGTTTCTTCCCGCATTTCTGTGCCAGGGGCAGGGGACGCCGGAGCTCCTGCAGGATGCCCGCAGCCGGGTGCCCGGCGCTGCTCCGCAGGGGAAAAGGAGCCGCTGCGGCCGGGAGCCGGCGGGCTGAGCCGGGAGAGGCCCGGCCCCTGTGCCACCGCCGGGGGCTGCGGTCACTGCCGCATGGGAAACCCGCGCAATGGGACTCCCCGACAGCCGCGGAGAGGGGAGAGGGCCGGCGGGGCTGAACGTGCAGCTCGAAAGGCCGCGTGCAGGGCCGGAATCGCTGGTCCCCGGCCCCAACAGCGTTTTGTCGGCTTTGGGCGGGGGGTGATAGGGTCCGCGCCGGAGAGCGGAGGTAGGGGCCGCGACACATCCCATTGCGCTGCCCGGGTACCGGCCTTTGCAAAAACCCGAGGGCGAAGTCGTTGAGATCCGCGGCGGCGGCCTGCGAGCTCCGCCACCCTCCCGCGCCTTCCCCCCGGCTTCCGAGACACGCTTCGGCCCAACACCTGCGGGCGCACCCCTGCCCGAACCGGGCCCCGCGTGATTCCGCGACCGCCGAGGCGCTCCCAGCCCCTCGAGACTCCGCGTTTCTCCCCTTGGCACACGCGAGGCCCGGTGGCTGTGAGCCGCTCGCGTTGTTAAGGTGCTTTTTTTGCCGCCTTTTTATTTTTTAAATGAACGAGAGGTTCTCTTCTTCCCGTGTCTAAGCTATGGCTCTGCAGTCCGAGCAAAAGCAGCGGCAGCACGGCGGATGGCCCTGCTGCCCCTGCCTGGCAGCCAGCGTCCGGGGTGGGACCCAGTGCTTCCCGCACCGCAGCCCTCCCGTTTCTGCATCCACCTTCCGCAGCGCTGGGCCGAGCGGGCGCGTCCCGGCTCCCCGCACCGCCGAGGGACGCGGCCGGGCCGCCCCTTTCCGCCCTCTCGGGGCCGGGGCCGCGGCTCCGCACGGCGCCATCACCCACCGCGCAAATTGCGCATACGTCGAGGCACAATATGCGCCCACGTCGGTGCGGTCCCGCTGCAGAAATGCGCCCGGAGCAGCGGGGCCTGGACCGGTCCCGCCTCCGGCTCCGTTTGGCGGCTGCCGCTGCGCTCCGCACCCCTCGGGCGGCCGGGGCCTCTTCCCGAGGAGCCCCGCCGGCGTCTCGGTGCCGCCGCTCGCTGTGACTGATGTCCCCTCGCTCTTGCCGGGGCAGCTCCGCGTCCCGGGGAGGGCGGGCAGTCCCGCAGGTCCCTACTCGCTGAACGGGGCCGCGCTCGGCTATGCCGCGGTTACAGCGAGAGTAAATCGAGTTTGGGGACCAGCCTTCGCCCGACTGTGAGCACACTGAAACTGGGCGCTAAGACCAACCGGTGTCTGGGGTCCTGAGGGGAAAGGTCTGGATAAAAACACCTGCGCTCGACGCTAACCCATCTGCCCCTTTCCACAGTTCTTAAACGAAATGGGGTCGGAGGGGGCACCGCGTTACGGGAGAAGGTGGCTCCGAGGCACCGCAGGACCGACAGCCCGGGCACACGGCCCCAGGCAGAGCCTGGGGAGAGGCGGGGGCTGACAGAACCCGTGCCCATACTGGCCCAGAACCTGTAGCTCCTTGGCTGTCCCGAGACTGCAGCGGGGTGTCCGCTGGGATCGGCCTGGCCCGGCGCACCCCGCACGATCGGATTCGCATGCGGGGCTGTTGAAATGCGAAAGTTGCGTTTTATGAATTTCTGAGGGTACAATTCGGGGCCTTCTCAGCAGCTCACCCCGGCAGGTCACCGGTGCACCCCCGGGGGGTGGGGGTTCGGGCCTACAGCGAGTTCACCTGTACGTGAGGCTTCAGTCCCTGCTGGAAAAGGCTTCAGAGGATTTTTTCTGAAACTTGAGAGAATCACGAAGCAGTTTATGATGGCACATTTACTGAGCTGCTGAGGACTGGCATCTTGTGAACAGCTCGTAAAGCTGCATCACCTTCCTCACATCAGTGCTCCCATATCAACTCCTGAGTGCCTTTTCCTCGGTTTGTATTGTGTTGTGATTAACACAAGAACTGCATCCTACCATAGAGGTTTTCATGTGAAAAATAACCTTCTTAATTGGCAGGAGATTAAAAGGTATCTCCGTAAGAAATGTGACCATTTAATAACTTTCCTGTAATCTCCAATGCCCAAATTAAAGGGGCAGACACAGCAATGTTCACCATGATTAGTTTTATTGCTTGAGAACCAGAGTACTCATTTCTAAAGGCCTTCAAAGTTATCATGAGTTGAGTTCGCTTAAATAGAATTACTGTGTGGTTATAATGCAACATGGCACAATAACAATACAGAGCTGCAGACACCCTTTGGGCAACAATACTTGATATAAACTGGGTTGTACTGTTGAGAAAACTCTGCAAGTGGACATCAAATAATCTTCAATGGTAGTGATTTATACCAAAATCAAGCATCAATCTAATGCCATCACACAGTCCATGAACTCTGTAGTGTTCTAAATTAAATCAATAAAGCATACATTTGTGTTTCATCAACAGACTCCCTAATCACCTTTTGATGTTGTATTTAGTGGTGGGAGAAAAATGTCTATAATAAGACTATATTGTAGGCTGCACTGAGCTACTAATCAGGAAAATTTACAGTTGGGTTGATGGTTGTTTTTTTTTTTTTGTCCTTTAACACTGCATAAATACAGTCTCTGTCCAATACAGTTGCTACTTGAAGCAGACTATTATTTTCTTCTCCCATGTTGTTATTGTTTCAATATAGAATACTTGGCACCATAAAACAGTAACAAAAGACAGACAAAAACAGTACAAAATTCTGGAAAGTTACACCCAAACCTAGCTAAGAACTTCACATTCAATCCTCAATATTACATAGAAAGAAGAGATTATAGGAGTAACAAAGTGAAACTGCTAATATATGTGCTATATAGTATGCTATATATCTGTATCCAGGATGGCACTGCTATATATTATTTATTATATAAATGTTGGTTGTTGACGTACACTTAACTAAACCTGCTAAGACTCCAACACTAACTGCTGATATGGCACTCTCAAGCATTCATATTGGAAAGTATATTTAGCATAAGTTTTGGTCAGGTTTATAAATTATTTATATATCTGTGTATATATACACATACATACATATATATACACACACACATATATATGTATGTATGGAAAGCAGCTGCTGTGTGATTCAAAAACCATGTAACATGGCAGTATAGTAAATAAAATGAGAAAAAATTGGAAAAAAAAAGAAAAACAAAATACTAAAACTAAAACACAAACCATAAGCCTTGGTCAACAAAGAAAATACCATTTAAAACCATCAATATCTCTATCTATACAATCCAATGTACAAAATCCCAAAGTGGTAAAGATATATAATGTTAGGCATGATACCTTTAAAAGTTTATAATATGCTGAAATAGCTTTTCCACATTGACAAACACTTATTAAAAGTTGAAAGTTGTGAAATCTAGAATACATAACATCTCTGCTGTCTATTTAGAGTTTTGGCAACAGAACTGTGACATATATATAAAAAATAATTCCACATTTCTACTTGATGTCACATGAACATACAAGACAGTGAGGTATGTGAGGCTTCTCTTGAACAGAGTCCAGATGCTGAAGCATAGTGTACGATCAGCAGTCTAAAAATGTGGCACTCAGGACTGGATTTATCAATACAGCTGTTAGGATTACAGATTTCAGTGTGTTGCCTTCCCTCCTGGCTACAGTGTGGTTTCACGGAAAATCTTCTCACTTCGTAGGCATCTTTTTCCTGTTGCAGAATTGGCATTTTTTTAAAAAGAAAGATAAACACAGGGGAAATGATGTAGAAAATATAAACGTAAAGAAAAAAGATGATATTTACCACCACATCACTGCACGACACAACACTTGTGCACATTTGCAATAGGTTTACCTGCCCCAGCAGCTATTCGAAAGGACAGGAACACAGGCTGCAGCAAGTTAGGGAAAAATAGAAGTTACATATTTGAAACATACATTTTTATTTTTTTTTACAGTCAGTAGTAAACACAACAAAACTTCTCTATGACTGGACAAAAAATGTTGAAGTAAGTTTTTGAATTAATCTAATTACAAAATGCTCAACATCTCTTCACAAATTTCTGCTCCCACTGAAATCTAAGGGAAAATTTTCCACTGATTTCTGTGGGAAGATCAAGTCCCATACACATCTCCCTTTTGGCAGTGTCACACCACTTTGGTGATGAAGGAAACAAAAACTGCTATTTGTGAACTGGCTGTCCCGGAGATTTTTGTTTACTGGATAAGTTAGTAAATTGCTCTATTTTAAAACCTTGGATGATTCTGCACCAAATGCCTTAAGTGCATTTTCTCCTTAGAAAGCAATTCTCTGTCTCACAAGAACTCTGACCATGGAATTAAATAGGGGTATGTATTTGTGAGTTTGGATTTGTTGGATTTGTGAGTTTGTAAATGTACACATGTACACATGCATCCACACATGTAATTACCCACTAACCCTCTCTGAATTATCATTCAAGAGCCTCAGTGCTGTTTTTAGGTAGGCTTTCAGAGGTTACCTCCTACTCCTCAACTGTTTTTTTTCAAAGAAAGCAAATACTCTGTTTTGTTGTATTTCTAACAGCTTTCCATTTGGTATCTTCTGCAGAGAAGACAGTTTGTAAAATTCAGGTATTTTTATTAATTTCAACAACTGGTATTTATATAATTCTATGTCCTTTTTCTATATTCTTTTTATCATTTGTTGTTTGAATATGGAACTGCCAATATGTTTTTACTAATAAGCACCTATGCATCAACCTAGTTGAAGCTATGCTTTGAAAGCATCTTTGATAACCCAATGAAATTACTTTTGTTTTGCTAGACCAGTTTTAAGTGCACAGACAGCTGCTCCTCTTCTCTTGCACCATATCCTGCTTTCATTCTAGCACCTATCATCCCGTTCTTTATTTGATTTCATACAAGCAGCTATTCTGACTTCAGCTGAATCCAACTTTGAAACATTTTTAAGGTGTTACTTTAAAAACAGGGCATATATATAGCTGACTTAAAAATAATAGAACCTAGTGCATACATTCTCCTCCCTAATAAAAAACTTAGAAGATAAAATACTAAAATATTTAATTTAATTACCTTGTGATCCCCCATGCAGACATTTGGCCCAATGTGGTCATATATTACTATCTTCTCATCATTTTCTGACTAGTTAAAAAAAACCAAAACACAACAAAACACTAGTCAGTCCAAGAATTCTCCAGATAACAGACACAGAAAGAAACATGGAAATATTGTACAAATAGGTGAAACCAGTTTCTGAATGAGGTGATATTAACACATCTTTCCTTGGCTTCTCCAGAGAAAGACTGCGTAAAATGAACTTTTATGCCCCGTACTGCTTGCAGTAATTTGTGCAGTTTGCCTGCACAAAAGAACCCCTGAGATCTTTGCATCTCCTCCCTGCTGATGAGACCTTGGGAAATTTTCGTGGCTAACACTGCACTAGGTGCAATGAGTGACTTGTTGCAGTTGCATTGGAGGCTTCTGCTGCAAAATGCAGCTAGCACATTTGGCCAGTCCTTTTTTAAGAACACCACAATTTTTCTTGAAATAGATGAGATAAATGTTCCCTGAATTAAATGCAATCCATGTTGCCTAATAAGAGCATTTGATTTCATCATATAGGGGATTTTAAATGTTCAGAGAGATGAATGATTATTTTCAGGTTATGAGTATAGTCTTTAACTGTTTCTCTGTGATAAATTTCTTAATTTGAAAAAAAGGATTCAGTGATTTTAAGAAAAGCAGCAAATGACAGATGACATTCCTCCAGTCTCCATTATGAATTGCTTTCATTTTGTTCCATGTTGAACTTTACCCTTATACAGTGACTTCTTTAGCATTTGTAGCTTAATGAATAATAAAATGTACTCATCTTTCTGCCGTTCGCAATAAACGTGATTTGGAGGACCTATTTTTATTCTCTAGCACAGTACTTCAGGAATAAATACAAATACATTGCCATACAAAACAATTTCTTACTGTGCCAAACATTTTCTATAAGCTAATTGAATCTGTAATCTCCACACTCTCCAGTCTCTAATACAATCGTATATGTGCTTTAAACTAGTTGGTGATACTAATTTATTTTGTATGAAACAGTCAAGACTTTCTCA
Organism: Amblyornis subalaris; assembly: GCA_018881555.1. Classification (NCBI taxonomy): domain Eukaryota; kingdom Metazoa; phylum Chordata; class Aves; order Passeriformes; family Ptilonorhynchidae; genus Amblyornis; species Amblyornis subalaris. Next base: position 77,470 of record JACAXG010000093.1, read on the forward strand.
TCTGTAATCAGTCAAGTCTGACTGGGCAATAACTTTATATAAACAGTACCATTTAGGACTATAAAGTTAAAACTGAATTATCTTTAATGCAGTAAGGAAGCTTAAGGTCAGATTTACTTTATAGCACGGTTGTCTGCCAAAAATATAAAAACATAACCTTCTGCATTGTATGCATGAGCACTTTCCAATATTTCAAGATCATAATGCCACCAGCATCGGAAGTGGAGATACATTCATCAAAAGCGACTTGATAATTTACAAAGGCAGCATAAAATTGTGGATTTTCAACTGCATAATCTTTAGACAGATAAACAAATTACAGCAGTGCACAAGCAGAAACAATATACACTTGGCTGAGCATTCATTACTTCATGCGATCAGGCATCAGCGCAGCTCCCGAGCAGTGGGCAACCTTTGGTGGTTTAGGGCTCAGGAAGCATAAAATAACATGATGGTGAGGTAACCGACCATGGCATGATAGATGATGTTGCATGAAAGCTGTTTACAGCCCCATGTCAGTACAATCTGTAATGCCTACTGTGTAGCTGAATACACTGTACAGTGACAATTTGTGCACACCATCCTTTCTTTACCTAGAATTTAAATGCAGATTTACTACATTGTTTGAAATAAAATATAGGATTGCTTAGGAAGAAAAATAAACACTTTATTTGCCTATAAGGAAAATTAATACAGCAAAATAATTACCTGTATAAGAATATTCATAGATAGTTACAACTGAAAAAATTCTCTAAAAATTCATATACATTTATATTTTAAGGATTTGTTACTGTGTAATCAGTTAATTAAAATTTGCTTTTACTTTCTTCAGAGTTCTTTTTAAAGCTTTCAAGTATAGGTCTCTCCAGTGGAGTAAATTCTCAGTCAAGGCCAACACTGTTTCTTGTGTTGAACCACACAAACCTGTAGGGTTGTTCTGCCCTTTCCTGTATCAGTTCAGCCTTCTTTTCTAATTACTATTTTCATTAGGTTTTATGGGCCAGAATCCTGGTTTGGCTTTGGGCTGGACAAGCTAACTCCTATGCTGGTACAGACTTGCTGAGTTAAAGCCCCGTCTGGCCTCATCAGCACCTGTCACTTTGCATATGCGCTTCTGGAGATGTCCCAAACTGCCCGATCACAATTTGCAAATGCAAAGCTCCAGAGATAGAATTATGTGCACTTTTAAAGGTAAGCTTTGAATGATCCAACTGATTGGGTTTCTTCTGTTACACAGAGACTGGGAATTGGGTAACTGACCTCACAGTTACAAACTTCTTCAGTGCTCTAACTTTGTTTTCCCTTGTTTAATTTTCTCCCATTATATCCAAGTTATAACCCTCTAGATAATCAGAAAGAATTCCTTTCTCTCTGTACTGTTTACACTCTTCAAGCTTTTGTGTACACTTCTATCTCATTATTCATAGCTTTAAAAAAAATCTTCCCTTACTGGCCACTCTTTTCATGGTTTTAATCCTTTGTTCTTTAGGAATTTCATGGGCGCCAAGTACTATCAGTAGTATTTTGGGTAAAGTCTCACATTTTCACATTATACTTTTGTATAAGAAAACCAAATAACACTGATTTTGACATTACTATTTGACTAAAAAGCCTGTATTTCCCTTAAGCTTCACTTTTTTCTTTTACTAAATACTGCAGTAAACCTATTGTCTAAAATTTTGGCTGGAATTTCAAGATGTCATGCAGACACTTCTTACACATTAGAATGTGTGAGGAAGTGCATTGACTTGAAATTTGAGTAGATGTGGAAAACATGCTCCCAGCCTTTCAGTGAGTTATATACTGCAAAGCAAACAGTGTAATCATGAGATAAATAACCCCGATGAGAGAGAAAAAGGAGGTTATAAACTTCAGGAGAGCAAGTTTCAAGGGTGTAATTAATTTAAACAGGAGAAAAAAGCCATGAAGCTATAGAATATTGATTTACTTGCAAAGATTATTTTCTGTAATTGACTCCCACTAAACTGCATTAATTATACACGAACACACACACAGACACATGACTTTGGGCAATTTTGGGTTTGGTAAGTCTGTTAAGAGTCACACAGTCTGGTTAGCGAGACAACCTCACCGCAGTACATCCATTTGTGCATCCCACCCATGGCCATAGCCAGCAGGGCAGGAAAACCAGCATCACACCCATTTCCTGATCTGTTCTTGGCCCTTTAGAGCAGCTGGTAGCCAGCGTCAGCAGGATGTGCATCCAGGTGCCATGAACAAGCACACAGGGAACAGAGGCAGTGTAAGTTGGCACAGGTAACCAGCTGACCTGGTCCAGTGCTTCCAAGAAAGGGAGGAGGGCAGAATGAAACAAGGAGAGAGCAAATGACGGAAAAGGAAAACTGGAAGGCTCCTGAACCGTATTTAGGTCATTTAACCTTGGATGGAGCATCACCAACGATCCCTAACCTTAACCGTATCTATATACACCAAATCCCAGGAGGAATTCTATGTTCTAAAAATGTTGCACAAGCGTATCTTTAAAGCTTTAATGGAATGTCTAAATTTAGGCACCTAATTAGTGTACCAAAGTCAGGAGCCTACCTGCTGGAGACTGTCATCATCGAGGGGACAGTGATAGATTTAGCCTGTCTAGGACTTGACATCTTCTTGGGAATACCTTAGGAAATCTACCACTCTGGTAACTCAGGTGCCTCCAGCTGTTGCTGTACAGACTTTTCTCTCAAYGGCATGACTCCTCAGGCAGCAGCCACTTGTACCTGCTTCTGTCTGCATCCCTGCTGAATCCTTGCTACAGGCAGTGCTGCTGCTTATGTCACTGTAGGGTGGACTGGGCTGGGGGACTAACGGGTACTTTTCATAAGGGCTTTTTATTTTCTGTTACTCTCTTTAAAACAAGCAGTTTGCCAGTGCTGTGCATGCCCACACAGCACTGATGACACAGAAGTCAGGCACAGGACACAAGACAGTCAGTCAGCACTGGCAGCTCAGATACCAAAAGAAGCGCTTGTGAAAGCTCGTCTTTTAGTCACTGCCAGCAGGTTTATGGGGACAAATCCCCCTTCTTGGGTGCAAAGCACTGCAGGCACACCGCTCTATTACTGCCATGGTGTGCTGTCTCCAGCTCGGCGAGTGTTTGCTACAGGCAAACTCAAGGACAGGTAGAGTCTTTCAGCCCTGCCTGCCTTAGGTGCAGATAAATGCAGTGCGGAGGCATCTGGGGGCTGCAGGTCTGTACTTACTTTCAGAATGAGCTCCTTGGCTGAGTGGGACATCAGGATTCTGTCGCACCAGGCTGGACATCTTGTGTTCATGTACTGCCTTCCCTGGCTAGAGTCCTCGCTGTAGGGATAACTGCAAACAAATCCCAACCACAACCATCAGCGACTCTTGGCAAAGCAGCCTGAAACCTCTGGCTCAAAAAGCAGTTCTAGACACTTGTACATTTTTATCTTTCTTTTCTCTTCCCCTTTTCCTTTTCATGTGCTCTATGTCTTTTCTCAGATTTACAACCTTACTGTAGGGTTAACATGTTAAGACACACACAATTTCAAAACTCTCACCTCCTATCTTGTGCTTTTGCATGTGACAGTGTTTAAAGACAGCAAACTGTTTATCTACAGCAAAGTATGAAAATCAGTTGAACAACAACTTGAAAGTAGACACTTGACTGTGACTATGGAAGATGTATAGGCAGAAGATGAAAAACGAAACCTAGGGAAAAAAGAAGTTCATCTTGTGGGATTTCTTTGTGGGATTCTTTCAAGGAGAGTTACCCAGGAACAATTTAACAGAAAACAGAGTTCACAGTGCTGGGATCACTGCAGCTGTACACAAACCTCTCCTGTATGAATTCTTTAAGGGTGACAGAAAGGAAGACAGGACAAGACAGCAGGCTTTGCATGGGATTTCTTCAGAACCAAGGAATCAGTAATGTGGTTTAAAGAAAATGATTCTAACTACATAAAATTGTGTTAAGAAAAAGTATATTATTTTACAAAGACATCTTGAATAGAAGCAGATCAAATGGTAGTTACGCTCTGGGGTCATCATAAACATGCTATGGCATCTCAAGTGCATTCTAACTTAGGTTTAAAGGGCAACAGAAAGTGTTTGTTTTAAGCTACAGAATCTAACTAAAGTTAACACACCTGTGTGAGCCCATGGGCTGAAATAATCTGAAGTACCTGAAAGGCAACCTGTGGCTCAACCTCAGCAGGCTGAGGCCAAAGTTTTTCTTATCTCATCCAAATGTTCTCATCAGTTTAGTAAGACAGAATGTTGCATTTGATGATTCCTCATCACACTGTAAGGCYCCCTGTTTTCTTAGACCATTTCCAAAATGGCATGTGAGAGTAGCTAAAAAGGGGTTTTGGAGAAATCCAGGGGGTTTGTTGATAGGCTCAATTTCTTGAATATTTGGCCTGAATGAATTGAAGTCTGCCCTTGATAATAATCTTAAAAACCCCAAACACCTACAAATGTATGTGTGACTGTATTTAAAACAACATTTGCATTTTATTCTGCTCCTCACTGAATTCACAAAGGAAATACCGAGGTTTTTCTGATATTTGTGTTAAAATAAGATTTCTGGTATTGTAAAAAAAAAGGTTTTCATGCTTGAAGAGAAACTTATTTACCATCCTGCTTGGGTGTGATACTCTGAAACGGAGACATACAGCTCTCTACCAAATGGGTGTACAAGCTACACTGCCATTAAAAAGATTAGCCATGGCAAATATCCAAGAAAAGCGTACTGAATGTATTGGAACAAACCAGTGATCTCAGTACGTTTTCCACCTCATCAAACCTAACAAGACTCATTTTCAAAACATATTATGAGAATTCAATTTGCTGCTTCACTGACATACAGAAATACAGCTTATTTCTGAGTGTCTGTGAAATATTTTGATGATGTAATACTATACGGGTAGTAGAAGCTCTTTGTCTGCAACTTAAGCGTTGACTTTTCCTCATAACCTCTTATTTACTTACTCCAGAACCCCACATAACTGAAGCTACTTTTTATGACATAAAGGTATAAGAATCAATCACATTTCATATAATCCTTCCTTTTACAGCATGAACTGTATGGCTTTTGAAATATGATGTTCCATACCTGGAATGATCTGTTACTGCTACGTGTTAGAGCATTTAATCCGAGAGCCTATATTCTATGAAATGGTATTTATCAATTTGCTTTATTCATCTTAATGTTTTCACAGGGTGAAAACTTCTGCCAATTTTTCAAGGTCTTTAGCACTGATCACCCAGTCAAGAAGTTACTGCAGTTTACAAATATCTTTGACAGATCAGATTTCTAATGGCTGGGACAGAGACAAAAATAAATGCTGCAAAAGTTATCCAGACAAAATGACCTGTAGGTAATAATTTAATACAATAAAGTGAGGCAAGCTCCTTTTTTTATAAGGCAGAATCCTTCCTTCCAGCCAGAAGCATGGAGCATTCTGTCTCGCTGCACTCTAATGAATAAGGCTTCTCCCTCCCTCCATCCCCTTTGGTGTGTGCAGATCCCACTCTCAGTGAAATGCTGACACTGACATAAAATATCCTAACAAGATATATGCCCCCAAAATTGGGAAAACTATTTGCTCTCCTCCTTCATGCTCTAGAGGGGTCACAAACACTTCGGAATAAGCACAATTCTTTTGTAGATGGGCTCAAATAGTGGTTGGAGCTAAATGAGACTCAAAATTCCCATGAGGGATTCTTTTTTTTTGTGACTTTCTGGGTTGTAGGATATTTTAGTTTATTATACGCCACTGATCTTAAATAGATTTTTCTATTAGAGGTTTCTGGAATGTAACTGTCTGGAATATTCTGGAATATAACTGAACAAATTTTTGTAAAACATTCTGCTCAATGTATACTATTCCAAAACAAAACTTTTCAAATAACATACACCCCAGAAGTTGTCTCCATAATCTTGTTCCATAGCTAAGTGAATAGTGGCAGGAAAGTAGTGTGACTGCTTCCAGAAATGAATCATCTTCATATGAACTTCGAAGCTTTTGCTTGTTTAGAGTGTTTTTAAGGGTCTTGTCCCCAAAGGATAGTCCGGTGTCTTACATGATGTTACTTCCTTTGGATGTCTTCCCACCAGCTGATGGGATTTAAACCCAGTCAAGAGTAGCAATGGAAAGAGGAGCATAGGCATTTCGGGAAGGCTGATGATTCTGGCTGATAACAGAAAGATGCTGCAGAATCAAAAACTCGGGGAAAATATCTGAAGCCTCATTACCGCCCGCCCATCCAACACTTGGTTTCAGACTCAGACAGTGACTCTGTCCCCAGGAGGCAGCCCCCGTGTGTGCTCCTGCGCTCCTGGCTAGCACGTGTCTCCTGAGGCCAGGGGCTGCGGAGCTCCCGGCAGCCACCAATGGCACAGCGGGTGCTTCCAGAGAATCAGGACACAAAGGCACAACRCTCATTTTGCTTCTTCCCACACAGCCACTGCCCAGACAGCACAGACTCACGATGGGACTCAGGAAACTGGAAAATATTTCCACTTGCTTCAGTGGGTAACCAAGACAAAAGTGTGCCGATACACACTGCTATTTGACCATTCACTTTTTGTTTTTTCTAAGGTGGCTTCATGATCTCCCCTCTCTTTTCCTTCCTTTCAGCCCTTTCAACTTCTTGACTGCTTCTTTGCCATCAGGCATAAATAGTCTCTTTTAAAAACTACTGCAAATTCAAGGTTGTCTGCAGGCAAAAAGCAAGAACTATTCTTTTAATACCCATCTTCCAAAAGACATTAGAAATAGGACTGTCTGTGATCAAGGGCATTAAACAAGATTTGTTTTGCTGACATCTCCAGCCTCTTTTAACACATTCACTCCAGGCAAGTAAGGAACTCACAGTTCTTAGTTCAAAACTTACTTAGTAAGTCTAGTCAACAGATTTGCCAATTTGTGAATTGCAGAAATAATTACAGATTTGATAAAAACAGCTGCAGACCTGATAAAAATAGATTTAAGGACACTACACCACATAATCAAAGTTAAAAATTCCAGTATCAAGCTCCCAGAGGGTAAGTATTGTGCCATCCTTCTGTGCTTAACATCATTAGTCTTGACCACCAGGATGATGACTGTGGCAGAGAAAAACGGAAAACTAGCTCTCCCTGTACCGTAATTAGACAGGAAAGAATGTATTATTTTTCCCTTTCAGTAGCATTCTGCCTCAATCATGGTCTACCTTGTGCAATACACAGGAAACAGTGATCTGGAGAATGAACAGCGAGTGTTCGAGTAAAAATGATGATATAACAGATAAAGGCCCCAAAGTACCACTGAAACATAAACGATAAATAGACATAATGCTAACACATACTGGTGCTATAGGTACGGTAAGGCTGTACACAGTTCCTTAATATTCTCTATGTTTACAGACTTTTTTACACACACTACATTACATCTACTTAAAAATACAATGGGGAAATCGGGAATTCCATGTGGAACAAAATTTATGCCCTATTTAAAACAGTGGCGTAATTGGAATTTAGGACCTTAATCACTCATGTTAGCAGAGTAATTAATAGCAAAAACAGACTGTTATTCTCTGTGTATGCCAGCCAGCAGAATTATACAAAATACACTTTGACTGTGCATGCCCCGGATGACGGGCAGACAGGCAGTTCTGGAGTTGGAGCATCCATGTGAGAAGCTTGTACAATTTATCTCCAGTTATTTAGGATTTACTTTTTCTCAACATGCTGCTTCTAGCTGCTTTTCCACCCTATTTCACAAACTTTTGTTTCAGTTGCACTTATTCAATCAGGATTATTTCTGAATAAAACTTCCAACAACATCATTAATATAATGCTCAATATTGTTGAAATTTAACCAAACACTTTGATGAATTGCTAACCTACTCCATTAACAAGGAGCAGGCCGTCCAATGAACTACTGGTGTCACAGTCAATAAGGATGAGAACTACTTGGCAATTGTTTAGGGAAAATAAACCATTACGATGGTCAGTAATATCAGAGCACTACTACTGTTGACAGGTATTGTCAGAGATGATTAGACACCTTTACAAAGATGCTTACTGCAGGGTGAAAAGTCTTCTGACATTCTAAACGATCCTGTCAGCAGTGCTTTAACTCAAAACACAAGCCAACAACGTTGTGTATATAAATGTCTCCTTAACCGGCATTTCCAGTTAGGAAAAATGCTCCTAATGAACTCTTCTCTTGTGTAAGAAAGGATAAAAATTGTTAGTGAGATGGGTGAAATGTACTTTCTAACAGGAAACAATTAATTCCCTCTGGAGGGCTCTTACCTCTAACTGCCACAGGCAGTTTGCTCCCAGCTCGCTCTGCACAGAGAGCACAGCTGCTGAAAACACTCCGGTGCTGCTCTGGGACTCTGGCTTCTGCAGACAACACACTTCCAGTGGTGGTGTAGGAGGTGTGGCAGCACCCACTAGGCAACAGTGGGGAAAATTCAATCTTTTTTAGTACAGTAAAGGTCATTCTGAACAACTGTGCAGCCTACGTCTAGGTTCAAATGCAGATGATTTAGCAAATTTTATCATGTCTCAGGGAGTGGAAATGCCTCCTATTCAAAAATCTCTTGTCCTCATCTGTCAATCGTCCCCACATTTTATATCGTTGATTTTTTTCTAATACAAAATATTTGAGATGGGATAGAACTATAAAGCATCAATGAGTTCTTTATGGGAAGAGCTGAGACACAGTTTTCATTTGGTCCACTTTATTTTTGAATTTGAGTACGAGTACTCACATTTACTAAACCTTTTCTCACTTTTAGGTCTTTCTATTTACATATGACATTGAGAGAGAACTTCAAAAGGGGAAAAATCCCAACCACTCTTCATCAGAAAATTATTTACCTTTTTCATGTTTTCTGAGAAAATGTTGGATCAATTTACTTTCAGCTCTGACACACTCTCAGATTGTCTAAAATACTTTTACCTGAAGAAGGGATGGTGAATGTAGACTGTGAGTACAACCTTTGAGTGCTCCAAAAGTTTTAAGGCCAAAGACACAAATAAAAATATTTTGATGTCTTTAATTTGCAGACAGCATTAGTGTGAGCTGGTACACGAGTGAGATTTCAACAAATGCCACTCAACCAATCAAAGTGTGACATCTAATTTTTGTCAGCTACCAGACTGTTAATTTCTTTCTCAAAATTGAATTACCATTTTTTATTTCACTGAACCTGAAAGGGAGAGTTGGATTCCCTAGAACTCTTCCTAACAAATAACCCCACGTAATTTATCTTCATATGCTCATCTTAGGCAGCATCTAAGCTAAGCAGTAAGACACACTGCTGTTTGAATTAGATTATCTGCTTCATATGTACCAAAACACTAATATACCTTGGTGATGCTCTGTGAGCCAACTGGCCACAATACGTGTCTCACTTCAGCTAAATCAGGAGGGCAAACATAGCCCTGCAAACACAGTAGTTATAGCACAATGTGTTAAACAGCTGCTACTTGCACAGGCTACACTAACACCATGGTGATCGCACCAACAATCAGAGTCAAAGGTGACAGTGGAAAGGGGGGGTCACCCGGGCAAACCAGCAGCAAAGGGCAAGATGGGTAAACAGGACTCGAGCCCTGACTCTGGGCGCAACACAAAACAGGAGGGTTAACAACATGGTGTTTTTATCAGAATCTTTTGTATGGATTTATGCTGGGCATATTGCTTTTTGGCTTAACACTCTTCTTTGGAAAATACTGGTCTGCAATATGCTTCAGAGTGAGCATTCCTGTGTCACCAGTGTCGCTCTGGACCTTTTTCAGTTAAAAAAAAAATAAACCCAGAGCACCCTTCTTTTTCTAGAGAGCAAAATGCAACCCTTCACTTTCTGTGAAGAACATTCACCTAGAATGCTCTCCATAGTGAAAATCTCCTCTCACTGCTGAAAAACACCCTATGGCCAAACCCTGGTGATGAGGAGGACACATGCCGGCGGTTGCTCTGTCCTGCCGGCACCAGAGCCTGCCCAGGACTAGAGGCTGACACACAGCTGATGGCAACTGGCACACTGTGCTCTGCTGTGCGATCCCAGAGCCATGGGGAGGCCCAGCTAACAGAAACGGATTATTTGGCAATACCAAAATGGATTATTTGGCAATACCAGTGCCTCAGCGAGTGAACGCTGAGTGACACATTCTGTTGCTTTAGTAACAGTAATGTTGTACCCCACTCAATGTATGCAATACTGCTACTATTACAAGTGGATAAATGGAATTATGAATAATATTGGCTTGTTGGGAAGGACCCAGTTGCTGGCTTGTTGCACCAGAACAGCCTGATGTTACTGTATATGACTATGATTGAGCTCAATGTCTTTTCTGGGAATGTGCTTGCCTGTACTTCTCAAAAGTACATTACTTTGGGGCTATAATTTACAAAGTCTCATACTGGAAAAAAAATAACTGGGAAACTGAGGCAAGAAGTGGAATGGGGTTCAGGCTCCAAACTACCGGACTTTTCAGCAGCATATTCAGATGGGAATACAACGAGCAGCCTGTCTGGCAGCAAAGACCATAAGCTCTTTAGAATATGCTTTATTTTCTGCTTGCAGCACGGTCTGTAGTCCTTACCTTACACATGGTGTAGAGTAATTCTCAGCCTTTGAAACTTTTTTACTTCATTAGTTTTCCTTTCTTTTTCCCTTTGCCGCAATTCCTTAAACCGAACAGAACTGCTTACTTGGGTAATGCTCTCCAGTTCCTCACAAATTAAAGAAACAACCTATTTCAATTTGGAAACTGAGAATTGGTGAGAGTGGCACTGGTTTAATGTGAGGAGAAAAATGGAGATAAGATCCGTCTGAAAAACCATTGTAATGATTAAATTTTAATGGTTTTGGAGGAAATGACAGCTGTCTCTCTGCTTCCACCTGGGAAGTCGTTTCTGTGCTCCAGCCTTAGATACTGGAAGCACCCAGACAACTGCATCATGTCATGTGGGAATTTGTTCCATGGTGGCTGAGAGATCTGGTGGCTGGCGATTTCAGATACCTCACTAATACCTGGAAGGTGTTTTACAGTGCACAAGTGAGTCTGAAGTATTTCCATTCAGTGGAAAATACTTCTTAATTGGCAAAACAAAAATCTCATGTTATAGAAGTAACTAATAAAGCAAGCATAAAAATAATCTAGGGCTTTCACACTTTTTAATCTGAGTGCCTAATTTTCCCTTTTGTAAGACAACAGAACCCAGCAGCGTTACTGAGGCGATATTCTAGGAAAGGAGAATGCTGTTTGCTTCAGCAGTACCACCCTGCCCTTGCAGCAGGCAGTCTGTATGATCTGAGAACATGCAGGGAGGCGGTGAGGACATTGGAAAAGAAGAGCAGCTGTTGAGACCTAAACCATCATCTTGTCCTTCCGTTTCACACCCATGGGTGACCTCGGGGCTCTGTGCAACGGCACCCACAGGTTCTGCTCTGGAGGGTCTCTGCAGAAGGGAAGGAACAAGGAAGCACTCAGGGGTTTGCTTCATGCAGAGCAGGCTGGCTCAGTGCAAACCAGATCAGAAGAATACACATGCCATTATGCAGCCTTCTAGAATAGAGAAGGGTCATGGGACAAAATACAAGGTAGAGAAAAAGTATTTTATACACTAAATAAGATTCTGGCAGAATAAGGAACCAGTGCTAGAGAGAATTCTGAAGGAGAAACACTGCCAAGAGTAAATGAGATTCAACCCGTCTCCTGGTGAGAGGTATCAAAGCCAAGACACTGCCACTGCAGAGGGTCTGCTTGAGACAAATGTCACACAGAGGGTATCTAAGACACAAACATATGTCCAACCAGTAAATTACATGAGAGCCTAATTCAGCAACAAACAAGAATAGGTCACTTTAAGAGAATGATTAATACATGAGATTGCTGTGCATGCAGCCTTATCTGAGAGCAAACCTTGTATGTGGGTGTGAACTCTTGCTAAAGTCAGATCCTATCTTTGCTATACAACAGCTACAAGAATAATTATAATAATTAATGGAGAGCAGAGATAAAGGTAACGATTGCCCACCTGTATACCGACAGACCACAATGTTGTTACTTCTTCTTTCACACCTCCTGCCTTTTGCAGTGATTGTTGACTACCATGAAGTCCTTTGCAGCCTCACACTGAGCTGTTTGCTCATGGCCAGACTGTTCAGCCTGTGAGTGACAGAGCTGACAGAGTTTAAAATTCTGAATTGTACTTAGTCTTCAATGGCTTGGGTTGCCATGGGCTACATGAGATCACAAAGGGTAACGAGATGAAAACATGAATATTCACTATATAGAGTAAAAGGCCTCAAAATATAGGAGTATAAAAGTGAGTGAATAATGTCTGAAAGAAAATTCTGTTGGAAAGATTTTTTACAGGCTGCCCAAAATAGCAGACCTGCCACATAGCTCATGGTTTCTTGTTAAGCTGTCGCTTCCCTCCCAGGCTGCCCTGGCCTTTGACATATCTCAGCAAGACGGAGGCAGCGTGTGTGAGGGAAGGGTGGGCTCTGGACAGGGCCAGAGGAATGCCTGGCCCAGGCTGTTCTCCTGCTGCCAGCCCCGCAGGCTCTGAGGACCCTGGGCAGAACATGCTGGGAGACCCTGTGGACACAGAATCAGCACACCTGGATCCAGAGCAGGTGGGATAAGACTCTTTTCCCTGGAAGTTCATTCACTGCATCCCTGGCATGCTCCTCCGGGCACTGGCATACAGGGTGGTGAGCTGATATTGCTTAGGCACATAAATTAAAGAATTAAAAGGAACTCAGAATTGAAGAGGAATTTAGGAAAATGCTTTAGGGCTGCTAAACAGAGAGGAGATAACTGACAGGCCTCCAGATGCTGTCAGTGCTATAGAATCACAGAATCAAGGAATGGTTTGGGTTGGAGGTGCCCTTAAGCTCAGTCAAGGCTCTGTTCTGGGTGGTTCTAAGGGGTGACTACCTGAGCACCCCTCCCTCTGCACCGTAGCATGATGGTCACCCATGGTAGGAGGAAGAATTCACATCAGATCAAGCAGACATATGGTTTTAAACTGAACAACAGTATTGCACTGGAGAAGAACAATAGATTTGTCTTGAGTTCCCTAAGCATGCCTGCAGACATGCTATTTTTAGATGTGGCTGTAGGAGAGCTCAGAAGTGGCTCTCCAATCCTTCCCAAATCAAAGTTAATTAAAAAGTCCTGAAGCTAACAGGCACTAACACAGAGTCTGTCAAGACCTTGTGAGAACTCCTTTGCATATACAGTAACATTAATTTGCTGTGCTGCCTTAATACCATTCCATTTACAGATATTAATTCAATTTTGTAACTCTAAATCTCATAGAAGTATAATATAAATAATTATGATCTATACCTACCAAAAATAATGTATGATTAAAAATATTAATTTATTTCTGTTAAATCCAACAAATGCCATTTGCATACTATTCAGTAGTTTGAGAATCAAAATGGCAATTTTGAAAATCCTCATTCACCTGCCATCTTATCACCCTTGCCAAGGCTCTAGTCTCCACTCCCAGAGCTGTTATTCAAATTTGTCCTGTGAACTGTAGAAGGAACTCTGAGAGCAGAACTCAGCTCCCTCCTCCCCATACAGGCGGGTGGCTGGCCACAGGCTGACAGCATCCTCTATTTCTGTACTTGTCCTTTTGACCTCATGCCTACTGTACTCAGAAGGAGTAACCCAAGGTAGATATGATATAATGGCAGGAAACTCCCCCTCCAAGAGCCTGGCAAGGTGCTCTTCTGTCATTCTGCCATGAAACAATGGGAAGCATGTTTTACTTCTTGTTTTGAAGCCTCTCATGTCGAGTTTCAGCACACAATAAATGCAGTGGTCATCACAAACTTGTAAAGTCTTGAAAAACAGCTTTTCGAAATACAGAATTGACTGTCCTGGCTTTCAGAGATTTGAACCAGGTCTACAAGGTTGTATCAATTCAGCTACAGTGTTATGTGCAGCCTTTCCCAATGGAAGTCCGCATAACACACCTTCCCGCRGAGGCTTTAAATGAGGTGTGTCCTCACTCAGAGCACCACGCAGCACGGAAGATTTGCAGTAACTTCTTATAGAGGCAGTTCTCTTCAAAACACCCAGTGCTGAGAAGAGCTGTTCAGAGATATCAGTGTTTCCTCAATGGCTGTCTAGACTTGGAAAATGCAGCAATGTAGGAAAAGAGGCCCCAGGTACTTCAATTACTTTACAGAATTATTTGTATTATTGCTTAGAGACAAGCAAGAATTCAGTAGTTTACAAAAAATATTGTGAAGTATTCTTGACTCAGTACAGAATGTCCACTCTCTACAGAATTAAAACGTGAAATTTTTGATACTTCCTACAACATCAAAATTTTACTTTTAGGAACCATTAGCACAGGGACTAGAAAGAAAATAAAAAAAGGTTTATATAATGTTCAGTTTATAAAAGCTGGTATTAAAAAAATAATATAGTAGCTAAGAATATGCACAGACCTATTTTTTTTGCCAAGACCTGTGCATAATGATTCCTGAGATGTTTTCCCTGACAGGTGATAAGATTTAAGTGCTCTCCCTTGTTGCTGGATGTAGTTTACAATCAGCTGAGAAGTAACAAACTGCAGGAAAGCAGGCAGCACACTGCACATGGATTTTGAAGAGCAAAATGAAACCGATAGTTATAAATACAGTGAAGAACAAAAATCCAGTGAGATATCCCAACACATCATTTCATTATGGAATTTTATAGTTAGAAAATTGCTCCAGAAGTTAACAATTCTATCACTACTTATATTGAAATGCTACCTCAGTGTCACAAAAAACTGGTAATGAGAAGGGCTGACAGTTTCAGAATTTTAGGTCCCTAAATAAAAAGGTAAGAAAAATCTTGGGCTTTTTAAATGAGAGTTTGCATTTATTTTGTTTTTCTTCCTTTTCTTTATTATTTTCCCTAAATCCCAGACATCGAGAGATGTATCTCTTCTCTATCACTCCTGTACAGGCAAATGGAGCCTCAGTTTCCCAACCGTTTATGAATATAGGAGATTTTTATCAATGTATTAAGGCAATTTAGCAGTTCCTTAGTATAGTGACTTCCTTTAAAAAAAATTCTTATCAGTATAAAAATACATGCCTACACGACTGTCATGGTTTCATTTGAAATTAAGAAAAATGGACAGAGAAATTAATTGTAAAAGATGCAGATATATTAATATAAAATAACTACAATGGAAACATACAAAAACGTTCTCTCCATTCAGATTAGTACAATATAAGAAATCTTTCCATAATTTCAAACAAAAACTGGGCAAGAATCATATTTGACTATTTTCTCAGTCTGTATTCCAAGTACATAAGAACTTTGAGGACACCAAAACTTCCAAATCTTTCTTAACAGCAACAGGTTTACTCTCATTTTTTGTAACCACAGACTCAAATTTATATTCTGAAATACTTGTACAGTCGTAACTGAGAAAAATACCGTTAGAGACAAACAATTCTTCAGCTTATGAAGAAGTTTTCGCAGGAGCGTGTGATGGAGTTACTCACATTAGCCCAAATGGGGACTATGTGTGAGCGTCAGGATGGGGTTCAGTGCCTGTGGAGCTTTAGGAAAATGCTGCTTAGAGCCAGCTGGACTCCAGACTTTTCCTCCAAAAAGGTGTTCTGTCTCGTGCACTCACCATATGCCGGGTGCCATGAGACACTCCTTTCTTACTAATTATTTTAGTCAGGACTTTGCTCATTTTGATCCTACAAACCCAGTGTTTTTCACTGGACACACAGCCCCTTATGAACAATGGGCACTGGCTGTCCAGGTCGGACCGGATCTCGTGCTGTACTGGGTGCCACGCAAGGCACCCAGTAAAACAGGGTCAGTTATAGGGTAGCCTGTTTCTACCTGTCCCTATTTACACCTGAGGAACCAGATCACGGTGTCATGCCACTCTAGGAGTGGGGTGAAAACAAACCCAGAAAACTGCTTAAGAGGAAATTCTCAACCCCAGGCCAGCTACAGTAATGTATCAGTAAGATCCCATGATAAAGTCCAGAGAATAAGCAGTTTATGCTGCTAAAAAATGAATTTTTAAGTAACTTAGTCTCCTGTGACTCAAAGGGCTGTAACCTTTTCCATCTATCTCAAAAGAACACTGAATTTCCAGCATGTTTTTTGAGGGAAAAAGTTAAAAATAAAACACAAATGCAACTGTGCTATTTGTAGAACTCTGTGTGCAGATCTATCAATTAACTGTATGCAGAAATCATGAAGCAAACTAAACAAAGAGAAAATTGTCCTTTTACGAGAGATGTGAAAGATAATGATACTAGATGTGTTCAGTACAGTTTTAACCAAGATACGCTGCCTGCATCCCATGATATAAGTGCAGAACACCAAGCACCAAGAACACCGAGGACCAAGGAAGTATAGAGCAATTCATAGACTAAGTCATTAAAGACTAAATGAACCATAATTAAAATGGCATGTATAAATCAAATTCTGAAATACTACTTTAAGGCTATCATTACAATTGTTTACAACTTCCTTCTAAATTTCAACACTTGCTAACTAAGCCCCTAAGCCTGACACAAAAGTGATCAGAGCTTTCTCTGTTCCTCCTTTCAGTGACAAAGCCTTTGTTTGATGCATTTGCAGAACAGATGGATACACTGCACACTTTCCAGCTAAGAAGAGCAAGAAGCTTAAGGAAGTGGGTTTTCAATTTACAGAACTGATTGTATCCTCCTTTAGTTAGAAATACAAAATCTAGTATGACTGGATACATGACAAATGTATATTAAGCTCACATCTACAAACAGTATATAAAAGCAGCTAAATCACCATGAGCTACAGAAAAGAAAAAAGAGGGAAAAATGGAGGAAAAACTACTGGAAGTAAAAGCAAGACATTTAGGCCATATATTTCATTTCTTCCCTGCATGACTGAAAAGGTTCTGAGTTAAAATGAAGATGTCCTATGCTGAAACCATTGCTTTTTGCGTATTTAAAATACCTGGTTTTGCAGTTAATAGGACATTGTTGTCCTATTATATTAATAAAATATATAACAAATTATAACATATAAAAATTAAAATATAAAATTATAATAATATAACAAAAATATAAAATTATAATAAAATAAATAATATTATTTCTTCTGGGAAAATCAGTGTGCTTGTTTCATGAACAAAACCAGCATACTGACCTGCAATAACTCTTACAACTGAGAACCTAGCTCTGCAGTACCTCACTCAGTCAGGACTTCCTGAGCCTGCAGCCATGGAAGGACCACAGGATGGGCAGTAGGATGCCCTGGCCTCACGACCCAGAAAACAAGGAAGGATGGGTGAAAAAAGCATCTTAATGTAAAGCCAGTTTGCTCTTTGTAGATGCATGAGTTAAGCCTGTTGGTTTTACGTACTGTATTTTTTGCAATATTCTCATATTTTCTCAACATCCTCTGCTTAAGTTTGAAGAAATTTTGTGTTGCATAAACTCAGTGTTAGCATCCCTTCCATGCCAGCTTTCAATATATAAAAATTTATTACCATTTACTATTATTACTATTACCTAGTTGTTAAGAAGGAAACCAAGTGAGTAAAACTAAGACTCACACAGACTACTCACACCAAATTTCTGATCTCTGCTTGAGGGGAGCATGACACTGAACTGCACTTATAGAGTAGTCTGAAGAATCTGAAAACTATTCATGGAACAACGTATTTTTGCCAAGCCTTGCTCTGGCTGAAGGCACTAATGTTGGAGAAATCAAGTAGGAAAGTATGTGTAGTATAAAAATCGTATCACTTCCCCTCACCTTCATTTACCCTGCCCAGGTACATGACGAGTGAGACACACTCAGAGACGTATACACTGCTGGTCTACTCTTATCATACTCAATCAATAAGGACAATTTAGAGCGGTGGTAACCTCTCCATGCATACTTCCACTGTCCCAGGGGATCAATACAAATCAGTATCGCAGCTGGCTGGTGAGAAGTAATGAGATTATGATCACAAAAAGGCAAGCTTTCCAAATTTTTTCTTGGTGTATGCCAAAACATCATACGTTTCTATCTGTCATTGAAGGATAAAATAGCAATATATAAAAATAGTACATCTATTAAAAAAAAAGTATATAAAAAGCATAGTTTTATCCCTCTTTCTTCTACTATTTCTTGAACTTTGTGAATGCCCTATTTCTTTCCCTTGAAAGCAACTGCGAGATTTGACTTCGTCACTCTTGGAAAGGGACCATACGTGTATAAAATGCCACCAAAATCTCCACAGGTTTCCCCAGAACAAGACTGCCATGTGCAAAAAGGTTGGTTTTGTATGATAGCAATACTTGTCTATTCATGGTGAAAATTCACCTCAGGGATGCAGTTGACTAAAATCATGCACATGTATTAAGCCAGCCAAGTTATTCTAACAGTCTTTAGTAGTTACATGATGTTTACTGAAACTGAAAAAGCAGCATCTAAGTTCCTGCCCTCTTTCCTGATACCCCTCTTGGACTTCCCTGAGCGATGGCAGTAGGCTCTGCACGCCCAGGTGACTGCACTCCTGCTGAGTGCCACTGCTTGAAGTCATCAAACAGCTTGAGGCAAAGACTGTCTTTATGGCTGCAATAGTGTGATTTAACAGGTGGTCTGGGCCCAGTGCTTAAAAGTCCTTACACATTTCTGAGCACACAATCCTGCCAGGTCTGTTTTAAGAGCAGCTATAAAAGACAGGATGAGCAGAACCCGAACGATGAGCTACAGAGCACTACTGGCACATGGTTTATGTAATGATAGAGCCGATGTGGGGAGAATAAACAATCATGAAAGAAACACAGATCATTATCATTTCTGCAATAAATATGGGAACTTTCACATTTTACCTACAGTGCAAGTAACAATTACGTTTTAGCTAGTTAAATAAGTGGATTATATATGAATCTTACCTGGGAGGAAATGAGATGTCCAGTTCATACAATCTGTCTTTAAAGACTGACAGCTCTCTGTCAAATTCTAAAAGCTATAAAAGATAGAAATAAATGCATTCACTCTTTAATGTTGAACTGCAGCAATTTAAAAATACTACATTATATAAAAGGAAGTAAAAAGAGACTATGATTACACAGCTTGAAGTATAGCCTTCATGGAATAGTTTTTATAACACAGTGCAAAACAGTCTGGACTATTTTGATACATAAATAGTGCCTTGAGAAAAGTGTTCAAAATGTTCATTTTCCTCAGTGAAACATGTAACACTGGCTTTTCACAGCGCTGAACTGTATGTGCACTTGTACTGCAAGAAGGCTACATTTCTTGAAATTTCATTATCAATCTTTTCAGAGATAAACCAGACTAGCATTAAAAAAGTACAGCAAACTGATATGTTAATCAGTCCAGGAGAATGTCAGTGAAATGTATCATATTACTCTGTATTATCTTTAGCATAAATAAGCAGGTACAATAAACATAAGGATGTACACATCACTCTTCCCAAGCAAAGACAAGTGGTGTTCCTGTAGACCCTATTCTGGGTGGTGCATGGCCGACATACGTGACAGTAGGTAAAAGGTGTTCCCAGGCAGCAGCCCAGACAGAGCGCCAGAAGCAGGTGTTTAACAGAGATGTCCCTAAGTCTAGATTTAATGCCCTGTATAAGTATTAGTTCTAGCCACATTTGTTTTTCCCTGGACCTCTAGAGGGAGAATAACTATCCACCGTCTTTGTTCATGAACACAAACCCGCTCATAACAACTCAATGATAATTGTCCCCATTAAACCCGTAATTGTTCCGATGGACACAACGATCTTACTCCAGAACCCGGCTGGGGTGCAGCCCGATGTCCCAGGGAACTGGCAAGCTAAAGACAAAAGCTCATCACCCGCACGGTGCTGGCCCCGGCTCTGAGGGCCACTTTCTGTTCTGACAAGCGTGCCGGCACTGTCCCCTGCCACGGCGGCGTGTTTGCCCACTGTTCATTAATCATGTCCCRTCTCACAGCTGTGCTGATACCATTGTACGAATGGCAGAGGTTCCCAAAGAAATTAGATTGTGTCCCCCTTTCCCCTCTGTCACCTCATAAATCATTCCTGAAACGTGCAATTAGCAGCTACTTGTACACATTAATTATCTGTGTGAAAAGCAGCTACCTGAACCACCTGCACTGCTGATTAGCTCCCTCTCCACAGTTCACCCAGCTCTCTCCAGCCTCTCCTTGCCATGCTGCCGTATGTAGGTACCTTCACATGAAGGTGCCAGGTGATGGGCTGCTTTCCCTACTTTAGTGCATCTGACACCAAACTCTGTGACATTGGCTGGAAAAGATTCTGCAATACCAATAACTGTGGACAATTTGCACATGTTTTAACATCTGATTGAAAGCCTGAGAATTCAATACGTTTGGATAAAAACATTCAGAAACATCTGTGTGGAAACTTACAGTATGTATTTAATAATTACTCAATTCTAAAAATGTTGGGCTGGTCCAGCCACTCACTAGTCTAACTGAAGTAATCTCAATGTACTTGAAAAATAAATGGATGTTTCCATTACCATGCATGTTTTCAGACTGTGATGCTGTATTTCAGTAAGAATGGACAGGTGCACAGCCACAATACACACACACTGGCTACGAAAACAAATGTTACCATCCTTCCCTGCTCCACGTGTCGCCACTTTAAGGGTATCAACTGCCCAACGTGAATCTGGGATAGGAAAACAAGTTCCCATCCCCCCTTAAAACTATTAATTGAAATGTATGTCTAATAATATGGTGCAACTGCATGTTTCCTACTGCTCCAAGTAAACAGCTCAGAGCAGGGAAGGGGACGCGTCAGGAGAAAAGGCTGTTTCTGAAGTGTTAAACTGCGAGGACTGAATGAAAGAACAATGCTCCACAGAACACAATGGTATAAATTACTCATGGGCATCCCGAGGGCTGGCGAAGTTCAATAGATGCATTGTTCCCTCACACCAATTCACACTTTCAAAATTTTATACATTCAGATTTTCTTGCTATGATGGTATTTGCAAACTCAATGGGGCCTGGGGTTTAGAGGACTAAGCATTTGGATGTGCCTTATTATCCACAGAAGTTTCTGCTGTGTCTATTTGCTGCAGTTGTGTGTGTAGTTGTGTCTGTCCTATGCAGATGAACTGCTGACACTGGTGACAGATAACAGGAATAAGACAGCATTGTGTCCTGCGCTATCTGTCAGTTTCCCAAGTTTCCTCAGGTAAAGGAACAGCTTCAACCTGAAACGACACAGCCAAAGCCCAGCTAAGTGCCTAGAAGTATTTAGGTAATGCTCGTGGTGGAGAATTCATCCTGCCATGTGAAACGGCCAAATATTTTCACTGGATTATTTGCAAAAACCTTTTATTTCCTGCTATATATTAAATAATTATGTATTTCTATAAATTATTCTTTTCCTAGCTATTAAGTGACTGTGTTACAGTACCTGTAACCTTCTGTCCAAACACATCCATGAAATGTGCAGACACCTGCTTGCTCTTACGGAGGACAAGGACAATTTATCTGTGTGCTCAGGGCTGAGCAGTAGGACCCCCCCACAACCTCTCTGTGTTTACCTGGCAGCATTTCAGGCAGTGAGAAGAGGAAAGGGAGAGATTATGAAAACCTGAACTGTGCAATTTGAGAGAACTACAGTTACTCTTTTCAGTAGAAGAGCATGTTTTAACTATTATTTTTTTGGTATGAAAAGCATTTGCATTCTCCTTTAAGCCCAGAATCTCAAAATGCAAGATTTTTGGTGCAAATGCAAGGCGTTCACTAAGTCTTGTCACAAACAATTACAAATGTCAGTTTCCCTCACAGCAACTTTGGTGAGAGAAGGCATAGGGCCTGACACAGGCATCAGAGAATTGTATCTGCTTTAGGACAGGCACATGGGTGCCTGGAGCAACCCGGCATGACAGAAAATGAATGAAAATTAATATGGGCAAGACGATACTGTGGAGCCGTCAGAATTTCTTTACTTTTAAAGACACTTTTTGTGTCTTTACTTTTAAAGTATCTAACGTTGTCTTTAAAAAGCCCCACCTGGAACATACTCCTTTCATGGCAACTGCAGCACAAACTACTCACGGATTTCCATACTCTACACCAATCAACACCACGAATAATATTATTGCTGTAACAGAAAACATGAGTACGTCTGTCACTCTAAACGCCTTAAAAATGACAAAGAAATTAAGTTCAAAGGCTAAAAATCAATATGTTGTTCTAGTTAATTTGCTCCTAATAAGATCATCCTTAAGAACCAAATCTTTAAGGTGTTACATGACATGCTGGGGTAATTTGAGCAATTACACAGAGATTTTAAAATGCTGTGACTGGCAGTTCATTCCAGAATTATATGTCATAGGCAGTTCAGAAGACTGTTTTTTTTCTCCATACTCAGTTTCACCAATGTATTTATACCTAAATAAGACAGAATATGATGCAGGGTCTGTTTTATCTTTTGCAACACTGAGTTGACGATATTATGCCAAGATGTTTGCTCTACCACGTCCACTGACCAGCCCAACACGAATGTCTGATTAACACCTTGCAAGCAAGAATATCATCCATCCATCCAAGCAGTGTATCAATAGTTAGCCACTACCTGTGAGCCACTGTGACCCCACGCTGCAGGGAATGCAGCCAGGCAGTGTGTGTAGGAATCACTGCATTTGCAGTAAAGGATATTTCCTATTTAATTTGAGGAGAACTAAAAGCATTTACAGCTGATGCCTGTGTCAGCTGCAGTGCCCATCACCTCCTAAGAGAATGACCAGGACTGCTGGTTTTCTAGGATGCTRTGTATTCTGTACAACCTGCTGAAGGGAATTTCCCTTTTTCCTCCCTTTCTCTTGGCGGCTCTGTAATGTGCATTTATGTGCCAGAGTGGAGGAGAAAGCGATGCACAAAATACTAAATTGCTAGATTATGCAGCTTGACAGTAATCAAAGGGCTGTATACAGTACAACAGAGTATAACAGAGTATATATACTCTAGTACAGTATAACAGAGTTTAGCCAGTTGCAGAAATCAAGGTTCTGCTTGCTTCAATTTAAACCAATGAGGCACTGGTAAAAGGTCAGCATCTACTGGTACACTGCAATGGGCCACCTTGGCTAAAATCGCACACGTATGAACCCCTTCAAAGGGGGCAACTTAATTCAGTCATTGGAGTAGAACAACAGCAATTACTCATCAAGACCTACAGACCAAAGTCAGAGCACTGGTAGATCAGAAGGTGATATTAGCAGCATTTATCAAATCCATCTGCAGGGCCCACCAGAGAATTCACAGCTGTTAAAGGGAAATGAAGTTTCAGACCAAAAAGAGGAGATGAGCATACAGAAGTGACCTCAGACAATTAAAACATGTGGACTCTGGTCACTGTAACCTCCTTTGCCAGTCTCGTGGAGCACACAGTTTTTTCCAAGAGACTTTGGAAAGACAGTAATTTTATCCATCTTTCCAGTCACAGCAAATTATTTAGAAACTGATGCAGCAGTCTACTGTCTTCAGATAAAGGTCTGTGGAAAAGCTGATCCTTCCCACTCATCCATGAAAACGACATACACAACTCTGCCTGATTTTAAAGCTACTTCTTTCTCTAATGAAGACAGTAAAATGACCTATTACTATATATTTTGAATCTTAATCTTCTTTCTCTCATTAAGTCAGTCTTTAAAGTCACGTTTCATGGAAAAAAACCCCWAATTATTGAATATAAATGTACCACTTGAGTTGTTTTGGTATAATATTTCTGCACATATCTATATATCCTGAATGGCAGTGGTGTCAAATTACAAATGCCCTCATAAATGTCGATCTATGGCACTCAGAGAAACAGCACCAAAGCACTATGTTCTCAGCATTAGGGGGTGAGGCACAGCAATACATGGCTGGCAGGACTGAGGGCTCCCTCAGCCTGGACTAAGTCAGAAAATCTATKATTTCAGTGGAAGTTCCCCCAGGAAAACGCTGTTTCGTTCCTGTTTTGACAATACGCCTCTCTTTCCGAGGAGCTGTTTCAATGGTTTAAAGGACAGGAAAATTTTCTAATAACGATTCCATTTTTTTCAGAGACCTGCTCTGGAAAATGCATCTTAAAATAATATTTCTTTCATGGAAATATTTAGATTGCTTAAAATGTCTAGAAAAAAACAACACTTCCCTTCATGTCTATTGATCACTAGAGTAATTACTGGAGACTGCTATTGGCTCTGTCTCATTTGAGCTCCCTTCTCTGTCTCTCAATCTGATTTCTCACATTCCCACATTTCTGATTCTCCTTGTGCCCCCTTGTGCCTGCCCAGGCAGGCAGGTGATGGCTGCAGCCACCCCACCTAAGTGCTGAGGACCACCCATCACAGCTCCTCTCCTGACACAGCCCTGTGACCCTGGAAGTGGTCTGGAGGCACTGACCTCCCACAGAAGTGCCCAGCAGCCAGTAGGGCAGCGAGCGCCTGTCACACCGCACAGGAGTGCGCTCCAGAGTTGGGGCTTTCAGCCGGCACCAGGGCTGACACAGGCACTCCCCAGGGTCCATGTGCTGCTCTATTGCCCATTCTGAGAGATGTCCAGTGCATTACCATGTCTGTTGGTCCTGTGATAGACACACACTTGGAACATTGGTTTATAAAATTTTGCTTTCAACCTTTTCCAACTGGGCGCCCCTTACATGGCACAGCGGAGGTGGTAGCCCTTTTGGACATTTCATATGCTTGGATTTTGCATATAATCCTGGTTTTCCTTATTGTCCTGTGTGGATCTTTTCAATCCAAGTCCATGGACTTCAGGCTGACACTACTGGTATGGATAAGCTGTCAGTTGAACACCCTGCTGACAGTCCCAAGGGCTCAGCCGCTCTGATCTGCAACATGCAGCAGAGAATCCAGACCTTATCCTGTGAGACTTTTGTTACTTGAAAAAAACATCATCAGAAATCAGAACCTGTTGTATTACTCAGGAAATTAATTCTTGATAAGGAGACTGTGCTCCAGGCCAACTCCTCCAACAGTTGGTATCTGCTCTCTAGTACATCAATGTGATATGAGGGCAGTGTGGCCCACAGGCCAGTGGCCGTGCCCTGTGACTACCAGCTTGCCACAGCTGAATGCACGCTTCCCATCTTCTGATGGGAAAAAGTGGATTTTGTTACTCACTCTCCTGGGATTCCAGTGGTTACCTTGATTTAAAAAAAATTTTACTCCAGAAAAATGCATCCATGCAAATGGCCATTTTCACAAGTTTGCTGGGACAGACACTAAAGCATTATTGTAATAATTCATCCACTGTGCACAACAGCTTGTGACAAAGCTCCTTCAAAATGTCAGGAATGACTGAGTGGATGCTGTCTTTAAAACCAAATGATTTTAATTAGGAATATCCTGCTTGCAAATATGACACACTCAACAAATTATTTCATTAAACTTTATATGTCCATTACTGTGAAACATTAGTGTGTTCCACTGGGGAGTCCAAACCAGGATGCACTGTCCTGTTACACAGTTGCTTGTAAGCTGCAATTTGGCAAAAGCATGAAATATGGAGAATACACTTTTAGTATTACTTGTACAGTGGTAAAAAATGGAATTTTCTTGAGGAATGACTGTGAAATGTTTCTTACTTGTGCAAAACTCCCACTGTGGGTTGAAACTTCCCCCAAGCAAGGCCTGTGAGGCAGGCTTGGCTGACATGAGTGTTTTGGGGAACCGGCAGGACCACAGAGGCATATGGATACGAGGTGTGCCGCTGAGGGGGGTGTCTGCGGAGCTCCCATCATCCACCTTGCCTCCCACACAGAGTCCGGCATCTTGCAGAGTCATTGGGAACTTCCAGACGCCTAACATTTGAGGTGCTCCTCTTCCAGCAGGGATTCAAATTTGTACCCTACTTCTGTGGAGCTGCTGGGTGCCAGCAGGTGGGTGCTGGGGTGAGGCAAGGCAGGGCACACCTTCCACCCAGCCAGGCTCTGCTTGTGGGCACCTGCTGGCAGYGAGGGCTGCTGGAGGCCGCTCCTGAGAGCAGTGGAGATAAGGATTTCAGCCTGTGCTTCCTATACTGTTTTTCTTTCAACACCTATGTAAAAAAATACACAGACAGACCTCAGACCAGGGACCAGAACCCATCTCTGCATCCTTGCAACTGGGTACCCCACTCTCATCTCTAGCTGTGCTTTTTGTATGAAAGTGTCCTTAAGTATAAATTTTCAAGTTAAACTTACTATTTGCTATTCTCTATTTGTGTGTGCAATCCTTTGCGCATGCAGGTATTCATCTGAAAGGTTATATGGGGTACCTGGAGAGTGCAAGAGGATTGAGCTACTGCAGAGAGATGGTGAAAAAATAATTAAGCACCTTTATATCTTTATCTGGCTTGACATAGACTTTGGACAAGATATGGAAGCCTTGTATGGTGCTTGTGTGCACAATACTAACTGTAAGGGATGATGGTGAGATCCATAAACCTGGGGACTGGAATGCAGGTGCAAACATTGCTGCCCTGGATGTTCTTTTCCATGTCACACAGGTTAAAAAGGGTACCCTAGGCCAAAGCACGTTAGCAGATCATACTACAGGTTGGATTACACAGTGCAAATACAGATGCTGAACCTACTCTTCAGACAAGACTTAAACAATAACCAGTGCCGAAAAAAACAAATATATCACAGTACATCTGAATTATCCTTAGGCCTCAGAGCAGCTGTGTAGAACAGGACGGGGGAAAAAGGTAATGAAATAATATTTGTAACTTTGTGCTATGGACAAATTCTACACTAGAATAACTCATCTATTTGAAGCTTGCAGTAAACAGCTAACCCAACACATCTAGACTGACTTGTTTTTGCAATCAGGCTTTACATGTATGTTTTGCTAGTGAGAACAATTTATTGGTAATATTTCCTATCTCTGTCATTGCTCATTTTGCAGTTTGTCCAATGGCATATCAACTAATCGCTGATTTAAGCAAATGCAATTCTAAGCATGGGAATGCTGCCTCTGAACAAAGAAACAGAGCATGAAGCCATTTTCCTACTAATACTTTACGAAAATCAGGCATCTCAGATGACCACCTTAAATAAAAGAAATAGTTTCAGGATATGCAGGATTTCCTTATGACCAGTCTGAGGTAGCAACGGTCCTAAGCAATCAATTTCCTTCCTCTACCCTAATTTGCCCTTATACATCATATTCAAGATTTTATCTGGACAGGGGCTGGTTGGCTCAGTGGATAAACCTCTACCTTTTCACCTCTGGGATCATGGTTCAAGTCATACCCTGATGAAATGCACTTGATCGTCCTAATCTAGTTCCTAGTGGACAGTATTCCCATTATCTTTAAAAGGGTCAGAGCCAAGGCCATTGGGAAGAGTGCATTGTGCTATATCTTGTCTGTTGATTAATACATTTTCGGTGACGCCAGATCCTTAATCTTCATGAGCATACATATTCTCACAAAAATCTTAATAGAGGTCCCTTGTGGACCAAACCTTTCTGCTCAATTTGCATATCATTTCGGGATTTCCCAGGAATACTAAAAAAAAAAAACACCCCAATAAATTACTTGTAATTTAAAAGGACGTTTGCCTGAACTGTTTGCAGTAACACCTCTAAGCTAACTAGCACGATAACGGATCACCTTAAATCACTACTTCTCAGAGGGAGAAMAAGACCTTTCTAACTCAATCCATTTTTACAGCGCATTGTAATTTTCTGCTCATACTATATCAGTTGAAGCTGAACAGACACACAGAATAAAGAGAATTTATTCTGTGAAGGGAGTACACTGTTCAAAACATAAAAACTGAGTAAGAACATGCTCTCTGTAGGAGTTCAGTTTGTCCTCTGCATCAAGAGAACTGCTGGACAATTCCAGTAAGAAATGGAACCACTTCCATTCCATGAAAATCCAGGCTGGAAATCACTGGGCTTTTCAGCATAACACTCTTGGATCTGGTTTGGAACGAATACCAGTACACCACCAGTGCCCTCTGAACCATCTGGTTATCCTGGAGCTGAGTACAGTAGCGCCCTTGGGSTAATCCTTCTGCCCCTGAGCGGCTGAGTCCACGGATGGATGAGGGCTCTGTGTTTCTGAGGGAGAGGGGCTTGTGGGAGCTCGGGCAGCAGGACCCAGGACCACCAGGGACAGCAGGACTCAGGACCACCACAGCAAGCACAACTTCACCATTAGTCACCAGCTTCCACAAAGATCAGTGGGTGAAAGAGATCATGATTTTAGCAGGAACATCATCAGGTTCCACTCTTAAGACAATTAATTCACTGATTACTTTTACTACACACTTGTGGCCAAAATCCCAAGGACAGTGCATTAGCTTCTACCTGGATTGATTCTTTAATGCAGATCATATGAAACACAAGAATGTAGGCACCATTCCTCATTTCTAATTACAGTTAAAGATTATAAAATGATTCCTGATGATTAAATCACTCCTCTGTAGTCATTACAGGTTTTTACATTCTTGCTATATATTTATTTAATTGACTACTTAAGAAATACAATTTAGCTTGTGGTTCTTTGGTAAAAATCAATAACATGATTATATTTTTATCATTAAATAATTACCCCGGCTTGCTTTTCTTTTGATAGTTTTGCAATTAACAGGGAACTCCTTTTGAAAAAAACCCCACGTACAGCCTGATCTATCATAAACAACTAAAGAATTTGAAAATACCTGGTAAAAATGTAGACTTATTCACGAACGCCCTGCCCCTCTCCTGGAAGCACTAGCATGCCGATTTTTATCACTTAGGGGTGGGCAAATCCAAATGTACAATCAAGTTTTGTGTAAGTGACGTACTGGTGAGCCAGTGTGAGCTCAGAAGCATGGGCAGCACCGCAGACTCGATTGAGAAATCCATGTAGGGGTCCTGGGCGCTCTCTGCACCTGCAGGGACCCCTCATGCACTTTGGGCAGAAGAGGACCTGGAGCACAGAGGGGCAATGGAGGCACGGTGGTGGCTCCCAGCCAGGAGCTGCTGTCTCTGGGAAGGTGTGAGTAGATGAGAGAAGCCTCATTTGTGCTTTTCCAACATTCATGGGGAAGCCTCCAGAGCACGACAACACCATGGAGCTGATCAGCACAGCCTGGCTGTGTCCTACCATCCAGGTCAGACACGGTAACTGAAAAGAAACAACTTACACTGGGATCTGCCTGACACCAAGGCAGAACTCTACACGTTGTACCTGCTCCTGTCCCACCTCTCAGTGCTCCTCGCTAACAGCCTCCCTGTACACGCACATACCACAGCTCTGTGTGGTTATGGAGCCACACCTTGGTCTGTCTGATGGACCACAACTCTGATGTACAATTCAGAACACAGGAATTAAATAATAAAACAGTTTTACATTATTGCAACATCTGTTTTCAAATAGGCTTTATCGTTTTTCTTGTCACCACAGAACTGGATAAATTTGGATGTTCCTTTCTGAAATACAATGATACAGAACGGTCATTCCACTCGGAGGTAATCAATACAGGTAATTGTTAACCTAACTTTGGAATAAGCTACAGGTAAGTCTGGATAAGGTACAGATTAGTTTGGAAAAATTAGACCTGACAGATTACTGCATGCATTTCAAACTGAATTTCTGTTAAACAGGTGATTTGTATCTGTATCAGATTTTTCATAAAAAATAATCATTTTTGTAAATATATCTTAAGATTCTTTTTGTTGATTACAATGTAAAAGCGAAGGAATAACTGTGTATGGACAATGATAAAATAGCCTGTTGATAATAAATATTTGCCAGGTCTTGTCACATCTGTACACATTCCAATGTAACTGAAGAAACACGGCACTGATAAAAAAAATACCCTCAGAAAAATCAATGGATTTTGAGCTAAAGCAGTTGCTAAACACACAGAAAACATCTTTATCCAACAGCCACAGTGCTGTGAAAATTCCCAAGCCTTGCATTGGTACAGCCAAGGAAAATTTAATCTTCCCAAATACTCATCAGGGCACTCCATCCTGCAGACCTGACAGCCCCACTTATAATTAATTATACAATTTCGATGGGAATATCGACTACACAAAGCTATAAATCATAGAAAAAGTCAATAGGCATGGACACATTCAATCATGTCCCGACCAATGATTACTACTCTTAAAATACAATAATTATTTTCAGGAGCCAGCTTGAATTAAATTTCTGTCAGGCTGGTACAAGACCGGCGGTTGATGAAGGATGCGATGGATTTTTTGGGTTGAATTTGGCACAGAGACATTTATCCTTTTAGATAGGTAGTTTGTTTTTAGTGATCATGGTGCTGCGTGTTTAACTAGACCATGAAGATTAGATTATCTCCAATGGCTCATTATACTGTTTATCTATTTCTTCCATGTTTGATCTGGAAGATTTCCCGCTTCTTGATGCATGAAAGAAATGACTACTGGTTTTGAAATGGAATGTGTTTAAGTGGGATTCTGCCTGTACCTTCACACCCCACAGCCCTGTATGCAAACCAACCAGCAGCCATCCAAAATACCACTAGGACATGGCAAACAGAAGCGCCAAGAACAGCTTTGCACAGCTTCAGGAATGTACTGGGGGAAAACACAAATGACAGATACTTGAGTTGTTTTAAAAAAAGCTAAGAAAGTTATTATAATAATGCACATGGGGGAAGATCTGGGACAGGARCAGGATTAACATGGAAATAGGAATTGGGAGGAGAGTTATTGCTTGGATATATATGTATATACATTATATATACATGTCCCCAAAACTGCAAAACATCAGTGAAAAAAACATTAGGTATTTCCCAAGGATGCATTCACCTTGTAAATTTAAAACAAACAACCCCAAACTGATCTGGCAGTACCTGTGTGTTCAGGGTACGTTGCCAATAGAGGTACCTCTTGTAGGGAGCACACAGGCCACAAGAGCCATGCTGTGGGATGGAATGGCAGCAGGTACTAAAAGGGGAACCAGATCTTCACTCCCCTCACGGGTCTCACTCATCAAACTCTTCCGACCTCAACAAATGAGTGAAATCTCAGATTCTCACATAGAATTAACCTCCTAGGTGAAGCCAACTTAAAATCAGAGAGGGTACCAGGGCTTCAGCTGTCCTCCGTGCCCTAGAGCCCTGCAGACAGCCCTCCAACAGCCTGGCTCTCTGTGAGCAGTGAGAGAATGAGCTGTAGGCAGGAGAGGAGAGTCACGGATCCTGTGTACAACCCACTCCCAGGCACAAAGCAGCAATACGCTGTGTGAGTAGACACACTGTGTGACTGGTACAGAGGGCAGCTAAAGTGGGAGGTGGGGACTAGGGCCCACTACATATTCCCTTAGATACATAACTCCTAGGAACCTTAGATGAAATGGAGAAAGCTGCAAGCAGTGATATACAGCTTTTCCAAAACTAAGTGGCTACAGTTTGAAATAAAATCACATTAAAGAAAATATAATGCCACTCTCCACAGAAAAATCATAGTCCTTATTACAAATCAGAGTGTTAGTGTTCCCTGTCTTCTTTATCCTCTTGGGAAACCCTGTATGGTTGCCCGAACAGTGAGAGTCTGCTGCTATTCTACTTATGCTTACATTTCTAGTATTTTTTGTACACTTCAAAGACTCAGGTATTTTCAGAAGGGCTTTGCATTAAGGGCTTTTCTTAAGTTATCATGCGATGCACAATGAGTAAGGAAAACAGGATGCTTGAAGAAATGCAGACCAGAGGATAGATAAGAAAAGTGAATTGTCATGTACATTTAATTTACAATATTTTTCTATAAACAAGAAGGTAAACATGCTGAAGTTAAGAACATGTACACAGAATAACTGGCTAAGAGATGAGGAAATCTGGAGTTATTGTGTTGGCTGAATTATCTCCTCTCATTCTGCAGACAGGAGGGTTGATAAGGATAAAGGGCTGGAAAGAGAAACGTTATTTGTATGTGAGTTCCCAACTTACTCCTTTGAAAGTGTTTAGCAATGAACTTACCGCAGTGCCATTGTTATCTCTAAATACGTCTTGATTAAAATAGTCAAAGAGCTTCTTTTCTAATTGCAGCATAACCTAAATAAAAACATAGGGAGAAAGGTCAGCAAAGCTCTTGGACTCGGTGACCCAACACCCAGCGGCTGGCAGTGACCCTTTCAGAGACACGCAGCCCTTTAAAACCACACAGCATTTCCACATGTCCAAAGCCCCTTGTCAGCTTGCCCATTTGCTTGGCTGGCAATCACTTAAACAGATCCAATTAACTGAGCATTAGGTGTGACAATCCATATCCCTACCCTCCCTTTACATTATCAGTTTGGAATAACTATACTCATGCTTTGTAGAAAAGAAAGTGAACATTCAACACTGTTTCTGTTTACACAGGGGTACCATGGGCATTAAGTTGTTTACCTTTCGGTCATTATCAGATTCACGAAATATTAGCTTGACTACTTCATTTGTGTCAGCTGCCCGGATGGTCTGCATTGTGGCCTTTGCACACAGTGTCTAAGAAAAACACAAGGGGAGAAAGGGAAACAAGCTTATACACAACAGATCAGATTTAACTGAACATTATCAAGAGATGTATCTTCAATGCCCTCCTGGAAATACAATTTGCTGTAGGGCAAAATACAAAGCGCTGCTAGTTTAAGTCACTTCCACTCGTGATGGACTTGAAACAATAAACTGAATTACCACTTGCAGAGAAACAGGCAATATTAAGAAAATATCAATCAGGTAAGGCAAATAGTCATTCAACTTGTTACCATGCAGACAGGTTCTTTCACAGGTATCACCGTATGCTGTATCACACACTACTTCTAAACATCCTCCAAACCACTTCTCACAGATAATGACCAGGTTTTGTGCTGGTTCTTAAGAGCTGATAACTATATTGGCACTACAGTTCTGCGAGTTAACTCTTGTTTGCAAAAACGTCTGCCCTGTAAATTCATGTTCCAAGTACACTTTAGAAGACAGAGCAATGCTTACACAATCTGACAGCAACTTTCACAGTTTACTTTGGCTAGTAAATTCCCTGTGCATCATCCTTTTAAATAAGAGACAACATCACATCTCTAGATACTCTGAGGACTGGGTGCCTACAACATATTATAAATCAACATCTTATCAGGCACTGTGGTATGAATTTCCATGTAAGTGTCGGGCCTTGATCCACTGGCCACTCGCCTGGCTGGGGCCCAGTTTCACAGGTAGTGGGGAATAACACAGAATGGGTTGTTCAAAGGGCTGGCTCCACCGCATGGCAACAGGTGAAAATCTGGAGCTTTTAGCAAAGTAGTTAGCGAAGCTTTAAGTATGTTAAGGCGCTTCGAAATACAGGGATAGACCACACCTGAACTGTCGGGTGGGGTGGGCACGCTTCACCACGTGCTCGCAGCCTCCTGGCCTGGCCGAGGCTGCTGAGAGTTGTGCAGGGGTTCCCGTGCCCTTCTGTCTGGCTGCCGGGAACCACAAGGCGAAAGTCAGAAAGGGTAACTGAGGAAACCTGGGCATTATTCAAAGGCAGAGATGTGCCCCCACACCTGGGAGGCAACTCAGCATCCACAGCTGCTGCTGAGGCGCGAGCTGCTGACAGGATCTGTGCACAGCCCTAGATACGGATACCGGCAAAGACTGTCCTTCTGAATAAAACCTTATTTTGCTAGAGGTTCTTAATGAAAGTGTTTTAAAGAAAATAACTGAGTCAAGGAGAGGCAAAGAGATGACTTCCCTGCTCTGCCTGCCCCATTCCTTTTCATAATGACCATACAAAAGGTTTTCATTTTGCGTAATATTAACCTGTAAAATAAGTATGTTCTGTGGTAACAGGGTATAGAATTTCACATCGTACTACATGCTTCTTCCTCTTACAAATAGAAATACTTGTATTTGGATTCATTATCAGAGGTTCCGTGTCTACCAGACACATAAACTACAGCTCACTTTCTCCTGAAAGCAGAAATACATGCCAAACAAGTATTTAAACAAAAATCCATTTGCTTCCAAATACTTTAGATCTCGGCTGAGGACACCAGTGCCAGAACAGCAACAATCTGTCTATGGACATTTTGCTCCCAATTGATAAAAATTCGATCCTTGCTAAAGGCCCCTGCCTACTGGCACAGTACAAATGAAAAGAAGTGAGTTGAGCAATTTCATTTTTAACAAGTAACTTGAGTGTGATTTGGTAGAAAACCACAAATCTGATATTTTTCTTCCAAGTTTGTGAATGGAACAGGTGTTGATTGCCCATCTCACTGAATGAATGATGTCCATGTCTGACTGCTTCCTTACTCCCCAAAAGCAGTGCCATGTCCATGTAACTCCAGGTTTACCCTAAAACTCAACACACTCACGGCACCAGAACAGCTGCAGGTGTCTGTGCAATCACAGGTTTCACTGGCAGAAGGAGCACTGGCCCCACGGGCACAGGCACAGGCTGCTCTGCGAGAACTTCATCTGCTTTACAGGACTTTAAGGTGGTTTTTCTGAAGGCTTGGGAGAAGAGTGGGAAGATGCTGGTGGTGGCTGTTTAAACTTCACTCTGCCTGGCATGAGGAGGAATGGGATACCAGATTGTTGTGGGAGCTGCACCTCTGGGACCTCCTACTTTTAAGCACAGACCTCCTACCTGTTCCCTCAAACCCACCATGTCCCATTGGATGATCCCTTTGTCCGCTCAGACATGCAATGACCATTTTGCCATCTGTGTCTGTACGAAGCTAGCGAGGTAACCCAGGAGCGAGCCATTCCCAACCACGCTCCCTCTGACACTGGTGATTGAAATTCAGAGCACAGATCAGATAATCGGGTCAAGCCCAAAAAAAAGAGGCTTTGGGCTCATGTGTCACAAATCAGTCTGGTCCCTTCAAACAGCACACCAGATTAGAACAAGCACCCGAACAAACCAGAGCGGAAAACCCGCCGCTCTCTAAAGCTGGTTTCTAAAGCCCTAACAAATCGCTCCATCTTTCACTCATTTAAACTTTCCAAATGAGGGTCAGTACGGTCCCCGAGCATCCAAATGCTAATGCGCTTAAGTGCGCTTAAGCAGCTTTCCAGAGTGAATGGGCCAAAGAAGGGCTCGAAAAGACACGGCAGAGTTACTGTCACTGTCAAAAAGTCATTGTAGCCACCCCCAGAGTGGTTGCAATTCAACAAATTCATGATTTCTGTCTCTTAAAGGCATCTGCTTGAGAACATTTTTTTCCCTGAGCTGCTTTATCTCATCACGTCAGGCTGGCTCCTAAAGAAAAACCCCGCGATCGACTCTTGAGAACCAATACAGAGAAAGGACCCACATACCTTATTGCTTTCAAATTTCACACGCACAAAAAGTTACCTTATTCACAGACAAAAGTGATTGGGCAAAGGTTCATTTCTTATACAAGCTGGAAGCACTCCTTTTTTTCCTCCTCCTTTCAATTTCTGCACAGTCGTAGTCACCCAAGCAGAAAACTTTCGTGACCATGTGCCTTTTTAGGCAAGTCTACTTATGAAGGGATTTTTTTGTTGCTAGCAAAGAAAATCAAAATGCTATGAAAAATCACTGTTCCTTGCTGGGTATTTCCTCAAAGGTATTCTTTCACAACAGCAGAAGAGGGGAAATCAGATATCAAAACTCTACATAACTTTTTTTTTTAAAAATCTCTTTTCTCTTTGGAAACAAGATTTGGTTAAAAAGCTTGCAGGAGAGCTGTATTCAGAGCTGAGAAAGAGCTCAGTAGCCAGCCTCTCCCTTGCAAACACAGCCATATCTCATTCCTGTTTTCCATTCTCTACACAGGTAAATGCTTTGCAGCACTTCTGAAACAACCCTTTGCTATAATTTATGTGTATTGAATTGTAAAACATAGCAACAACTTTCCTGACAACGGCCTTGGAATGTAATAACAATGTCCTGTTACACAAAGCTAGGAGGGACTTTTTATATTTACAAGAGACAAATCTGGAATTTCTTCTAAACTCGGCAATCCTCGGAATTATGCTGTTGACTTACAGCATAACATATCTTCAAAATACATCTGCTCCCCCATACACACCACGCATCAAAGTCTTTAAGACTACATTTCTGTATACTTACAGTAAACAGGGATACAGATATTAAAACAATTGTGTTATATACATAAAACACACAACAGTCTATAACATATTCTTTACATTGTGTTTATATGGAAACAGTGAGCAGCTGTGGACTGCACTSCTGCTTCCTGCTCAGCTGAAAACTGCAGTTGATTGATTCCACATTCCTGATTTCTGAACATCATTTAGACTCTGAGTTCACCTCTTGATGTGTGAGCAGAGTCATTACATGCTTTTAAGTACTTAGACCATTTTTTAGGGGAGAGAACCCCCAAAACATGGTATTCAAGCACCTACAGACTCATCCTGTCCTATTCCGTCTGTCCACTGATGCTAAAGATGTGTATTATTGTTCTCTATTATCTGAGTACTCTTCTTAGGACTTATTATTACTTTGAACTCTTCTTAAAAAAAAGAAGAGAAAGTAGAATATATACATTGCTCCCATACAATTAAAAAAGTTCAGCAATAGTTGCCACTGCAATTTGCAATAAACCGCACAGATTGACACACGTGCTCGTGGCTGTGAGCACTAGGAAAGAAATGCAGAGTCTCAAGACCGCTAACAGGAGCCAGGTGAAATAAGGTCTAGAGTACAAGAGCAACCAAATCAATTAAATTTAAGATATTTAAATTTTTTTTCCAGTTACATACTCCATGGGTTCTGGCAGGACAGAAAAGACAGAGGTACATGTATCACCTAATTATGAAAGAGAAATACTTCTGAAATGCTGCTTAAGACCCAAAATCAATCTAACACTTACTAAATTAGGATAATCAAATGCTTTTATTATTATTATTATTATTATTATTATTATTATTATTATTATTATCTGGATGCAAACTGTATTTGAAATAATCAGCAAGGTAGAAAATTTGCTACTTCAAGAATAACAGGAACATCTGTCTTGTTTGGGCTCCTCCTTACCTCTGAGGGGCTGACACCACTTCCTGGATATTGGGAATACACCAACAGCAAATTCACCCAGTCATATGACGTAAGAGAAATAAAATTTGCAAGTGAGAAAAACAAAATTACATGTAACTTTCTGAGTCAATGAGAGTTGTGCATTTAGCTACAGGACAGGTAACACTGTGCCTTTTAAACTCTACCTTGCCATTGAAATGGAGGCTTATTTTAGTCATTTTTTCACAGCTGCAGAGGTTTTTGGCTTCACAACTGCTGCAAACATAAGGGCATCACAGGGCTCAATCTCTGGGGTACAGCAATCAAACTCCATCTGAGAGGACATGCACTTCTATTGAAAAGATATCCTTCAGACTATGTATTAACTTTTGTTAACTTTAACTGTGTGCAAATAGCAATAATATCCCTGAACAGCTACTACACTTCCCAGGAGCAGGAACTGAACTCAGCAGTGACATAAGTGTTAGCTGAATAAAGAACAAACGCAAGCAAGTATTAATGAGAAGCCACTTAAAGTATCAATATGGAAAATTACTTTGTCCTTGGATGTTCCCAGAGGAGTCAGCTCACGTCCAGGGAAGCGGGGGTGGTGGAAGAGCCAGGTGGAAGGAGAGCAAGAACCCCTGCACTGCTCCTGTCTTGCGGCACACTGCTCACGTGCCCTGTGTATGCACCCTCTTCTGAGGGCAAATCACTACCAATGACATGACCCTGCTGCCTGTACCCATGTCAGGACTTCATCTCACGGSCATATTAAAGAAGCACCAATCCCACCCCTGTGAGAGCCTGGCCTAGGAGCTGCTCAGAACCTAGGGGAGTGCTTTGGTCCCCTCCACACAGCCCCCCTACTGAACTGTGGCACAGGGATATTTTGGGATATTTTAAAATACCTCTTTGGGTGGTGTCTGTGACCAAAAAAGCTTGGCACTAAAACGCTATCCTCACATTCCCATTGTCCCAAAGATTTCCTGCCTCCCTAATAGAGATGATCCCTGCTGGAAACAACTTGCCTTTCTTTGGTTTCAATTTCATATCAGCTGCATTAAGTTAATTATAAAATGCATTTTCTTGCCCAGAAACTGAGATAATTCATGACAAGGTTATCTCAGTGTGTCACTAGGCAATGCCAAACCGTTCTGTTCGCTTTTCAGGCACCGTGCTGAGTGACCTGAGAGTCCAGGTAACAGCACAGCTGCTGTCTGTCAGCACAGCGTACCTGTACACCTGCCTGCGATCAGGGATGCTCACCTGCTCTGGCATTGCCCAAACCACCACCCACCTCTTACAGAGGCATCCTTGGCAGCAATGGCTGAGGTTCCTGTGTGTGTTTGCACAGGAGGCAGTGGGGCCAGGGTTCCTGCAGCATGCTGCTGCAGACCCCAGCCCAGGCAGGGAAGGGCACTGGAGCAGCCAGCCCACTGCTGGAATGGTTGGCCCGGTGCCAGAGCAGCCGGCTCAGTCCCAGTGGCACAGTGGCACAGCCTGCCCTTCTCCAGGTCTGGAGGGAGCCCCAAGGTCCCAAACTGTGGCCTGGGGCCTCAGCAGCTTTGCTCTGTGCCAGCAGGTGGTGGCAATGATGGCTCTCTTTTTAATTCTCTTCTTCAGAAAAGAACCTGAATTAAGTCCAAAAGGCCTCTGCCTCTCAGATTCTCCAAGATTACAGATCAGGCTAGAACTCCTTTTCCATGGCACATATTCACATGCGTGCTGATTACCTTCTCATTTTCTCTCTCTGGCTCTCTGGTCAGGTTGCACATCTTTTTATATGCTCTCATTTTGTTTTCCTGACTATGACTCCTGACAGCCTGAGTTCACTAAAGCATCTACACAGTGATTCACAAACAATTTACCTGGAGTTTTCTGGCACCTCTGTGAATCAGGACACAGAACTGTGCGGGGTCTCTGCCAACAAAGGTAAAGGTAAAGGGCTCCCCTGCCCCCTTTTTAAGGTCTCAGTTTAAATTCACTTGCTGACATCAGACATCGGTAATATGCATTCAGGACTTTGATCAGATCCAGACAAACCCACAGCACTACCTGGAATCCTGATCTGGAACTTGGAAACAATCTGCCAGAAAAAGCCCTTCCCTCCTCCTGTTCATCCTTCTATACAATTTTGTATTACTACTTCATGTCAAGTAGTCCTATGAGAGTATTCAAAGACAAGTATTTGCTTTTTCCTAATTACAGAAACTGGGACAGTCCAACTGCTCCTAAGGAAATTCTCTGCAATATATATGTCTTGTCCCATAAGGTGTGAACCTCTTCAGATCTACTCAGACATTCTGTTACTTCTCTTCCATTATTTTTTCTGCTTTGGCATGCAGTAATACCAGCTTGAGAAACTCCTTGTTGGAAACCTTTGGAGCACTTACACTTTTTCACTCCAGCTGACCAGGCAGAGGACTGGGTGTATTGTTTCTGTTTAGCAAAGATTTTGATGAAGCATACAGAATCTGTGATGTAGATCTGTTACTGTAGAGAAACGTAAAATCCCCTGTTCTCTTGAATTCAGGAGGAATGGAATAAGAGGCAGCTTCTCTCCTTATAGCTAAGCTTGCTTTTATCTAACTTGCAGACTAAGAACTTGTATTTCTTTTCATTTTAAAAGCAAAACAGCCTGTGAACCCCATCTGCTCCCATGTGCCTTGCAATTGTCTTTGTTTTGAGCAGCAACATTTGCTCGTGTTTGCACTGATGGTGTTCGTGTTTCTGCT
This sequence comes from Amblyornis subalaris, assembly GCA_018881555.1. Classification (NCBI taxonomy): domain Eukaryota; kingdom Metazoa; phylum Chordata; class Aves; order Passeriformes; family Ptilonorhynchidae; genus Amblyornis; species Amblyornis subalaris. The sequence goes on from JACAXG010000093.1 coordinate 117,167, forward strand.
GCCTCCAAATTTCATGGTTCCGTACAGCCATAAGAAATGAAGCATGAGAGCAATAACATCAAGTAGCAAAAATTTAAGCCAACACTTAACAAAATTATTTGGTGCTTCTTGACTTACTTCCAGCACTGGACACTGCAGACTTCCAAGTAACTGGAGTCTGTCAGCTTCATTCTCCTTAAGCCTTGCAGGGAGCACACATCCTGACACGGTGTGCTGGGACTGCGCAGTGCGGGCATGGCCAGCCCCACGCTGCTGCCAAGTGCTCCACGCTTCCACCTGACCTCAGATCCAACAGCAAGCCTCGGAAACACTCCCAACCAGCACTGCCAAAAGRAGTAAATTCAGGAGTTTGTCCTTTAAATTAATGGGGAGTTTTGTACAAGATCAATGGTGTGACACAGCTCAAGTTCAAGGCTTAACCACTGGAGACTGTGACCCTTTGGCTCCCACAAAGTAGACTCTCAGCAGCAGGTGTAATTGGGAGCTAACTTTTAAAACATGTAGTGTTAGGCAATTCCGAAATCAAACTACATATGTACCTAAAATCTAGATGTCCTTAGGCAGGCACTGAACACTTTTTATCACAAAATTAGAAACAATGAAGAAATAAAATTCTTCCTATTATGCAGAACAGCAAAAAAACCCTTAGTCCCTTAAGAAAGATGGGATTTGAGATGTGGAACAGGGAAGTGACTTGCATGAGGCATGAGTGCGTTGTGGGCTGCCGGCAGCTCAGGCCTGAGTCCTTGCTAAGCCTGAGCACAACTGTGGGATGGATGAGTGCCGTGCAGGACGGACATGTGCCCTCCAGGATGAACATGTGCCCTCTAGGACGGACGTGTGCCCTCCAGAATGGATGCATGCCCTCCAGGATGGATGCATGCCCTCCAGCTCATCAGAAGGTCACAAGCATGTACAGCGAAGTGCAAGAGACGTCCATGTTCTTCCACCATTTTCTGTCTATGGGAAAAAACACTCTCCAAGTTAACTTTACTTTTTAAGGAAACAAATGTGACAGGAAAATAATTTTCAGGCCACTGCATCTAGCTTTCCAGACCTGAAGAGTTGGGAATGCAAAATTCACTGTGTTGATAACTGAAACATGCTGTATGGTGTTATGGTGAGACTAAAGCTATGCTGACCAAGTGATGTCTTCCTGATGCAGCATGTGAACCATCTCCTTATTGTATTCTTCCCCTGTTGTTTCGTTTGTCCAGCCTCTTTGACTCAACTCCTTTTTATCCTGCCATATTCATTTTGCATCAATATACTCCGTCTGCTTCACCATCATTTGCTGCTTTACTGACTTTTGAAATGGAATATGAGTCCATCAGCCTGTAAGCTCACATAACCCTTTTTAGCCAGTTACGTTCAAATAGCTCTGAGAGCCATGAGGTGGGATTGCTGAACTGTCCCTCTCCCATCACTGTGGTCATGCAGGTGCCAAGCACCCAGCTGCTGCAGCACTCTGATCATGGCTGAGCCCCTGGGGTGTCCCCACGCATACCTCCCACGACCAGGTTGACACTTCTTCAACAAGACCCAGGCCATCATGGAGTTCATTTCCAGGAGCCCATATTCACACATTAAAATAAATGGTTTTGGATAAAATGAATGAAGGATATCTTTGTAGAATACCATGCAAGGTGTGGACCCAGGGTTTGTTATATTCTCCTTGATGAAGGCTAAGATGGACTGACAGATCAGCATGTGTACACACCCGACACCCAATAAAGACTGGCAACACATAAAAACAGCTGTGGCGTAAAACAGTCAATGTGGAAAGAGGAATCAGGGTAGCATGTTCTATGTACCCTCTCTATTCACCACCAGTAAGGCAGCTCTGTGTTCCCTCTGGCATGGTTTGTGATTGTGTGAGAATAAAGGGTTGTGCAGTACAGCAATGTTCAGGAACCCCCAGGACATGGCCTCCACCAACAGGTTCAAAGCTCAGGACCAACAGCCATCAGCCAACTAGGGACATAGCTGATCAGAGAGAGAACAACTTGGAGGAACAGCAATTTCACAGCACTGGCTGGAGATCCAGAGGGATTTAACCCTGCAATGAATGCTGATCCATAGCTCATTCGACCTCACCAGGTGTTAGAGGGCACCACTGAGTGAGGGCAGAAAGCTCTGCAAGAAATGCAGCAACCGGGGTCCTCCTGCTTGTAACAAACAACGATCCCTCAGAGGGGATGGGACTTGACTGGACCAACAACCAGAAAGTCCATTCTACAGTTTCTGAAACAGACATGAAATTCTTTTCCTTAAAGCAAACCAAGATTCAAACATGTAAGAAACATGAGTTCAGAAGTGTTAACGCAGCATCATTTTAGAGCTCACAGCTGGGGCTGGCTGGTGAAGTGCTATTCTTTTTGCTGTATCTTTAAATGCTGTTAAATTCATTTGTCACTTGATCGAAAGCCAACAGGYTACAAATCTCCCAAGCCTCTCTCGCGCTGAATAGTGACAGGAGGATTCTGTTCCGCCGTCAGAAAACATTTGTGCGCGGCTCTGTCCGCAGTCATACACGCTACTTTAACTCATCTGCCTCCCCATTCTCCCCAGCCCGGGAGGACAAATTGCTCACTGTGGCTCCCTTTCAGAGGCAGCACAGCGCGCAAAGAATCATGACTGAGCAGAAACACAAGGAACAGGCACATAAAAATTCATCACTTTGGCCTCTTGACCTCTTGCCACTGGATTTGGCAAACCCTGTCTCAAAAAGTAGCACCAAGGGAGAGCTAAGCAGAGCGGCTGAGTGAAATTACTGACAAAAAATATCCTGGACACAGGAAAACCCCACCAGATGCTTCATTGTCTTTGCAGAGAAGTGGTGCTGAAAAAGGGGGTGATCTACCACATGGCATATTGGGTGGAATAAGTAGTGCCATTGTTTCAAGGCAGCTCTGTCACTTTACTGACCGCAATACAAAGAGGTGTAAAGCAAGATTTAATCCCGACTTTTTAGTTAGCAGATTAAAACCAATCATGCCAGATGTCCACAAGACTGTTTAACATACAGAAAGCTTTTTCATACTCTACAAAAAAGTTGAAATTGTAATAACTTCTTTATTTCCCCTAGAGAGGCTTTTTTCACTCACTTTTAGTCAGAAAAAAGGGAGATGTAATGGATTTTAAGATGTGCTATTAATTTTTACTCTAGCCTTTGCTCTTTTCCCTTTTGAGACAAAGCTAAACAAAGTAAATTCTTTTACCCATTGAAAATTAGACAGGTATGCCAAAGAACACTGTTGGTTCAAGAAAGTTGCGATTTCAAAAAGAATTTATACCCATTAAGACCAGAAATGGATGTTATCAGCAGTGTTCAAGTTCTTTGAATAATACTTGAGGTGCAAGACATGAAAACATGGTGGTTAGCATGCTGAGAAAGCAACAGATTATCCTTTTCCGCCCAAAACTGGAATATTGCTGGTGTGACTTCCTGCCCAGGTGTCTCCTCACACCTGGTGGCATACGCCCGGTCAGAGGATGTGCATGCTCTGCTGCCTACCTGGAACAGGAGCACACAGACACATGGCAACTGTGCGGCTGGGGACTGGCAAGACCCTCAGGGGAGCCCTGGCTGTACAGAAACCTCTCAGGACCCTGGCCTGGCACTCAGAGGGGCAGGTCCCCTCTGTGCCACTGGCAGGGGATGTCACCTCCACAGCCACTCCTGCAGTGAGACCCAGAACTCTGACCAAAGTCACTGCAAGCTAAAACACGAGTGCTAATAAGTGATATTGGTATTTAAAAATACTCACTGAGTGCTCTTCTTTAAACTCACCGACACAACTGTTACACACTTTGCAGTGTTTCTGCTTACTTCTATTTATAAACAAATTAATATCCGAAAGTATTACCATAAAGGATATAAATTCAATAATAACCAAAGCATTTTTAGTAATTTTTTCTGTTGTATTAGCAAAATGGGAAAAAGTCTGCATATTAGTGTTCCCCTGCTGAATTTCCATAGCCAAAAATGCTGCTAAAGTCAACAAAACTCAGAATGTATATTTAGTTTCTCATATCAAATTACAAATAATTTAGGCATTTAAGGAAAAATAATTGACTTCTCTTTGGAAAAAAGCTATAGAAAAAACAAATCTCCTTAAAATTCCAGTATTGGGCTGATTTGTATCACATATATCATTTAGTAATTCAGAAGCCATAGGGTAGCAAGGTAACACCTTGCTTGGTATCCCTTATCTATCAGTTGCCTTGGAAAAAATACTACTTACATATTTCATTTGTTTTCTTGTCATGTGCTTTAACAAAATCTTCATTACAAGCTTCTAAAATGAAATAGTGAATCCCTGACCTAAACCAGTATTGTTAAACCATTTTCTTAATTTCATACCTGGTAGAGACCTAAGCGGAAAGTTAAGATTATAAACCAAACTACCAAGGCATTGCTTTAGTTCTATTGACACTAACCTAGGGACAGGCACAACTCTTTCCTGGCTGTTTAGTCCTTTCAGAGGAATAACTGTAAGACACCTGCAAGCGCTCCCTGCTGCATTACTGCAGGTGGGGAASTGGCTCAGCTGAACTGCCTGAGCCAGCTGTGTGTGACTGTGGGTGTTCTTCCCTCCTGCCGCCACCTGAACCACTCTGCGTTTTTCCAAACCAGAGTGCCACTTCCGTAACTCATGTCAGACAAAAGAGTAAGTGTGTTTTGGCTGACTGTGGTTTACAGCACTATAAGCCACAGCCACAGGTACAAGGATAGTACCTTGCTGCCTTACTGGAAGATGTGTTTCATTAGCTTAATTAAACTGCACTATTTGTCTTTCTATCATCATCATCACCATCACCATCATCATCATCATCATCATCATCATCCTTACCGTATTCCTTGCAGGTCTTGTATCATACCAGCTAATGATTCTGTGATTCTATACTGAAAATTTTGGACAGGCAGACACCACCAGTACTGCTTCTCTTTTCCCCAGTGCATTGTGATGGCTGAAAGGTGTAACACACTAGCTCTAAATCCTCTGGCCTCTCGCTGTCATATTGAAGGGACATGGGTAAGCACTGCAAGGAAGATGATGGCATTTTGTTTGTAACAAAGTCCAACCAGAGATTCTCAAGCTACCTAAGAGGAATAAGTCAACTAAGTGTACATCTGACTAAGAGATTTCTGCCAGTTAAATACTTACTTCAGTACTACTTATTCCACCCTGGAATTTTCACAATTTTAAAACTACAATTCTCCTCTCTACTTCTGAATTTCTTCAGGCAAGTCTTGTGGGTGGCCCTCAAGATACATTTTACCAATTTTTCATGCCCATCCCTCAAAATGTGACCCTGCTCTTGTGCTTTTATCTCTCTGACAACTTCACACAGGAAAACATGCAGCCCCTCTGATAGCATGAAATCGGAAACAATAGCCTCTGGAAACAAAGGGAAGGAGGGAGGCAGGATACAGTCCAGGTCCTGGCTGATTTTAGGCACAAACAGATGTTCATAGGACCCAATACCCTGAGCAAGTTGAAAGGAAAAGCTTGTAAAAGAAATGGACCTTCAAAACAATGTATTGAAGACCTTTAAATAAAGGCAAAGGGAAAGCAATATGGCTCTCACTGATAAATCTCAGCTCAGAAAACCAAAGTGGCACCATGAATTTCAATGATGCATTTTTCTTTCTCAATGAACTCTACAGCTCATTTTGAAATCTACAAATTGCTCAAATCTCAACTTAGTTTACAAGTCTCCCATAGCCATTAAAAGGTTACAATACAGGCATTTCTATTTCTTGTAACTAATCACCAGAGCTGGAACAACCCAGCGAAGCCCTGAAATATAGGCTAATGCCATTATTTTAAAAGCTGCTTACAGCTCAACAAAGAGGAATATGCTGAAAGAATCTTGATTGGAAAAAATCTTAGACTAGCTGTTGGAACAAATTATGTTCAATCTCCTGCTCTTTTCATGTGCACTTTTTCAGACTCAAAAAGCCCCATGGAAAGAATCCCTGAAGCGCTGTCCTGAATTGGACTTGGGTTCTGTTTCACAAAAGCCAAAACACACCATTTACAAACGAAACAAAGTGTGGAATCATTCCTCTGACTGAAGTTTCTGCTTTTGTGATTAAAACTCTCTTCCTCTCTCTTGAAGAGCCTGCCATCCAAAAGGCCTTGTGCCATGCTCCAATGCACAAAATACATGTATTCATTACAGGAGAAAAAAACCCTGAAAAATTTGGCACAAAGGCGGGTGCATAGCTTAAGTCCTGTTTAGGGCAGCCCTCACTTGAACTCCGCTCATTTGCATAGATTTTACCTATTGATTGTCTCTATCAGGGATACAGTGGATGGCTAAAAGCAATGTTCCATCAGCTGCTTGTGGTCAGGCGCAGATTTAACTTCATAATTATTAGCATCAATGAGATGCACACATTAAAGAAATAAAGAAGTGGTATCTTCCTCCACCAGCATCAAACTCAGCAGGAATTATTTTAATGACAAGCAAAGCTGAGACTGAAGGTCTCTAAGTCTGCTCAGGAAGCTTTAAGAAATTATGAGTCGAAACTCCATCCAAAAGTGACTGTGCATTCGTCTAGTCTAATCATTCATACTTGACTCTATGTCACACCGATTTCATCATCAACTCAGGCAAATGGCACCAGTTTGACTAAAACCAACCTTCAGAAAGGCATGACCTCTTGGTAAGACATAGGACACTCACCAATTCCTCTGGCAGCCACTCCAGGTACAGAACCACTTAATAATCACTCTTGTGGCTGATTTCCCATGTACGATTTTTCATTTTAAATTGTCTGTTAGCGGCTTCTAAACATCACTTACACACAGAAGGAAGGGGGACATTGCTGTGAACACAGCAGAGTATGAGACCACAGCCTTCTGACTGCAAACTCCTGGGAAACCCTCTGACCTACCAGCAAGGTTTGTCTAAGTTAACCTGAGTGGACCTCTAAGGAAGTCTGGCTCAGCAAACCTGGCCCTTACAAGCCCTGAAAACGACTCTGCTTTGGCACTCAGATCCGGCCTGGGGTCTGGGTAAGAGGAAAGAGGGCCTTGCTCTCCTCTCACACCAAACCATGACTTTGCAATACATGGAGTGGAGGTGTGTGGTGGATTTCAACACACAATCTCAACAGTCACATGTAAAATCAAATCCGCAATTAAAAAGAATTTACCTAAAGATGCCTGATTGATTATGCCATAGCATTGCTGTGGGAGCTCAGGTTGAGCTGTTTGCCTTTGGTGTCCCCTACTGCTCTGCCACCAACCCCTCAGTGCTCCTGCATGTGCAACACAGCCAAATACAAAGTTAAACAGTTATGTTTTCAACAAACTTGTCTCGCCATGGGAACACTTGATTTCACTTCACCATTTTCATCCAAGTTGTTAATCTCGCGACAAACTGCCTTGTTCAAGCATGTTTTGTGACTGCATTTTATCTCTCGCTTTTCTTCTCATTACCAACACTTGCATTAGCTTGCCTGAAATGAATGTCAAGCTAATGAGCCTTCAGCTAATGAGAACCTTGTGCTCAGTGCTTCCCTCCTTTCTACTCCCTTAACTACAGGACAAATCTATTCTTCTACCATTCTGCAATGTCCCAGGTACTCCAATTTGTTCTAAACCAACTTTCAAGTCTGTTGGCTACAGATGGGCAATTACAATTGGCCATTCCTACTATTTAAATTCCTTCTCCTTACCGATCTAACAGTCAGGAAACATCACCTAGGCATTGGTGGTTCAAAGCTTTCCTTCTTTTTTAAGTTATACACAAATATGTCAAGTTAAAGAGATTTCCAGTACATTCAGGGAAAATCTTAATGATTTTTCTACTTCCAGATGTGAACAGAGCTCTTGAACGTTTCACTTGGGTACAATACTGACACCCTTGTGAAATTCAGCACTTGCTACAACTGCAAAAATAAAGGACAGAAATGAATGTAAGTCTTGCTGGCTCATTCAACGACATTTACAAGTGGGGTAATACTGGAACGAGTTACCTTTGATAAGCCTTCCACACCTACTGCAAACAGATTTTCATATCTGTCTGAACTTTTGGACTGTCTTCAGACATTTCAGAGTGAGAAAACCAATACAGACTATAGTTTTGAACGGCATTGAAAGAATGCTTTTTCTGCATGAGTGATAATAATGTACTATTACTTGTAGTTGCAGTACTGAACTATCTACAACAATGTCATTTTAGAACCGTTATCAACTAAGCAACCAGTGTGGTTTGCACTAACTGTGACATGTTTTACTCCATAAAGGACACCCTTTAACTTCTCAGAACGATATTCACTTTGCAGGAAATTGAGCTGCCAGTATTAAAGGATTTTAAAATTACCGCTACAAACCCACTATAAATTAGTACACAGATCGAATCAGTTAAAAAACTGTAATTCACCAGCTTTGGTGCAAGTTCCATTTAGTTCTGGAGAAATTATCAAAGGTGGAAACAATATTAATGATAACAGCCTATATATGTCCTTCTGCATATTTCCAGTGCACACACATGGCTGAAAGAAATCCGTTCAAGTTATTGGCAAAAAATCAAGTGGAACAGCCAACTGTACAGAAATCATTGCCAGAAATTGCCTTTCATTTGTCACAGGTTTCACCAGGAATTCTGACAGAAAAGGGCCAATGACGGCTGTTTGCTGAAACACATACAATACACAGCATCAGGCAGCGGTTTGAGCTCTCTGCACAGCCTAACAACAAAAGAATTGCAGTCTTAATTTTGTCTACCCCTGCTTTTATTGTTTGTCATTGTTTCTTAGAGTTATTCTGCTGTCAATATTTGAAGAACAGAATCCTGTCTGGATATTGATTTCCTAAAGACTTTGAATCACTGCCTTCATAATGCATATAGTTTAAGGCAAGTGCATGCAAAAGGTGGAGGTGAAGTTGCGTATTGAATTAAATCAATACAAGACACTATACCGGCAATTATCACCTAGTATTAATTTTATATAATGTAAAATACCCAGCAGACAGAAGAAAAACAAATTTCCATCCCACACTTTGGCAATCTTTAATTTAAATCTCTTGTATACTCTGGACCTTCGGCTTGCTTAAGTTCAGCTGTTGTCACTCAAGCATTTAGCACACATTTGACTCTATTCTGAAGCTGGTGATGACGGCGTTGTACAGTGCCACCTCCTGTGATACTCCCATGGTTCCCACTGAAGGGAAGAGACAGAGAGCAGTGCAGCTGCAGTCTGGAGGTGCTTCTCCAAGGGCAGCTCAGGGGCTGCACTGCAGAGACTCCATGACTAAGAAAGCCACAAATGACATTGAGGGGAAATACAGGATCCACACTAAAGTCCAACTCAATCCAGGTTATGTTTGTGTTCTGCAAGCTTAACGACAGTACTACAGTTACACCACATTCAGCTGAAAACAAACAAAGAATTACATCTGGTTGAATTTTCAGGGAAGCATTAGGGTTATTAAAATAGAAATAGCATTACAGAAACACAATGTGATCTCCATAAGGAGTTCACCCAGTATATTTTCTTTACTGTCTCTAAGGGACCAAGGGGACCCGAGTGCCATACAGCAGGCTTACCAGAACCCAGTGAGGACCGGAGCTGGGTGTAAATGGTAGTAATGTACTGTAATCCATCCCAGACTTCTGGAGGCTGGAGAGCAAACTAACAGCCTTTGCCTGTCTGAGAGCTATTTGCTGTGCTCAGAGCTGGACAGGAGATGATGGGAATCATCCTACAGCCACTGAGCAGCCCTCCTGCACTGAACCATGTGGGCAGGACTGAGTGCGGGGGCCTCAGTCCGTGTTCCTGCAGAAGTCTGCCTGGCAAGGGCTGAGAAGATGTGCTTCACTAAGAGCTCAGGAAGATATTTTTCCCCCAAGAGACTGACTTCCCCCTTTTATGACAGGAAAGCAGCAGAGACTGAGCACATCTTTCTGTGATACTGAGGTGCATCAGTGTGCTGCCTCTTCCAATTGGCTCTGCTTGGGATAGGGAGTACCACCCACGGCAGTGTGTGTCATGACGGGGAATCCCCACCCGAGGCATTCTGTGTGCCCTAAATGAACTCTGGCCCAGTCCACAGCCTTTTTTCCCACCTTGCAGGAACAGTGTCCAAGGAGCACAAGTGAAACATTTTTTATATGGGACCCCAAGAGTGCCGTCAAAGAGGCTGAACTCGGAATCTGCTTCTACCAGGGCACTGTCTCATATATACTATTTATTTTTCAACCTCTACCAGAAAGTGCTATTTAACTGTTAGTGTTTATTTGTCCCACTGAAAGAGCAAGTCACACAAGAGTGTGGAAAGTCAGCTACAAAGAAAACAACAAAAACCAGCAGAAGCCAGATGAAACATGACYTCCCAGAAAGGTAATTCCACATGGGTAATATACCTTGTTCTTCCAGAGGAAGATGCCATGAAGAAATAAGATAATTTTCAAGGATTTTATTGGCATACTCTTCACTCATTAAAAAAAAAAAAATCTATTCCATGATCGTTGAGAATAACATCAGACTGTATAGGTCAAAAATTGACTGACATCACTCTGGACAGGCATTATTGAGACACACAAAGAAGCTATTGTGCCTTTAAGCTTATGGTACATTGCAACGCAGTAAATGAAAAGCCACTATTATGAGGGGATGTTTATGTCAGTATCTGAAACAAATCTTCTTTTTACTAGGATAATACTGTCTTAAATTGTTAACTGTTGATCAGATAAACAACATGTGATAAAGATCCTATAATCTCTTTTCATACAATTGATTTTAACCCCTTAACAGCTTTACATATTAAAATATTACATATTAATGACCCTTGTGAAAGCTTAAGAGCTGTAAATGACATCCTAACACAGTTCTTGTGTAAGCAGTAATGCAAGAACTCAGGGTTAGATTTTAAATAATGTAGAGATAACGATAAAACTTTCACAGGAGGTGATGTCTCAGTCACTACTAGAACTCACATCCTGCCCCCTTCCCACTCTTTTCGCCTCGGTGTGAGAAGAAACCAGTTTGATCTCCCTGGTCAGGCTGCAGATTGAAGAAATATTTCACGCAGTGCAAGACATGGAGAACCTCTCTGGCCATGGGGTACCAGGCAAAGGTGACCCATTGCTGCATGACTACATAAAGAGCCAGGAAGCTTTATCTTTCTTTCCTTGGAGAAGGAGCAACGTAAATGTTACAGCAACTATTACAGCTGACTTGAGATTCCTGGATTGCCATTTTGCATATTTTGCTTTGAAATGTCAAATTCTGAGCTCAAATTGAGACCAGGAAAAACGATACATTATGGGAAATCCTATTCTGACAAAGGTAAAATTGCTGTCTGAATTATCAATACTAATAAAGGTAGATTTGTGGACACATCATGTAGATTGGAAAGTCAAAGTTTCCTTTAATAATGCACATGACAAAATACAGTGCAGACCTGCATTGAATACAAATTTTTTAGAAATTACCACTGTGTGACTCCTCCTCAGAGGGGCTGAGGAACAGAAACTGCTGTCCTGTTTCTTACCTCTCTGCTACAGAACTATCAGAGCAAGAACCATGAAAGAGATAAAAGTAACAAGCTGCAAGTGCTTTTATTCCATGGTGCTAAGCAGTTCAGGGTGTGTTTTCTGAACCTTCTTAATATTGATACTGATGTCTATGCTAATTTGCAGTGAAATGAGGACCAGATCCATTTACCTGTGTTAGTGCAGAGAAGGCTGAAGAAGCTGGAAGAAAGAGAAACAAATAAAAAATCTGTCTGCCAAAGAGTTATATATCTATGTATATATATACCTACATTTTAAGATACAATCCAATAATGTTCTGAATACCTTTATCCTGACAGCTTCAGGGTAGAGATCCCACAAAGAAGCAAACTCGGGAGAACCTATATTCTTCTTGCAAGGGGCAATCCAACAGCTGGTTGATGAGTAAGCATTCAACTGGGGAAACAGGCATTTTTGTCGTTTTTATGCATGTCTGAGTGGGATGGAATCAAACAGAAATAATCTAAAAGTGTATTTATTTAGTGATAATTACATACCCAGGCATGTGTTTAAAAAAAGGAAAGAAATGGGACTGGCAGGGAATTGAGGGCTACAAAATACACTGCAATGTTAGAAGAATTTGGTTCAATTACTAAATACAATTGAAATATTTAGTCTGGCTAGAGAATTTATTCTGGTATGTGTTTTCTTTAAAAAACCTGAATTGAAGGATTTCTTTGACTAAAGACTGCACACTTTATTTACTCTTTGTCAAGCCACTGGGTTTATTTCCATTAAACATTACTAATATTTTGTTTTAAGGCCACTTGAAAAGCAAGAATGAATAAAGTTTGTAACAGGTCAAAAAACAGAACCTCTTGATCTACTCTATCCCTGATAACAGTACATCTTTCTGTCCTACACTGCACCATGAAGGCACAATGGGGCCCTGGGGCCACAGTCACTGAAAAAACAGGAGTGTGTAAATCACCTACAAGAGGACTCAATAAATACAATATTTATCCTCAAACTCTGATGACAAGTTCTTTCTCTCCTCTAGCAAAATAGGATTTTGGGTAGGGTTCTGAGCAGGGCAGAACCGAGCAGAGCAGCAGCGGGGCCAGCGCAGCCCCATGGGGTGACCGCAGGCAGGGTGACCGCAGGCACCCGAGCCTCCAGGGAAAGACATGCAGTGCTGCCTCTGACCCAGAAAGCTCTTGTACCACTGCGCCATGCACAGACCCAGGCCAGGGAGTCAGAGGGGCTTTATCTGTCAAGATACTTCAGATAATCACAGTTCAGATAAGGTGACTTTAGCTGCAAAGGAAACAGACGTGATCAAGGTTTGAATTACAAGCCAAACAATTTAATGCAACAGCAACTGGTATCTCTCCACACCGTTGTCTGCTGCCTGGCACATACAATGTCCTACCACAAATCAGCTTGACATACCTTAGGCATCACCGTTTGTCCATTCTCCCTGAGGCCGACCACATTTATCACTGGTCAAATTTAAATAAAAATAAAGTTTTCCTTTTTTAACAAAATATTGATCTTGGTTTCTTAGTGCACTTTGCTACGAGTTTTGAGAATTACTTTTTTCGGGTAAAATAGAGACATTTTTTAATGTTTTAACATAGCTGCACACACATCCAGAGATTTTGTGCATTCAGTTCATCAATGCTCACTGTATTTCTGACTCCAACTCAAGAATAAAACTTGCCATTGCAACAAGAGTTGCTGACAGAGGCAGATATGATCCTTTTCCTCGATTTTCAGGTAGAAACCAAATTCTTCCTTCCCAAGTTTGTTTTTGATAAGCACACAAAATATCATTCTTTAATACCCAGTGTGATTTTTTTAAAAAAATACTCCCTCTAGGCTTCCATTTATGGCAATGAAAATAGGTATATACAGGCTTTTGATACACTGCAAACACGCAGAATGTAAGCCTTTCTTTCCCCCTGCCTTCTGTTTTATATCATCAGTGGGTGCCTTTCAAATTCCAGTGCACAATTCATCCCTAGATGTTAAAATTTTGTATCGCAGTAACACTCAGGAATTAACCGAAATGTAAAAAGAATGCATTTTTTGCAGGTACATCTAGTTCTTCTAAAATGACATAATACTTAAAAAAGGGATTTTACAGTGTCTGCCCAGGTGATATTTGCCTCATTTGAGCTGATAAGTTTCTATGCTAGATATAAGCAAAAAACCAATTAACAGGTGGCTTTATTGAAGTATTTACTACAGATTTGCATTATGCATTACAATACTCCACTAAATTATTCCAATTACACCTGCTTTGATAACTTTAAAGTCCAGATACTATTACTGGTTGGTTATACGTGTGTTTTTCTAGCCGCCATCCCTCCTGTATTATGAAGCCTCTTGCCCTGACTGGGAACAGTCAACTGCCAATGCTTAAAGGTAAGCACGGGATGAACAGTTTCCCATATTCTGACTCCAACACTCCCCACGTTATCGGTGCAAAACGTCAAAAAGTTTGGCAAACACATCTCAATCTGTTATCCAGCAGATCTCAATCTGCCTTCTGTGGACAGACAAGCACTGTTACACCTGGGCAGGCTGCAGTGGATACCTGGATCTGGCATTAGGATCTTATCAACTGTGAGCCATTGTTGAGGCCATTTTTCCATGTACATGAAGTCGCAAACTCTGGAACTGCCAATCCAGGGAAAGCTGCCAGGTCCCCTGCAGATAACTCTGCCTGCTTTGTCAGGAGCTCACAGGTATCCACACGGCCCCGATGAAAGACTCTCACTTGCCAGGAAATTCCTCGCTCCCTCCCTACCCCTCTCCCTGCCCATTCAAAGTCTGGCAGGCACATCCCCGGCAGCCACCATCCACCAGCAGGAAGCACTGGGGCTGATCCCCATGCCAGCCGTCCCTGCGCTGTCAGCAGGTGATGGATGGCAGGTGTGGGGCGCTGGGGACAGGCGCTGCTGGCACCGCTGTCCCCTGCCGTCACTGCCAGCTGAGGGCACAGCTGCCGCTGGCYGCACACAGACACGGCGGCAGCCGCAGCCACGGGGCCCAGCTCACAGACCGCAGGATTCATTAGCCTAATGACATTCAGCCCTATTAGAAAGCACGAGATAATTGTATTTAATTTGTGTACATTTTAATTACGGACCAGGCAGTACCAAGTTTGATGAACGTATCATCTTTTCCGTTCTGCTTTGTCACCGTGTTTGTATTAATTTGCATCTGAAGCTGGAGGAGCTGCTCAGCACTGCTGCCAAGAGGCCCTGTTTCTACAGTGTCATCCTTCACATGATGACGCTGCGCGGGACCTCTGCCTGCTGATAACGATGTCATCCCTTCCTGTAGCTACAAATTAAAAGCAGGTTTATGACCACATGCTCCGAGACCCTCTGGGGTCCCAGAGGAGGCCGCCAGAGAACAATCCACTCACTCATCTCTCCCCTTATCCATGATGGAAGTAGAAACAATTGCATCATTTAATTTACTATTGCAACGAGGATATGGTTCATTGGCCCCTCGTTGTTTTGAAGATGGATTTAATTAACCTCCTATGAATCTTGCCAATATGTGTGGCAGCATCAGTATGGAATGAAAGATGTCAAAAAATCAGCTGCAGCGTAATGAGCATTTCTCAAGCTTGCTCTGCTGAGAGGACTCATGGCTACAGAGCCTGGCCCCAGCAGAAAGCTGAGGACAGACTGAGTTAATACACTGCTGACTGGCCTCTGGGAATCCGAGCTCGGGTTTGTCTTAGACTACTGAGAAGAAGAGAGGTAATTGAATAATTCCTAGTAGCCACATATATCTTTAATGCAGAAGCCATTTGCAATCACTGGAAAATAAATAATTGCAATTAACTACACTGTTAAGTAAATATATACAGTCCCTTGGGGGAGCAATCTGCATGCTTTTATAAGTCTGGCTACAATATAAAACTCATCACAATGTCCATGAGAGTAATTTATAATGAACATTTAGCAGGTGCCCCAGATGTGTTGCTACCATTTACATTCATTAATAAAGCCTTCCTTATTAGACCTGAAATTGTATGCATTTTAATCTAACAAATCTTTATTACACTTTCATTTTACAAAGGATGTTTTTTCCCAGCATTTCCTAGAAACATTTGAACTTGTAGAAAATGTTAAAATCTTTATGAGAAGAAGGTATTTACAATGAACTGTTTGAGATTATAAAACCAACCCAGGATCTTACATGCTTTCTTAGCTGGAATGAAAACATGATCTGAAATGTGTAAGCTATTGATTTAKTCCACGATGTGCAGGTTTATCTCAGAAATAAAGTAATGTCTTTTTTTCATTCACAAGAATGTCTCAGTATCACTTCACTGCAGGAGGGAAGGAAACCCTATTACAGTTTTAAACTACCAGCCACTATGGAGCAGGACCTACTGGCGGTTACCACTTGGCCACGAATTACATGGATGCACCTGAGATCCTAAATGGATACATGTAGACACCTGCATATCATCACTGCCCAGGGTAAGTGTCTGGTTTGGAATAGGGAGGCACAATTGAGTATGCCCACAACTGCATACACTTTTTATGCTATGTTAGCATTTTTAATGCAATCAAACTTTACTGGTTTCTCCTGACTGCTCACTTGTCAAAGCAAAATTAGTCAGAATTAAAAAAAAAAAAGAAATTATTGCTGTGTTTGTAACAACAAGAATGTGAAATTCTTTCATGCCCTTTTCCTGATGCATTCAAAGCATTTTCTGCAAATATTATTTAGATTAAAAAATATCTACACACACATGTAGACACTTGCACCTGACAAGTCAGCCAGGTGGTTGGTGATGGCTCCTGTATGGAGGAGGATAGCAAGAGCCTCATCCTGCCAGGTGACCTGTTTTTGTACAGGGGAGCACATCTGTAATGATGAGGAGATAATTAAGTCTCCACATCCATCCACCACCTGACTACCTCACTTGAATCAGCTTTTCAAATCAGTGATAATTGTCTAATTAACTATTAATGTTTTTGACAACAATTACTAATAGGTCATTTGTTGGCTGAAGTTTGCAAAGATCCTTCTTAGTGTTCAATGCACGGAATAAATCAAGTTCAACTTAAAATATTTCTTCAGATTTGAGTAAGATCTAAATCAATTATTCAGACCTGAAAAGCTGCTCATCAGCTTTTATTTTGAACAAGAGATGTTTGTTCA
Source organism: Amblyornis subalaris (assembly GCA_018881555.1). Taxonomy (NCBI): domain Eukaryota; kingdom Metazoa; phylum Chordata; class Aves; order Passeriformes; family Ptilonorhynchidae; genus Amblyornis; species Amblyornis subalaris. The sequence continues at coordinate 133,844 of JACAXG010000093.1, forward strand.
AAAGAGAGCGAATGATGTCTCACAGGAGGAGGTSCACGTTTTGCAGACACACACAACACGGCAATGACAAGAGTGTTCCTCCAAATTCTGCTGGCACGAGCATGCTGGATTAAGGGATACAATACCACTGCTGGCTTTTTCAGGATGAAAGACCATGCTGTGCCGAGATGGTGTGATCAAACGGAAATTATGTGATTCACTGCGGCATCAGCAATACGGTGGCAGCTAAAAAGTCATGCCAGAATGAAGTCGTTCCTATTTTACCAGATAATGTAAAATCACATGGGCAGAGGTTGCGGAGAGGCACAGTGCAAGTGAATGAAGGACCCAGACATGTAAATTCTTATGAGCAGTTACTACCTTTTAAAAAACATTTAATCGGCAATTCCAGTCACAGCTGGCTGCTTGGCAGAAATCTAGAAAGGAAATATTCTGGTTGGCTGTAACCCACGGAGCACATAGGGTGGGTGGACAAGGTTAATTCTGAGTTTTAAGATGAGGACTTTGCTTCTTTTTCTGCAGGAAGAGCTTGAAAGCTTTCTGTAGGACAAAATGTCTGGAATTCTGAAACACCACTTCTGTTGCTACATTTATAAATGTTCATATACAATACACTTAATCCCTCTCCAGTTTACCAAACTACCACCAACCCTAACAAAATGTCCTGTAGTGAGGAAAAAAGAAAACCTGTTTTTCCTAGATTCAAGGCAAGGCTATGGTTTACCTTGGGCAAATGGATTTTGCGATTAATGTGACTTTCTCCTAAAGCCTGACAAACTGAACTTGTTACTGAGACACAGTTCATGGGACTGAGGAGAACACAATTATCCTTTTTTTTTTCCTTGGAAGTACAAGGAAGTTTAAGAGACTCTTGAATCAGACAGAAAGAGGATTTTAAAGAGGGTCAGAATAAGCCCAGTTTCTTAAGCTGTTTGTACTTTCCTAAAATGGACATATTAGATTAGGAAGACGTATAGTTAAAGAGTTTCTATGAATAATTTTTTAAAATATTAAAATAAAGTAATTCTCAAAGATTAATACAGATTGTTACTATGGCCAGCTGACTGAAAAAAAATACTCTTCCTTGGTCTAAACCCACCAAAAACACTTGAATGGTGACCTGAATAGAGCAACAGTGGTAAACTGACTCACTGAGACAGAAGGAGAAATACTTCTCTGGATAAGCACAGCCAAATGCGAGCTGGGATGCTCTGGGCTGGGGCAGGGAACAGGAGAGAAGGCAGCTCCTGATGAACACACTGCAGCGACTGCCAAGTTTCAGCACAGTGCCTGGGCCAACTGGAATGGGAAGTCTCTCTTTTTTTAGCACCTTCTCTAACAAAGAAGAGGAAAGGGCACCCCTGCATGTGCCAGACCTAAAGTGCCAGCCTGCGCAACCGCAGAGCATAGGCAGCCTCACACACGTACTAACAGGGGTCCCAACCCTCTCACTGCACTTCCTCCACAGATCCACGTGAAAGAGGAGTCACAGAGAGATTTCTGGGACCAATTCTGCTTCCACGAGGAAATGTTTGTGGAGTTTACAGAAAATAATAGATGCTGATACGTTGCTTATGTTTAAAAAGAGGTCAAATTGGAGACCAGAAAGATCTCAGACCTGTTTCTCAGACCTCAGAAATCCTGTAACCTCTGCAGCAGCCACCACAGGGGAGAGAATTAACTTACTTTCTCCATGTGGTCACTCACAGTCACTTCATTTCTCCAATTTCTCACTTCAAACGAAAGGAACCTGTTCTCCTCAGTTCTTTATAATAAACCCCCTTATTCATCCCTCTACAACCTCCTGTTCCCTTCTTATTCTTAACATGTTCAGAGATTTTAGTATCCTGGTTTTACTCAGGTGATAGCCAAGTTGTCTTATTTCAGAACTTCCAAGCATGTAACCTACTACCTTTTTAAGAACCAGAGCACTAACTCATAATAATCTTTAAATTTCTGGAATAATCTTCAACCTCAGCCTGCAGTATGTTTAACTGCTGCTGCAGATTTCTTTAAAGTCACCTCATCAAATCTCCTTTCCACTCAATTTTAGAAGATAATTTTTCAGAAATAGCAAAAATTCCTTTGCCACACATGGAACTATACATTCGCAATGTACTTCTGATAAGTGCAAAGATTACAGTGACCTGTCTGCGTTAACTTTGAAAGGGGAGAGGAGAACTTTTGGAAAAGTTATCGGAAAACTGTATCCTACACAAAGAAACATCACAAATTCATGTTTCTGTGAAATGCTGGGACAATACTTGTACTAGAGACACTGCAGAGAAGCTGATATAGACTAGAATTCATAGTTGAACCAATATAAAAGTTCGTATCATTTTTTATATGTTGCCAGCACTTCCATATGTGCTCGGAATAGAACTGCTGGAAGATATCTGGAAGCAGTGGGCACATAATCAGAATGCTGTGCCACCCAAAAAAAGTCTAGCATTTAAAAAACAATTCAGTGGGTAAAACTTTGAATTTAAACAGCAGCAAAATCCTCAGCCACCTTTGCCAATGTAGGATGAAGTGAATTCAGCTGGCCGTCAGACAGAAAATTCAGTCTTACAGTATACCTTAAAGTGATCAGAACCCGAGGAAATGTAGTCCTTTCTTCTGCAGTTACGGCATTACTAAATTATTTTGTACCTACAAGGTTTATTTTTGCTGGAGTGAACAGGGTGGTGTCTTCCAAGAGGCCGGACTCTTAATGGGGAGATTTTCTGGATGTTTTACAATGACAAAGTGCTGGCATTCACCTTCCTTAAGGAGAGAAACTGCCCCCACCACTGGCCTGCACAGTCCCAGCAGGATGTGCCGGGATCTGGCCCTGATGATGCTGCCGCAGCAGGTCAGGAGCTGACCAGCAAATGCACTTGGAAGATTCACTGGTGCACCTCAGCAACAGCACCTGGCATTGCCCATGTGCCAGTAACAACCTCCCCTCAGACTACTCCAACAACAGGAAAGCAGATTTTCCTATCAAGGAAATCAATGTGACCTTAGATTAAGTTTCCCATAAGTGTTCAATAAATTATACATTAATGATTTATAGTCAATTATGAATGAATACACAAACCGCTTTTTGCACCTGATTTAGTACACTGCATGTCAGGGTCTGGACTCCACATTCTGAACAGCTCTCAGATTCTCTCTTTATATGGCGTAATTGGGAAATCCTTTAGAAACACATTTTATTCTTTGTGTTTGCTGTAAGCACAGTCTGCATTTACACAACACAAGTATTGCTCATAGCATCTCAGCATCCAAGCATTCAGCAATTGTGGTCTCAAGAGGGAATTCAAAAGCTCAGCAAGAAAAGCAGAGATAAATTTAGTAACATATACAAAGATGACAAGTCAATGGATTAACCCTTACAATTCTCACTATTAACTCCACTGCTGAATAGTCCAAAGAGTGGTTAATACCCATTTGCACAGGCACACGTTTAAACGTCAGAAGGGAGTGGGATAGCCCTTGGAGCAGCAGGTTCCCAGCTGAGCACAGGCTCACACTGGGGCTGGCACTGAGCATTTGGGACAGAAGCACCTCTGGCTGTTCTTGTTCCTGTTCTGCCACTGCCAGCTGTACACGGCCTTGGTCACAGCACTCGGTCAGCTCCGAGGAAATGGCACAGTCAAGTCACAGCATTTACAAGCTACTTTGTGAAGTGATTTGGGCCTGGATCATATATATCTTGAACACAATCAGACCACCAGGTCCTACCTAGTACAATTCCCTCTAGAGGTGGTCTATAGCTCTGCCCTTCCAAATTATACTTTAGGAACAGATCTGTCACAAAGGAGCCAGACCTTACTGTCAGTGCTGCATGCTGACTATTGACTCCCTCAGAACTGTTTCGGTGCCCAGAGGCAGTCCTAGACACAGTGACCATATGATCACTTCTGTGGAGAAATCTGCATGAGACAACTGTTTCTTAAAGCTTTGGGATCTGCTGACATACTGATTTATAAACTGCACCAAGTACAGAACACTACAAAACAAACTTAATGTGACTTCAACTATGTATAAACTGTAGGTGGAAGTTTCCGGATCAACTTCAATTATGCTTAATTAACAGTGCAGAGTGGCTGGGTGAAGTTCTGATTGCTGGGCTGTGCTACTTCTCCAAAAAAGCAACAGAAAATCTATATAATTCTAGTGCTTTGTACACTCACATAGGCATACATCTTAGCTATGAGAATGAGAAAATTAATTCGGTTCATCTTCCGATTACACCTTTCGTGCTCACAGCAACATTAACTGGCAGGGGTAAAGCACTCCCAAAATGCAGAGTACTGTGTCAGGCTCAGAACTCCCTTGCTCTCCCTACCTGCTCTGCAGCTCACTCAGTTTCCATCATTTGGGGTTAGTGACAGCATTTTGTTTGATGGTGATCATTTTGCAACTCCCAGATATAAACGCAGAAATCTTAATCTCTTGGTAGTAAAGCAAGCACCCTCTGCAGTTTCAGTCCTGCAGACTGCTGGCAGTCAGGAAAAACTTGGAGCACCCTTCATCAGTAGTGGGTGCAGGAGATAACACTGCTGCAGTGTGACTGACAGGTGTTCTCAGACAGGAACACCCTCAATAATACCATCACACCACTAGTGAAGACGAAAAGGCATAATAGTTCAAAATCAAGTGATCTCTGAACATTGATGATAACCGTGGTAGCCGTAGGGTAGCAGAGTAGGTTTTAACCCTTAATATATGTAGTATGAAGCTGCATATTCTGAACTAGTGACTTGACTTTCATTTCAATTATGCTTTAAGCTTGTTGGCTAAATGACTGCACTATAGAAAGGATTCCAGGAAGGAAGTTATTAGTTCCATATGCAGTGCTGTAACATTAAACTCCTGTTTTTCAACAGATGGACAACTCATCACATAAGGAAGCAGAATGGCCACACCTGGATGGGGGGAAGCCAGCTTTTGGCACACAGGACACTTCCCACAGTTTGATTTACAAAATAAAAACATTTGCCTTAAAAGATACATGCCTACCCCCAAGGACACCATTGCAGTACATCAGAGAACTAAAGTGGGAAAACCATAAGATTAAACTGGTTTTCAACCTGGGTATTATTTCTGACCCCACGTTACCTGGAGCGGAGCTTCTGCATTCAAGTCAAGGTTATCTCAACTCGTAACAAAAAAGGTTTAGTATATGCTTTTGGCTTTATACAAATCTCCCAGTCACCCTTCCACACTGAGATGCTACTTGCACAAAGGTCTGCACTGATGGCTGCCTGAATGTTTCAAGTGTGGAGTTCTATCATGGACATTTAGGAAATGCCTCTTGTTTTTGCCTCAGAGTAGGAAGGTAATGCAGGACTTCCTTTGCTTGCAGGAAATTATTCTGATTCACTGTGAGCTATAAGGAGATGGTAAAAGTCACAACCATGCAATGTTAGTTACTTGTTGAAAAGTAGTCTCGACCAAGTCTGATGTCAATATTAACATTACTTTGTTAAGTAATTTTTAGCTTTTCTACAGGAAAAAAACCCCTGCGAAATCAAATCTGGTAGGGTCTACAACAGAAGAAAAAGAGAAGTCCTACCTCTACTACTGCTTTGGCATCCAGTCTGAAGTTGAAATCTCCAAAGACAAAATATGAAACTTTGTCAAACCGCTGATCTATAATTCTGGAAAAAACCAAAAACAGAACAAACCTGTCATTCAGCTTTACATACATGCAAGTATGTACAAACACACATGTCATCCTTAAGCATAGTCTCATAAATAATTATTGGAACCATCAAAACTATCAGTTTATACTGGACTAGTATATTAACCACATTTTTCAGTTGATTTTCTTTGCTTAGGCAATTCTACCTCCAGCCCCTGTACAATAGTGCATTTGATTTCCCCTGCCTGGCTGACAGAGTAAGCTGGGGGAAAGTATGTTTGCAGCAGTTCATCCAAATCACACAAAGTGGCATTTGGGGACCATGGAAATCCTGAGGGGATCATGGAGGTCCTCCACACCTTGGAAAGTTAAAGGATGTCTTTGGGCTGAGCAGTTAAGAATTAGGAATGCCGAATCAGCGATGAGTTCAGAATATGAGTTTACTGATCTATAAGCAATGTTACCAGTGTTTTTGAGTACTCTGAGAAGCACATGAGAAGTGACACGGTAGAGCTAGACAACAATCATCCCATCTGACAGACTGAGCATTCTTGAGATTCCCAGACTGGCTAGAGTTCTCTGAAGACAGCTCTTGGTGTTGTTCACAGCAGATTTTTGCTGAGGCTGTAGCTAACACCTAACAAGTGATTGCTCAGCTGTGGAGTGAAGATTGACTTTTTCCTCAAGCCTTTGCTCAGTCCTACCCAGGGAGATATGGCATTACCATCCATCTTCCAAATCTTGTGTTATTAAAAACTGTCATTATAGTATTAGCTGATCTATTATTAACAACAGTTGTCTGGTACTCTCAACAATACACAATTGAGATCTTCGCATTTGTAAATCCACCAAGTCACGCTTATTTTCAAATCAGGAATCAAAACAATTAATCTCCTGTCAGTGGCTGAGGAAGGTATAAAACACCCAAAACTTGACTGCCACAGCCACAAAGAATTTATACAGACAAACTCCGCAAAACCCCACCCCTGTACACTGGGTGTGCAAGGTATGAGAACTAAGGAACAAATTCAGGCAATATGCTATGAACAGTCTGGGAATACATGAACATGTAAGTGTTATGCTGTCACAAACTCCAGATGAGCCCAGGCCAGGGCCCACACGGACAGGTAAAACATTATCCAGCAATGCTGCTCAGAAGGCTTCCCGGAACACTGCTGCCCGACGAGGAGGCACTTGTTTCAGATGGCTTTACAAGTTCTAATGCATTACATCCATTTATTCTGAAAGCTATTAAGAAACATGCAACATCGGATCTGTAATGAGATACTGCTGCTCCTCTGAAAACATCTCACAGTTTTTGTCAACAGTAATCTATTACATAAGGAATATTATTCTACGGAAAAAATAATGTGCATTGGGCCTAAGACAGTGATCATTTGAAGAAAATCTCTTGCAAAGACTCATCCTTTTCCAGTATGAAAATCTCCAATCCTCCATTTAGCTGACAGATTATTGCAGGCACTGTTAATAAATACTGCCCACTGTCAGCTCCCATTGAGCCCCGAGAAAAACCTGTCAATCCTGACCTGCACAAAACATTAGTTTGATTAGTGCCCTCACGGCAAACTGAAGGAAAATGAGAACTTAAACGTTAAACCATTTACATTGCCACAGTTTGCTAAGACTATCATTRCAAAATCGGACACCAACTTACACATCAGAACAACTGGTTTTGCTTTTCCAGTTGTCCTGATTCATGTATCAGCTTTGGCTCTGCTCGTTGCCATTTACTGCTGACAGAGGAATGACAGATGTTGTGGGAATGACATCAAGGTCCATTGAAGGCATCTTAAAACAAACTGGGATGATGAGAACCATGCTTATGATTGTATTATGCAAAGACAGATTTTCCAAATAAACCGACTGTTTCAAAAATAGCCTGTGAAAATGTCTCCAAACTGATGAACCAGCTGATTAGTCTTGCTTCTGATCAATTAATTAAAACTCAGTCATTTCATATTCCTGCCTATTACCTGATTTAAACATGATTTGCATACAAATCAATAGCAGCTTTACAACCAATAATTTTGTTCAGTTTCTCCCCTTGTAGCTTGTCTTGTTGGACATTTTAGAAAGAGTGTCTCACGACAGGCTAAAGAGTCCAAATGTCATTACTCCAGAATTATGCTCCAAGTGGCTTCTGACACATCTCTTTTCACAGGTGGTGAAATTCAGGTGTAGAAGAAAATTCTCAACAGTGGCACAGCAAAGGATGCACACATTTATGTACTTACTAAGTGATGTGGGGTACCTAACGATGAAATTTCCTCTAAATGACTCAATTTAATACGTATATGTAACCTACTGTCCTTGCCATTATTTACTATTAGTAAGTGGAACTTACTATTAGTTCAAGAGTTCCCAAATCTTTGACCTCTTTCAGCTGTTTGGTAAGTCTGTGCTGAAACACTTCCTGGTGCCTAAAACTGAATCAATGGCACAAGAACTAGTCTTCCTGATTGTGCTTACAGTTAGACCCCAAGTCTGCCAAGGAGATGGCAACGAAGAGTATAGCACTATCCCCCCCCCTGGGAACATGCACAAAAACTGCCTGGCACTGAGGGGACTGGGACAGAAATGAGGCACTGTGAGCGCAGCCAGTCTGGCTAGGGACACAAGGGACACAGGGAAGGTGTCAGGACTGGGGTGACAGCTAAACATAAGTCCTCCATTCCTTGGGTTTCCATGTTCTAAGCCACAAATATGTACAGTTCAACATGCGTACAGGCAACTGAGAATTCAGAAGACAATATTTTAAAAAAGAACAAGTGCTTGCAGATGAACTAGGAAGGCTTCCAAATCTCTGTTATTCTCCTTTGCTTTTTGTTTCTAAAAAATATCCTTCCTTTAACCACGAATCAAATAGTCCTTTAAAAATGTTGCCATGAATCACTCAATGAAGTGATAAATCTGAACCATACAAAAAGAAAGCAGCCAACCCATGTCACCAGCATAAATCCTATGGTTTTAGTGGGAGGACCCAGTGCCACTTCCTTTAACAATTTTTACCAGCTCATCCCAAAGGGTTTCAACAGACTCGAAGGCTCTATTCCTGCACAGCTTTGACTCAGTGACTCCGTTAAAGATTTCATGACTGTACAGAAGCCACAGATATTTACTTCACTTCCACAACTCTACATGCCAGTGCACACAACAGATCATCGATGTCTTTGCTGGCCGTGCTGCCTGTTGTGACCTGTGCAGGGCCATCAGGAGGGGACAGGCGTTCAGAGTGGATCCAAAACTTGAATGCAAATGAAATAGAAAACTTTTCCAACAGATGACAGCCAGCTCTTCCTTTCCAGAAAGAGAAGGCTTCATTTTGAAGAGGGTGGAAGAACACATTCACCCTTCTCATCCTTTACTCTTGTTGCAGAAGGAATCGCTTACAGGAAAAGAGTTCGTTCACATTTAAAACACACCAAAGAAAGATCTTTACTTCTGAGTGTTTTGGAAATCAATATAACAAACTCAATCTGGCAAATCAGCTGCCCTCGGAAAAAAGCATGCTCCCATCTGGGCTTAATGATGTCCCTGGTAAACTTTAGGGCACACAACTATAAACACCACAGATGATTTCTCCTCTACCAGTTCCATAAACACAAAACTTGTAATTGCACAAGGAGTCCTTGGTAACAGATTCTTCACACCTGGAACATATTACCTTAATTATTTTTCCAGTTTCAAACTAATTCTACATTTTTAATCGATGGCACTACACTGAAAGTCTTCTGCACTGATTGGGTTAGTGTCTGTTTCTCTTCACATCTTGTTGTATTTTGAAAAGGGGCAGGCAAATTGAATGAAAGAGCTAAAGAGCTTTTCAGCCATCACAGAGCAGTAAGAGAAGGAAACATTCAAGAAATTGTAACTTTCAAACAGAGTTTACAGTCCAAGTTAGTCCCACGCTGAAATGCTTTGATGAGTCAAATCCATGATTCACACTTTTTTTAAGGAGCAAACTTGACTGTCACCGCTAAGGGTCAATGCAAATTAACATTAAATTACTATTGCAATTTCTTTGCTGCAAAATAAATACATATAATCCTTATTTTGGTCTAACAGCTGCAATTTGGCCCACACTGGGTATCAGCAAGAGCTTTACAGGCCCAGAAAGAAGCTCCTCTGTCTGCAGTGGCGATATCCTTGCTTTGCTGTGTTGATCAGGCTTCAAGCAAACCTCATTCCCCCAGCAGAGCTTTTGGTATGGCAGACCCTGACACACTGTCCTGTGACAAAACCATCTGTTATTCTGGGGGCAACAGGAGAATTACGAGGAACCTCTGACCTCGTAGAGCTGTGCCGCTAACAGCTTCAGCCTGGGCTGACCAGCCTGGCTGGGACAAGAGCGGGGCTGGATTGAGCACAGGCAATCAAGGGAGAGGTCACACAAATGCCACAGCAGAAGCACATGCTCTGGGAGCCTGGGTATCCCAAATTACTCTGCTGTATGGACAGACCTCTCAGCCTGGGTGGCAGTGTCAGCTACTTGGACTGTGAAGGGAAAGTCTTCTCAAAGCCACTTACTGAAATGTCAGATCGCTACCAAGACTAAAACAAGGAAGTGGCAGAGGTTCCTCTTCTCCTCAATACTACTGGAAATCTGGGTCTATTTATTAATTTCAGTTGCCACACAGATCAGGGATCAGTGCCGTCCTAAAGTGAACAATTGTGTGTTATTGGAATCACTGAAATCCTTTTGCACTTTTATTTTAAAGTACTCAGAGTAGTTACAAGTAAATTTACTTCATGAAATGCACCTTTTTTATAAATACTGTATGGGGCACACTGTATGTATACACACTTCAAAGCACTGAAATTCAGCTAGAAAATAACAGGACCAACTTCCCCTTGCTGTCATACTTCTCCCCCTCCCATACTGTCCCCYTTCCACAAGTACGGAGAAGACAAGGAAGCAGTTAAATATCAGCAATTTGGTCATGGAAGAGAGCAACTGAACATGATTCAGTGTGACAAGAGACACTGTGATTTGGCTAAACCATTTCTCAGGGCACTTTGTAAGGAGGATCAGCAGCATTATTCCTTTAATAGCCATGTCTAATGCAATAGCCAGTTGGGTTTTGTCCTAGACCAAGGTATCAGCATCAGGTCAGAAGGTAACATTCTGTTTACACGATTATTTCCGAAAGCACTTATCTTCTCCTCGGTGTGAAAGTTGACTTTTCTGTTTGTAAGGAGGCCTAAAGAATTGAGGGAATGGGAAAAATTAGCTACACTGAGCTGGAGCTGAATGGCATTAGGTGGGAGGTCTGAGAAAGGCTGCAGCAACGCTCAGCAGGACACCTTATTAGCCGCGTCATCGCAGTTCATTCAGGCAAGCCATACCAGTGTCACCAGCATTCCCACACAAAGACAAAGTTCTTCACACAGTCTATAAACATGCCTCCCTGGCCAATTCATCCTAACTTGACACCGTTGAAAAGAGGGGCTTGAGGGTTTTGGGTTTTTTTAAACACAACAATAACATAACAAAACAAAACAAAAACCGTGCAGCTCTGCCAAGCAGGCTGAATGGGGGAGAAGGAGGGACACTGTCACGTTTCTTGGGAAGAAACAATCCAGGGGTCAAGCCATATTTTATTCAGTGACCAAATTTTTATAATAACTAAATGTGTTTAAGATAAATACCAGCTAATATGAGCCTTTCCATTTTCCTTGTACAACTTCTGGGATAAGATACTGTATCTCCACAATCTATTTCTGTGCATTATCCGCACATGGGAGTTACAGGCACAAAAGCTTTTAGGAAGGACATAGAATCAAAGAATGGTTTGGGTTGGAAGGGACCTTAACATGGGGCTGCCTGTATAAAATGTCCTCTCCTAAGTGAAGGAATATGAAGATCACAACTAACACACCGAGATGAGAGGACAGTTCACTCGCAGTGTGGCCATCATTTCTCACAAGAAACTGCTCACCTTGTTTACTGCTGACCTGAGCAGAGCTTGGAGCCACAGGTTCTGTTTGGAGCTGAGACAGCAGAAGCAGCGCTGGGCTCCATCCCCACAGGGGCTGTAAAAACCCTCTCTCATACTGGGTGAGGTGTTCAGGGAACACGCGGGGCACTCACACCCTTGCCATGCGCAGTGCAGGAGCCTGGACCCCTCACCCTGTCCATGGCAAGAGTCACTCCACCAAAGGCATGATCAACTCACCTTTCTCGTCCAGTGAGGATCTCACTCCAACAGGGAATGTTTAGAAAACGGCAAAAAAAAAAAAAAAGGAAAAAAAAAGGCAGAAAGTGACTTGCCCATCCTGCTGGCGGAAGCCAAGAGCTGGCTGGGAGGTGGCAGGTGACCTGTGGATAAGAAGGTTACACACACCTTCTTTTCCATGAATCTATAATGCCAGAGGTAGTAACAACTCCTGCAGTGACTTCTGGTGGAAAGTTAAGGAACAACAGCACTGAAACCTGTCTCCTGCTACAGCCATGACAAGGAACTGAAGATCAAGAGGATGGAAATACTAAGTTTTTGCTTACAACAACCCAGTCACAGGATTGCTGTGTGGCCGTTCAGATTTCTGCTGTTCCTATATGCACTGCTGTTTCTTTTCTAAGCTTTACTAAGAGATCAGCTCAAACACCAGCACCTCTAGAACTGGTCCGCTCTGGCAGAGGTTTTGGAGACAGACGTGAAACGGAACCCTGTCCTCTCCTGTATATCACCTCCCTTCTGCAGCTCCAACAGTGCTCAGCTTGCACCCTTTTGCAATTTCAGATACACATTTGGAGACAAATTCCAGAAAAATCCCCTTCAATTCGGCGTACAAGTTACGTGGTAACTGATTGTGTGAGTGTGCCACAAAAACCGTGATGGAAGTGCTTTTATTGGCATGACTAAGGTGGTGTAGCACTATCATTAGAAAGATAAAGTTTATAATGTTTTTGTGCCTTGTTCTTTCTGATATAATGGCTAAAACCTATTAATAACACCAGAATATCTCAAAAGGTCAAGCACCATAGAGCAAGATGAAGGGAATTGTCAAGAAGCTTAGGTAATCATCTTAGCACTCAAGACATTTGCCAGGGCTGTTTAACTAATACATGGTGTTCACTTTTAATTTCTATATAGTGCTATTTGGGCAAAAATGTTGTATTTTTTAATTAATTACAATGTCAGCAGCTATTAAGATTAAAAGAAAGACCACATCAATAATAAATACTTAATCCAAAGAAAGGATTACAAGAAGAGCAATAAAAATCAATTTTTAGAGCTGGAAAATTGTGACTTTTTCCTCACTTGACTGGTATTTTCATTATATTGACAAACCCATGATCTTACCTGACACTGACATTCGCCTAATGAAATAGCAGCCCTGGATAATGATGTAAGTAGTTGTCAATTCTGCTACAGGACAACACAGCGCTACAGCACTGGCGTTATCATACAAAGAAATTTGCGTGCTCTTCAGCTGACGCAAGAGAAAACTACAAGAAGAAACCAGAGAAACTGTATGTCTTTTTGAATCTTTCTTTGCTTTATCATGAAAGACTAGCATCCTTCTACATAGCTTCTGAGCTCTTCAGTGCTGGTGACACTTGGTGCTCAGCGGGCAGCAGGTAACTGTTCTATCTTTGTGCATGAAGCCTGAGACATCCCAATTCTTGCTCTTTGTTCCACAGGGCTCAGATGTGAGGAGCAAAGCCAAAATCCTGTGTTCACGTAGTGTCAAAAGTGCACACAGTGAGACAGAAATAACCAGGATATGTGGCAACAGGATATGGATCCCTTAATTGTTAAGGCTGAGAAAAGTATTTTTTATGACATATCCAAGAAAAACTCTGGACTAGAAACACTGTCTGTCCCAAACAGCTCATCTATGGAAACGGCATTAATGTTGGTTAAGGTATTTTGCCAGATTTGGGTCTTGCCAGACCTGCAACAAGCATCTTTCCCAACTCCATCTACTGTGATGGCTGCATGGGCAGCAGATGATGACAGGACACCGGCCATGTGACCCACAGAGCGCTGCCAGTGATGGAGACCTGCAGGCTCCCACTGTCCTGGCCTGGGGAACAGCTGGGCTCAGAGGGACTGCGAATTGAAAATAAATCCAAATGTTTCTAGAAAAAGGCAATGCAAATGGCTCGGACCCAGAAAGAATTCACTTACAAAACTCAATGTTGAGAAAAGCTCATGAGCAACCAATTTCACATTACCCCTTTGAAAATTACACTACAGTGGAATACTGATCTAAGAGAGGGAACAAATGAGGGGTGAGGACAGAAACGTTTGAAGTGCTGAAGAGAAGGGAACAACCCTCTTTCTAAAGAGCACGGTGATCAAAAAAGTTAAGAGCTGTCAACATTAGGTTTGAACAATGAAAATTCTAGTGGATATAAAAGCAGCAGGATCCATTTCCTTGTCGGGAGTGAGAAACTGAATAATCTTGGTTGCATCTTAAACCCAGCACTGACGGAATGAAGATAAAGAAGCTCCACAACAGGTGAGGCAGCCACAGCAACTGACCCATCCAGCCAGAACAATGTCTGCCCAGTCAGCTACAACCTCTCCAGCTGTTGCACAAGCAGACCAGTGGCTGGAAGTCCTGTCCCTCGCATCTGGGTTTTTCCCTGTTAGGGAGGATCTGCATCTTTCCAGAACACTGAACACAGGATACAGAGCCCACAACCTCCTCCCACAGTGCTCCCACCTTCTTATGGGAGTCAAAATCTCCAAGGTGGCTACTGGCCTGGTCCCATAGGCTCCAATGTGAGCAGAATGCGGCTCTTTCATCCATTCTCCATTTTGTAACTATCTCACAGCACCAGCTCACAGCCAGCATTGTAAATAAAATCACAATAGCAATTTATTTTCATTTCTCTGCAAATGAATAAGAATTGGATCAACAGCCCATATAGATTCTTCTTAATTGAATCATAGCTATCCTAGAAGATATGGCTATAGGATAGGAGATTTGAAAAGGCACAGACCACAATGGATGCTGATGTCAGTGTCACCTTTAGCTGGACACTAATGACTGTTCTTCATCCAGCTCTAGGATCTCTAAGGAACAAATTACAGTAAAGAGAGAAATATAACTCAGTGAGAATGTGCACATTCTCATATAAAACCATTTTCTGAGCAAAATCAAGCAGGCAACAAGTTATTTGCAGTAATTTCTTTTTTAAAAGGCATTCTCTTTTCTTGCATCACGTGTTAAATTACACACGCTCTCTAGAGGGACTGTTACAGCAAACCCAACCTTGCCTGTGCTTACAGCACTTTCATTCTACTAGAAAGACACGGCAGTCAACAGGGCAGCTGCAGGAGATCCTGTTACTGGAAAACAGGCAAAAAAGAACTAAAGCACCTAAGGAAGCTGAAGTGCAGGCTCTGAGTGCCACAAGACTGCCATGATCCACATCCACACTGCCGGACAGGGATTGTGCAGGCAAACAACTGTCAAAAACCCCTCCAGGAATCCTCAGAGCTTTATCTACAGCATTTCTTCTGAAACAGCCACACTTCTATTCACACTGGCCAGGTGCAGTGAAGACGGGCTTAGTGTGCATCTACTCTATTTTTTCTTTAAGTGACACCTTTCTCTATGACACCTGCAAGTATCTAAAGTCCTGGATTCTGGATTTCAGATCTTCAGATCTTCCAAACCTGCTACTGTTCGCACAGATTTATCATGAGAGAAAAAACCAGACATTTAACAGTTTGAATAATGAATGCTGAAAATTTATTAAAAACCTGTTCATTTTTTAATCCCAAAAAGAAAATGAGAAAAAAAAAGAGCTCCAAATGCTGAAAATAACAGAATAAGGGCAAAATTACTAAGATGACTAGAAATCATCATTCACTTAATATACAACTGCATTTATTGTGTCCTTAAAATTACACTAGAGTACGCTTACCATTACAATGCATACAAGTATAAAAATATTTTTGTGCTAAAAATACAACCTAAATAAAATTCACAATGTGTCTATGCAAAGAGGAAGGACACACGAGTTCAATTTTTGACAACTGCATCAAAGATGCCAAAGCTCAAGACAGCAGAAAAACAAGGAGCAAGGAAAAGTGACTTTGGCTGTATTTGACAGGCTGAAAGTAACAAGACAATTTTGCTGGATTTACTCTTTAAAGAGCATATTATCCAAACATGAAAATTTTGAGAGCACTTAACCTTCGTTTAAGGGGGAGAATGACTGAATATTAATGAGCTGAGCCTCGGGTGTCTAGTGAAAAGCTGTCGATTTGAATGTGATCCAGGGGTTTAAACCTTTGTTAGAAGACATTTGGCTGGAAGGTTTATTTACCCTGGGAGTGCTTTCTATCTGAATACACAGAAATTTCAGTACTCATTTGAAGGCTCATGTTAAAATCACTCTGGCAAAAAACAAATAAAGTTTTTAAGAAAAAAAAATCCAAAGCCCTCCTAAAGTGAGCTGCTCTGAGGATCTTCCCAAATGACCCAGATCTTTAGAGCAAAGTTTTCCTTTGCCTAGAAACTAAGTGGCTTTTCTTTTGCTCATTCAGCTGCTAGTTCTGGGAAAAGCCCAAAGAGAAACATTTAGATTGGAGGGGTCTTTGAGAAGAGGTGACAGTTGACTGATGAGCATCCATAAAATGACAAAGAATAGTTGTGTGGAGCCGGTGCATCACATCGCCTCTCCCTGGGAAACTAATTGCTCTGAATTGTTAATAGTAACATTATTTTTCTGGCAATCATTTCTTTTGAATACTCAAAATGAGCATGAAACAGCTCCTTTGACCGGACATAAAAGTTAAATGTCCCAATGTTGATCAAATTAACTTCGGCTATGTGACAATGGACTATATTTGTGAGAAAATAATGAAGGGCACAAAGGGGAGCTTTATGCCAAGATTTCACAGTTGTAATGTAAAAATGTTTCTGTTGAACTAGGCCAGGGAACATTTCAATAGGAAAACAGAAGAGCACTGTCACTTTCTTTAAAAAAAAACTACATTCATTTTATGGATCTCAATGCTCGAGATAATTTCAGGAAGTTTAGACGGTTGGCACGCCAAGAGCCACAAATCAGGCTAACACCTCACGTCCTGTCCTTCCCAAACTCTCCTTCACACTTTTGAAGGGCCCTATCCTGCAGTTTTTTCTCATTCCCCAGCCTGGCTATTGCATCCAGACACTTTGCCCCAGTAAGTGGCTACAGGACATGACTAATACGCCAATATGATTAATTAATATGACATATGCACAAGCATTAGTTACAACAGATGCACAAAAGACTAAACTAAAATGTAAACTACATTTCCTCTCATATTCTCACCTATAGCTTACACCCTCCAACTTCAGAAAATACAAAAAACTAAGTATTATGCAAATAGRGCTAACTGTACATGGGAATTATCCAAAACGGGCCTGGAGGAACTTTTTCCCCCCCCAAAATCAAAATCAGATGTTCTTATCTCATTTTAAAACAAATTCAGTATTGACTGTACCTGTGTCTACCTGGAACAACGTAACTGACTTCCGGGAGCTCAGTTTGGATTTACATTGGTGTTGACAGAGACTCACTACGCACCTCAATTTTCTACATATAAACTGCGTATGTATTTGTAAAGATACATGCAAATATTTGTTTAACACCAGTGTGATTCCAATCCGCTTGGTCTTTGAAGCAACAATCTGACACCACATCTTCTCCCTTGCTAAATGGCAAATATTAAACACAATCTTGCTCAGCACATACCAGTGAGCTGCCTTCAAAAGTGTTCTTCTTTCTATTCAATTAATGTTAACACTATTAAATTTAAATCACTTCAGATTTAACTTTACTAAAGCTCAAGCTTTATTAAAGCTAAAAGAACAAACCCTTCTACTCCCCAAACATGCTATTAGTATTACAAATAGGTTTCCCCAGGAGAAAACTTTTAGCACAACTTTAAATCATTCACCCGATGCTTTTTCCTTTGTTTTCCCCCAACCCTGCTCCGCAATGCTGGGATATTGCACAGCTTCGTGCCTACGTGTTAAAACTTTATGGTTAAAATAATTTTTGGGAAATCAACTTCCCTGGAAATCTGAACAGTTAAACTGATTCATTTGAGCTTTATTTGCAAACTCTCTTCTGGTTTGCATACCAAACTCCTGTGGTAGCTGTTGCTCGGATGAAAGGCTGTACATAACTCATGTTTATGAAGATGCAGCGGGAACACAACTGAGCTTTCACTGACTCCCACAGTGACCTAAATCAACTGTGAGAAGGTGCTTCTGTTTCATTCAGTGAAGGTTTAGCTCATTAAACTGTTTTCCTTCTCAGCATTGTTCACTGGGTTTGAACTGCATCGCTGTTAAATGCTCTTTAGCAGTTTAAAGGCTTTAAAGGAAAAGACTTATCAGTCTCTGTTTTTAACAGCACTAAATCTGCATTATTAGTTCATGCAGATAAGGGGATTTGAAAGCTCAGCTTGAAACCTCTCTCTTCTGTATTTATCTGACACTGCATAGTTCCAGTAGCTCAGCTGGAAATGTAGATCTATGAAGCTTTTAAAGAGAGATTAAAGCCAAGAAAAGAAGTACTTTTCCCCCTATAGCCACTCTCACTTTCCCTTTTCCTGCTGTCTGAGGGAGTGCTGGGGGACAATGGCCAAAGATGGTTCCCAAAGCCCCTGAATGGGGACACTGTTGGTGGCAGCATTCATTCAAAGTAAGCTTCAGTGTATTGTCCTCCCCAATCAGCAGATCAGAATAGAGTGTGCTGGTGGCTGCCAAAAGGTTAGTCCTGTCGATGAAAGGGGCTTCCCATTATTCACTTCGCTACAGAACTCCCCCTTTGTGCCCGCCAGCCCATCACTGCACTGTGGAGGTCCGGATCTGCGGCTGGCTGCTCCCTCAAAATGAACAATTCATCCACGGCGAGCTTGCTACGGCGCTGTGCAACCCAAAATCGAAGGGCTCCTTTTCTAAGGACAGGGGAGTTGGGGCAGTTTTTGGCAGTGTCACATTTTAATGATATACCATCGTGACATCCCTGACCCACAGCTGACACTAGTACTACAGTCTTATTACCTTACCCTCACCAGGGCATCGTGGGAGGTCCAAAGCCAAAATTAGCTAATGAAGCACACTGTTTGCTGCAAACAAGTGTGCAATAAACAATGCAAAAGGTTTGCACAGGTTTCCCTCATGCAAAGCATAAGAAAAGAAGAGCAACGGAGCCAAGAAAAAATGAAATACAAATCCCATACTGCTCTAGGCAACAGAACTCAAGAATATGCACCACTGACTGCACCGAGAGCAGATCCTGATCTTCCTGTGTCCCTGCCCTGTAAATCAGAGATCTTTTACATATTTATATATATGCTACCTATGCAAACCTTCCAAGTGCCTCCAGCATTTTCTGATGGTTTGAGCAGATTTTCCAAGTGATACAAAAGAAGGCATACTGGCTTCTTCATGTTCATCCTTGAATCACCCCAAAGGTGACAGTAAATTCCTGTGTGGAGAAATTCCTGCTCAGCCCTCTGCTGGGGGAAAGGCAGTCTCTGCTATGCCACCTACCTGCCCTTACAGGAGAGAAAACCCACAGAGAGGAAGGAAACTTGAGAGACAATGCAATTGGAAAGGCATTTACACTCCACTGCACATTTCAGAATCTTTTTCAGTGAAAAGCTACATAGGGAAAAACAGCAATGAGGTTATTTTCCAACATATAAACTTTTGTTGAGGACTGTCTGTAACTTCCAGYGTGCTGCCAGAGAGAGCCAGAAGAGCTGACAGCTGCTTGTGGATGGGGATCTCCTATGCCTGTTCCATGCACAGGGAGGCTGCAAGCAGATGCCAGGCAGCAGAGGCACAGCAGGCCGTTTTGGGCAGTGGTTCCCCATGAGGCCAGGCACATGCTCCCCGCCCCTCAGCCAGCAAGGGATTGGCCCTTGCCAGAGATATGGCTCCAGCCAAAAGGCTGTGAGGGGCAGCAGGATGGGGCTCAGTGCCCCTGGCTGGGCTGGGACCCCATTCCTTGCTCTGGGGAAGGACAGAGGTGACACTGGCCAAGTGCCCTTTGCCCAGCCCTCGCTCCAGGGAACAGCAGCAGTGGTCCCACACTGACTGGGGGTCTTGTTGCAGAGCCCTCCAAAGCCAGCACCCTGGCACTCAGCCACGGGCTGATGGACAGCAGGGATTGGGACAGGAAAACAGCACACAAAGTGCTCTGGTTCTATTTCTTCCAGCCTCAGTAGTCKGTTTTAAGCACTCCGTTTTGCCATGGATTGCAGTGTGTGCCACAGCTGCTCTGAAGAGACATGTTAAAGCTCTATTTCTCAGGCAAACATGAAGCTGAGTGGCACCTCCTAAGAGAAATACCTGTTTACTCTGCCAACACACCGATGCCTACACAGAAACACTCTTTTCTTACTCAAGAGAAAGCTGTCTTTTTTCTGACTTTATAATTAGGGCAGCTGTAAACTTCTGAGTATTTTTGGGACTCCTCTGTATTGTATCACTCATCAGACGAACCAGCTCCGTAATACCATTATAACCCACATGGTTATTAATACCAGTGGTGACTACATACAAATGCTGTGTTGCTGCTGAGATGAACTGCCTGCTGCACCCAGCTGGTGAGGGGATTAAAGCACCACCGGTTCCATGTGGAGGGACCCACAAGGAGAGGCTGAAAGAGCTGGGTTTGTTCAGCTTGCAGAAAAGTTGTCTACATGAGGACTCTGTTGCTGGCTTTATCTAATTCATAGTTACAGAAAGGACAGAGCCAGAGTTTGTTCAGCAGCGCATGCCAAAAGAGCTGGGTGATGGACACAAACCACTTTGAGGAAAATTCTGGCTGGGTAATAGGGGCAGAAGGTTCCACAGGGTCTAATAGGTTTGTTTGTTTGTTTGTTTGTTTGTAACAGGCACAGAAAGTTCCACAGGTAGTCAAACACAGCAACAGGTGGCCCAGAGGAGCTACAAACCACTATGTGTGGAGCTGCTCAAAGCTCAGCTGGATAAGCCTTGAACAACCTGACCTGCTGTTGAAGCCAGCCCTGCTCTGAGCAGGGGGATGAATAAGGGACTTCCAGAGGTCCCTTCCAACTTTATTGGAATTATTCTGTTATTCTGTAACTGGAGATGCACTTGAACAACAGCTTTATTAGACTCCACATAGTCTAAAAAGAGGCTAATCTAACTAACACATTTAGAAAATGAATATGGTTTCTACTCTGCAGTTCTGGTGACTACAGAGTGGTTCCCTGRGATCAGTAATTCGGCTTTAAAGAATAAGTGTCATAAAGTGATCTGTAATCAGCACTGTCCAGAAAACTCTGGCAAGCAGTAACCATTTTCAGGTGACAGAATAAAACCCTCTACATTTCTGAGTGTGCCATTTGAAACATCTTTCATACGCTGCTTATGAACACAGAGACTGAAAGAGGCCAGGAAAGGCTAATACATACCTATCAAGTACATAGCCAAGAGCCTTATGCCGTATTCCTGAGTAAACCGATGGGCTTGTTTCCCAAGCAATTAAATTGGAAGCATCATGGAAAAGATGAATGTTTACCAAGTCAAAGGCACTATGACAAAAAAGGGAAAAAAATAAAATGATTCAGGATAAAAGAAAAAAAACATTTGTTGTATCAGCAAAGCATTCAACATAGCACTTACTGTATTCACTCTTATGTTACCTTAATATTTTACTCACAGAAACTGTGCAGATTAAGCTATCATAATCAGAAAATTGTCACGGAACTGGCATCAAGCTTACAGCTCATCCACAAGTAAGACTCCAGCGAGTCTTTYGCATAAAGTATGCATAACATGAATACAAAAAGCTATTTGTCAGTTACAATTCCAGAAATCAGACAGTACCCTCTCACTAAAATATTTTTAAAACAAAATTGAAAGTGTAAACGAACAACTTCCAGTTTACAAAGCTGTAGCTAAGTGCCAAGTAGAACTGTGGCCTTGCAATAAACAACATGAAAAGCTACTGACAAGAGAATGTTACTGACATTAAGGGCTGAATCCTATCACTGTGACTCCTTATCTGTCCCTGTGTGGAGAATGCCAAGATAGGAGCGGTCAATACACACACCACTTCCAAGTGGGAAGAGGACACAGGCTGCTTATCKTGGGCCATGCCTATGCAACCACACAATCACAGACTCGTTTTGGCCAGAAAAGCCCCCCAAGCCTACCTGCAGCCTGCCAGTGAGCACATGGACAGGCTCTGGCCAAGAGAGGCATCAAGCAGAAACCCCAAGCTGTGCTCAGGGAGGTTTCCCAGACCATGATGGCGYTGGGAATGGACCCGGACACAGCAAGAGCATGGTCAGACACACAGGTCACTCAGCACAAAGGGATCTATCTGCCAGAGATCCTGGCGAAGATATCTGGCTCCAGRGAACAGCACATCCTGCCCAGTGAATCCGCACTGATGGGGAAGCAGTCCCACTAACCTTCTTATAAAGATATATAATGATCATGTAACTACAAAATGTGACAGCTTGAAATATCCATCCTGTCTGTCTGAAGCATGAACAGAAAGAATCCCTGTAGGACAGGGAGGGTCCCACATCACCAGCTCAACTCACGTGTAAAGCTATCTATAACCCACCCCCATGTGTCTAAARCACACTTGCTCTTAAAACTTACTGATGAAGGATCTCCCACCTGCAACTTCCCTGTCCTGAAATTTTCATCATATTACCTATTTTCCTGCAAATTAAACAGATTTCTGCCCCTTCTACAGGGCTGACAGACAGCAACCAGTTTCCATGATGTGGTCAGCCATAGGTTCTCATCCCCTATTCAAATAGTTCCACCATTCCTGACTCTCCTGTCCTCTTTCCAGTGTACCTAAAGCACAGCACTCAAAGCCAAACAGAACACTCTATCACAGGCCTTGGCAGCACTCGTGTAAATAATTATTGTGCCTTCCTCCTTCGTGTCCTTCACAGGATTTATCTATTAACACATCTCAGTGAAATAATAATGATCCATATTCAATGCCTTCTCCCTTGATCCTTTTCTACAGCAGGGGTAATGAGTCAGTTATTCCCAAAATTGTATTGGTGCTTTTAAATTCTCCTCTCAAAGTGCAATGCTTTGCACTTCCCTGACTTTCATCTTCCAATACTACTTCCTTGAAAATATCAAAACTATTCTGGTTGCTGATTCTGACCACTGATATACTTGCAAACACTCCCAAGGTTGGTGCCCTACCTAAATTTCATAAGTGCATTCTCTACTCCATCCTCCCTAGCAAATATGAACTATGTATGTAAACTATATTTAAGACTGCAATGCACTGAGGGCCTATCTTACACCTGTTAAAACACTAACACTGAGAACTACAAGGATAGAAACAAACACCTTCACCTTATAGTCAAGATACTAAAAAAAAAAGGCAAAATAAAAGTACATGTAGTTATGTAGTTCTCTGTCATTTTTGCATAATGTGAAAACTCCCGAGTGCCTCAAGATTCTTTGTCCACACTAAAGGTAAGTTAATGAAGAATAATGGATTTGAAAAATCTGGATTCAGAGAAACTTAGCTGGGGCAGATGACTGAATCACAGAGGAAGAAAAGGGACAGTTCTCTGAAGTCTGTTAAGGTCACTTTTCTGTTTTTTTGGGAGCCCACTGCTTTTGGCATGAGGTATATTCTGTAATGATGTTTTCCTAGGCAAGGAAAATGAATAGTTCCCTTCAAGGACTCACACAGAAGTACTAACAACAAGTGTCTGGGCTCTATTTTATTGACCTATTAGACTGCAGAAATGTATCGATCAAAAGTCATGATTTACAAAATTGGTTTTCATGATTACGAAAATGGACAGAACTTTGTTCATATGCACAGAGACTGGGTGCAAACACTCATCACATCCTGAAGAGTTACATTATGCACTCAGATCTCCCTAGGTGTATTTTCTAACCCCCTGTATTTTCCACAGTATTTCACTTTCTTTCTTCAGAAATTGTTCATAGTAACTCATCCCTTCAACTTCTCATTAGAAACAACTGAGACCTTGTTAGATCATGTGGATCATAATTGCAAATTATTCCAGACGGAACTACCACCATGGCTCAGCTCATTAGAGACTAGGAAAAGCCGTGTGGTTCCCCATCCTCACTGCCCAACACACCCTTGACAGACATGAGTGTGGTGTATGATCTGATCCAAACATCCACTACAGACTGTTTCTCCTAAGGACTGTCCTTTTTTAATATCCCCCACAAGAAAACGTTACACTTAAATATGTCTCTGAAGGACTTTTTTTTCTTAGAAAGGCCTAAAAATAAATTCATGTTATTTTTTTCAGCAAAGAGGAAATCCCAGACAACGGGAGAGACAGAACCTAGAGAAGTGATACAACAGCAAAGACCAGGTTAGTGACTGGTGTTAAATACCAACTTCTGCAGTTATCTACTTCTGGAATGATATGCCATGCACATGGTTCTGGAAAAATTAACATGAACCTACATTATCCCACAACTGCCTGCCCAATTTCTGGGTCAGAAGTCTATAAAAGGAGCAAATCTGATGCTCTTTCACTTTTCACAGACTGCTTAATTAAATAAACATGCCAACAAAGCAAGAACACTGTTCAGCCCTCAAAAGTCAGCCTGTGTGAACATTTGCCCGACTTCAAATCACACTTAAAATTTCAAGATGTGAAACAACCACACGAGAAAGGGGAAAGTGTTGAACGTTCATGTACATGTAGGTGACTATAACATAAGTAATCAGTAAAGACCGAAACTAYGATGAAATGATAAAAAATCAAGGTCAGATTTCCAGGTGGGCTTAGAGAAATCTGAAGGAGTGCCTAGAGAATAAGGTCTTTCCTCAGAAATCTAAGGAGTGAGGGCTGCACACAGCCAGGCTGTGGAGCCTGACCCAGTGAGATGCTGCTGAGCCCCAGAAGCATCAGGAGTGATGGGAGCAGCAGTGGGGACACGGTCAGCTCCACGCTGTGAACGACTCCCGTGGCCCTGCTCACAGGCACCAAGCTGTTTGACAATCCCTAACTGAGAGCTTCCTCTGACCTGCATGGTCCCACACTAATACTATGTGTGAGCATTAACAGCACATTTGGTTATGCATCATTACAACTTACTGAGTACTGTATTGTCAATAGATAATAAAGCAACTCTATGAACAGACCAATGCTCCATGAACAGACCAACAGACACATGGAAATACCGTCTTCAAAAYAGTTGTTAACAAACATATATAAAACACATGTAATTAGAAAAATGCAACTTACCAATCAGTAATACACCATCTTGTTCGAATGAAACCTTTTCTGGACCACTTGCACTGAAAAATAGGCAAAGAAGAACCAGTCACCTTAGGTGAAGATTACTGTGAAAGTGAAATGTACTGACACAGAGAACAAAATTAAACAGAGCTCATCCATACATCATAACCAAGAAGCACCGAACRCAAACTGAGGTACCTTGAAAACACATATTGTGTCTTTTATAAATCCTGGAATTAATTATATTTTGGGTCTGCAGCAGTTACAAACTTATGTGTAAAATTAATAAAAGACCTGGCAGCTGTTTATAGATGAAAGATAACCAAATAGGAAAGCTTTCCAACTGTATTTATGCTTAGCTTAAACCAGCAAATTCTTATTGCCTATGCACAAATGTTTTCTTTGTAATTTTACCTGAGCTGTAAAATGTCATCAGAGATTTACATCAAATTAAAATCAATGAGATCTGCTGGAAAGCTGTTTCTCTTGCTGAGCCAAGCCACCCAATATTTCTATAAAAGTTAAGAATTTAAATAATGGTAAAACATTACATTCATCAAAGCTGCACCATCGGCAAGAAAGCCACAATCCAGCTTGTGCCCACACGTTGCTTATGCAAGAAGGGGTTTTTCAGCACCACTCCCGAGCCACTACCACAAATTACAACCTCCCATAAAAAGACATGATCCTGCATCTTATTTATTCCCTGTTAACAATGCATATGTGGCTAGGCTAATGTGCTCTGGGAATGAATATTGCACCACACAGGCCTAAATAATGGTGGCAATGATTTTGTAGCAGAAGACTGTGACTCCTTATTCTGAATAAAGTGCCAGTCCCAGCAAAACATGCCCTGTCAGAGGTACCACTCCCCAAACCCCTCCTGAGGCACTGGTGAGGCGCATTTATTCTCTCTGTGAACAGACAGTCCTCAGTCCTAAACACTGCTGTGATAGTGAGGGGCCTCAACAAACTGAACCAGGCTGTCTTAGAATGCGTCATGGAATCCCAGACTGGCTTGGGTTGGAAGGGACCTTCAAGACCATCTCGTTCCAATTCCCCTGCTGTGGTAACGGATGCCTTCCAGTAGACCACGTTGCGCTAAGCCCTGTCCAACCTGGTCTGCATCTTCTGACCACCCTGCAGTGAAAAGGGACTCATTTCCCTCCCCCCTCCTCTCCTAAGGTACAAGCACAGTGACTACAGTCAAGACCAACCAGAAACACCACCATAATATTTATATTTCAAATAACTACCTACTTTATTGCAATTTTTTTAAACAGTGAAAAACAGCCTCTTCTGCAGGTCCAGCAACCACTCAGTCAGGGGATGGTTGGCTGGAAGGCAAACACTCCAGTCCTTCCTAACAGGATCCATGGCTGAATCACAAATGCCACAATCTGTTGTTCTTGGGTTCGAATAAGCACACGGAGACAGTTGTCAGGGTTCACCCACAGGCAGAGGCCAAAAGGAAGGAGGGAGAGAGAGTCRGCCTCTGCCCTAACTTTATTTATATGTTTTCAGAAACCACCGTGGATTGGAGGATAGGAATGCCACCTCCTGCTGTCCACYGGTCAATAGAATTGTCTATCATATAGGTTAGSAATTCATAACAATMTTTGCCGGTTAGGTCAACAATCCGTGTTTATACAAAAGTGCGTGAGAAACTATTTTGCCGAACTAAAAACACTGCACATCTGAAGAACTGCAAAATGCAGGGCCACAACAATCCAGTAAGGTCTCTTTTATTCACAGTAAGGTCTCTTCTGTGATGCTCATGAGGGCACAGTTACAAGTTGAGATGTCAACACTTATTCAAAAGCAAACCAACGAAAAATGTTAAGTGCTAAAAGCACTCAAAATTGGCTCAAAATTTAATCTTGATCAGAAAAAGGGAGCTTTGTAATTTCCATCTTAAAAATAACTACACAGAACATAAAATCAAGTAGTCCAAGCCTATGATGTGGTCCAAGATAACATTTTCAATCAAGCTGCCATTTTTCATTTGCTATTTTCCTCTTTGGCAACATGGCAGGTACTTCAAAAGATGCAACACCAAAACACGCCCAACCAGATCATGTTGCTTAGAGTCATATTCAGCTGGGTTTTGAGCATCTCCAAGGACAGCGATTCCACAACCTGTCTGGGCCCGTYTTCTGCTGTTTACCCTCATGGTGAAAGCTTTTCCCAGATTTATCAGATTTTCCCCTGCTGCAACTGCTGACTGCTGTCCCTTGTCCTGCTCCTGCACACCACTCAGGGCAGCTGTCACGTTCCCTGGAGCCTGTCCCCTCCCTCTCGTGGGGCACAGACGGGCTCTCTGGCATCTCCTCCCACACCCTCTGTGTCAGCCCCAGAGGTGCCTCTGCTATGCTTGCTCCCATCTGCCCACATTTGCCCAGGACAGAGTTCCCAAATAAGACACTGGAGATGTGACATGGCCTTGGAGTGCCAAATAGATGGAGAAGTCCCCTTCCTCGGGCCTAGCACACCCTGGGTTGCTGGTGGCCTTCTCTGCCGTCCAAGTACAGTGCTGGCTCATCACCCCGTCATCCTGGGGGCTGGCCGACTTTTCAGCTGACTCCCAGTACAGGTGTCACCAACCAGGCTTTCAGCTGACACTGACAGACTGCATTGGAAGGCCCTGCTAGAGTCAATGCCTACAGTATCCACAGCACACCCCTTGCCCATGCAACTGGTCATTCAGGAAGATTTGCTCCATCAGCTTCCAGTGCCTGAGGAGATGACACCTGGGACCCTTCCTGAAAATGGCTGTAAAACATGGGTTTTCCCAGCCCTTAGGATGCCAGCGAGGAGCCTTGCAATGACATCAGCCAGATCCTTTCTCCCTTAGATGGGCCCGCTGGCACAGACTCATGCACACACACTCTAAACTAGTTTAGTTTTCTATAACTAAAGCGTACAAGACCCAGAGTCCTGTTGTCAGTCCTCATCCACTTCTACAGCAGGATCTGGAATCTGACTGGAATGTGCAATCTAGACCCAGGCACCCACAGGACCCCACTCCAATTCTGTCACTGACACCTCACAGTACCATTACATAGCCTGCCCAGCCCTTGGCACTGCTGCCTGACTGTTTAAGACAAGCCTATACTGATATAAGCCAATGAAAAGGTATTTGCAACACAATTTGTATTTCATGACAGCACAAAATACAGTATTTCTTACCAAAGCCGTCCTCACACACATGTGAATACTGGTTTAAGGGCAGCASTACATATGAGAGGCCACTTTGCCATCAATGTACTTTAACCAGTGTAACTGGAGCTCTGAAATCTCGTCATCAGAAGTCCTCACCAAAAAATACGTTTTTTAAAATCACAATTTGAAAACTGCTAGTTATATTCTGCCAGCTTTTCCTTTGTGAATAGAGTCCCTGAGGAGATTGTGCTGACCTTTTAAAACCCTCCAGAACCACCACCTACATAAATAACCCCTGCTACATAGGGGTAAAGGACCTCCAGGCAGCATTAACATGAAGAGAGAGGTTAGAGAGGGCTAATGTCAAAAAGCACTGTGAGCAATAAGTAATGCACACAAACCATGATTGATAATGACCAGCACAGAGCCTTAATTCATCTTTTCTCCATCATTTTACTGAGAGGGACCATATCAAATTAAATAGTGACCCAGAATGGGTTTATTCAACCATACAAAGCAGGGCATGAAGGAAAGACATATTAAAGTGGCAATGACTGCAGTGTAATTGCAGCTCCTTAAAGGAATACCACAGCTCAGAGGGAAACCTGAAACAGGAATCAGCCAAATACTGGCAGCAAGAGCAACCAAGGCACTGAGTGATATCCAGCACTGACAGGGCTTCATCACTGTGATGAGAACTCCTCTGCCTCAGAGCCTTACGCAGGAGCCCGTGTTCCACGTGCTCACCACATGCTCAGTGTTTAACTAGACAAGAAATGGAGCTGTATGATGGCAACTTGCCATAAAAACAATGCAGAATGTAGTTCCTACCTCAAAATTACTTCCTTTCTTTCCTTAGATCAGTTGCTTGTGTAAGTATTTAAAGTCAGCAGCTCCATAATGCTCCAGACTGAGTCACTAACAAAAAGCAACAAGTGGTGAACAGAACCACGAGGGTTTAGGTCTTTTACCTGGCCCAAGGAGAAGCCAGCACAGGAGACCGGGGAGGAGCTTCAGCTCACACTGGAAAAGGTCACCCAGCCGAGGCTGAATAAAGAAGGAACATCTGTGCCTCTGTACTGTAAAATGACACTTGTTTCATTGTGCAATTGGTATATTTCCCCACTCCAACCTGCAAACTACCTTTACTCATAACTTGAACACACTTAATTCCTTTAACTTCAATAAATAATTCACTTAYCAATAACTTGTCTATTTAACATTAGTAATGCACAAGTTAGCAGGCTTTGGGCCTAATGCAGCCCAGGAGCTGGAGCTCAACAGCTCTGATATGAAGATATCATCCTCAGCCTTAGATACATATTGTAGCTGAAAAACATGCCTTATGTATTTTTGGATCATTTATGTGCTTTAGTATTTCTAAACGAAGTATTTGGAAAAAGGAAAGTTTTGGAAACAGAATGTAAAGAAGAGCTACAACTTGGGAAGGAGAAAAGAGAAATTTGCTCTTATTGCAGACTTCAAAGCAATAATCTTTATTTTTACTTTAACAAATAGTCACTAGCTGCTACACTATCTGTAAGYCAGCATAAAACCAGGTGGGGACGACATAGGTCATCTGTGTGCTCTCAGAGAGCGATCTACATTTTAAAATAGTAAAAAAAAAAATCCTACTTCATGTCCCAGAAAGGGGATACCACATCTTTCACCTTACATTATTAAGTCTCTTCTCAGATCCTCTGTTAATAGGATTCCTTTAGCCACCAGATGGATCGTGAATACAGGCAGTTTCATCTACTAAAAGACAACATAAATCATAATTGAGAAAGGAGAGACCGCAGTAAGGTTATCACCATACAGCCTCCTCCATGAAAGGTTTGCATTAAAGCATTAGTGAAATTAATTCATCTTTCATAAGAGCTTTGAGCAGTATCTGTGATCTATGATAACAACCAATTTCTCACTATGAGAAAAAAAAATTACTCAGGCCTGATAGACTACACAAATCTGCTTTTTTTAAAATGGCCTAACATTATCTAGAGTGTTGCTCCCAGAGGCATCATTTGAGGTTTATGCCTTGCCAAGAGGACACATAAATCAAGGCAGAAAGTTTTGTTAGTTTTATATGCAGTGGGCTGTAATTATTTTGAATTGCATTATGCCTCAATCACTGTAATTACTTTTAGATCATCCTTAAACAGCCGCAATAAAAAGAAAAGAAATCAGTCTTAAACCATTTCTCACACAAAAAATTGCAGATGTGATATGAGAGGCCTGGCTAAAACACACAAGAGCACATCAATGCAATGTTTGGGCAAATACGCTGCTCATGCATTCTGCTCCATCAACCCAATTTCCAAAATACATATTATTTTGTGGCCTTTTAATTGCTATTGTCATTACTAATGTTTGTCTAGGAAGAAAACAGGTGATAACAAGATTAATTTTAGCTTTAGATACAGAAACATGCATACGAGAACCAAAACTATGTCCCTGTTGTTTTTTGCTGTTGCTGGGTCTGTGTGTTTGAGATACTTTTTGGTCTCCAGTCCTAAACAGAAACAACGCAGTCTAAAAATCACTGCAATTGTTTTCTAACTTCTCAAGTCACATGAAAATATACTGGGTTGGCACATGCCAGGGTACAGGTCAGGCGAGCACAGCATGTGCCAGAGCTGCAATATGGATGCTGCTGTTACTCGCGTCGCTGCAAACCTGGAGAGCCCATATCCCTTTCCTCTCCTTCTGTGCGAAGCTCTGCAACAGCACGGCCCCAGTCTGTCTGGGRGTCTGACTGCAATCATTCCCAGAAATTCTGCTGAACTTTCAAGGTGCTTCAGGGATTTGTTCATGACTTAGTTGTGTATGTTTGTGGATTTTCTCTTTTCCCGTTTATTCCTCCTCCAGGTAAACACTATCCCTGACAATCAGAACATGGTGCTTTCTGCTTAGAACAGTCATTTAAGGCACTGGAACAAGTGGGACCAGTATGAGGGCGTCAGAGCCTCCAAAGGCATTTAGCTGCTCCTTGGGTTCCAGACCCCACAGTCCTGCCCTGAAGCAGCTCTGGAGGGTGTATTGAACGGAGAAGCCGCAGCCACTAATGCAAATGTGGGAGCACATGATCCATGAGCACCCACACGGAATGAACACTATTCCTGCTCCACAAAATTGTGTGGGAAAGCCCTAAGACTCAACCCTAAGTCTCTCTCCAAGAGACTGCGAAAAATTGTTAGTGCAAGAGTGGTAATAAACGATGCTGAACAAGTTACAGCTTTGCCAGTCTCATGATGAAGCAACAGCAGTGAAGTAAGATAGGAAATAATTCTCCCTGGGTATCAATGAGCAATCCATAACTTGTCCTAGTGCTGTGAGGCGTGATGGCAGCGCTCACCATGCTGTGCAGTGCTCTCAGCACTGTAGTCACATCACTCACAGCACTGCCCATCACCCACACTGCTACAGCTTACCTGCCGAGGGGGAGGAAAAACAAACACCTGAGGAACCGTCTCAAGTTCCCTCAAAATGATGTAACACTTAACTTCAAAGAAGTATTTGAGATGTTTATCCGCAAGGAAGTAAAAGCTTTGCAAAATCATGCCAAAGGCACTTTTCCTTCCAGTACTGAGATATTAAAAAAAAAAATTTAGTATCAAAGTCAAGAAAAAGAACAACCTTCACCCTATCAATCCTGTAAATATTTATGCAATGCTCTGCCAAGCATACAAGCACTGTGTAAATATCTCTAAGTGTGTATATTTACAAATTCTAAATTAATTTTGAAAGTTTACTTAGTTCTTCCCTTTATTAAAGTAGTAACATGCCTGTTTGATCCACAAATGTTATAGGAGTTCAACAAATTTATTCACCTGGCTTGAGGAAAACATTAACCATTAAACACCCATGTTCTAGATGTTCTCAAGAAATTAAAAATGAGAAAATTAAAGCAAACCTCAAAGAAAAGAGAGTCTGCACTTGCAGGTGCAGTAGAAGAAACCCCTCAGCTTTGCTTGTGTTTCTGGTTTTGACAAGATCTTCAATCTCAAACTTCCAGCACTCCCCCGTTCTTCTGAGAACAAGTGGAAAAGGGAGTCCGAGCGCAGCCTTAGAGGACACCACCAATGTGTGTTCGAGTTAGGCGAACTCTTGCACCAGTACGAGCTCCCTCTGCGCTGCGCAGAGCTGTGCTGGCAGTCAGTCCCAGCCGTGCCGAYAGTGCCCACCAGGGCAGAGCCACAGCTGCGGAACACACAGGGCAGCGCCTCGCCCTGCCAAGGAGCAGGTCCCCTGAGACAGCCCTACCATGGCGCAGTGTGCCATTTCTTGGAGTTTAAATGCACAAATGAGTCTTTTCATCACTGTCTTCACCCTTCACAAGGATTTCCTACTGGAATTTGGTACATCCATGCCATGATTTAAAACATGTATAACAGGTGTCAAGAAACCAACAGACAAATAAAATTCCAAGACTCCATTCTGCCCTTATCGCTGAAAGGAGCTGCACAAGTAGCCAGAAGAAATCAGAATCAAACCCAGTATTTGGGAATGCTACACAGCTCTGTACATACCTCAGGGAAATAATCCTGTGGAAACTTCTCTTTTTCCAGCATGGGTGTGCTTTCTAAAGTGTCAGAGTAGATTTCTTTCCCAGTAACCTTTTTATACTTCTTAGCTAGGAAGAGAGATAAAACAAAATTAACATACATAACCTCAACATTACGAGCAACTTCTTGCACTCATTGGCAAAGCAACAGCATCTGCAAAACARCCGGAAAATCAACAGGGTCTCATCAAAAATGTGCAAGCACTCAACTGTTCTGAGGGAAAATAAACACCCCTGTTTATATCAGATACCTTGAAGCTACGCAGTTATGGGTATTGTCATTTCTTCTATCCAGAGCCCCATAAAGTGTTGGAGCTCTAATCACGACTCCAGTCTCTGTACACCCTTGCACTCAAATACCACCTCAGCTGCTCTGTGACCCAGAAGCCCCCCACCTCCTTCAGAGCAACCCCTTCTGGCCATCAGCACAAGGCATGGCGATTTACAGCTGGAATGGGTGTTGGATTTGTACAAGAGACTCAGTGGTGATGCACATCGCTTTCTAAAGTCTCTAAGGAACAGTTTCATCACAGACAGAAACAACACAGACTCCTACTCAGCTCATGAATGAGGAGTTCTCCTTCTTGATCCACTTCATACTTGGTCTCTCACCTGATCAGAGCAATGTACTGGCATGCCTAAGGTGAGAACCTGACTTAGTTTAACTCCTCTGAGACAGGAGTTCCGGCCGCTGAYGTACCGCTGCCATTATGCTGGACCTACTCCGCTGGATTGAGTTTCCACTGGGGATGCATAAGAGAAAATCTCCAAACCAACTGTTATCAAGAATCCTAAACTTCTCAGTTCTACTGGAGGTCTGAGGAAGCATTTACTGTAATGCAGCACTATGTCTTCAGGGAAAAAAAAAGTATCATTCTTTATGTGCCAATCACTCTGAGGTCTGGCTCCCACAGGAAGACTAAACAAATATCCTGATAAACTGATCTGGCATCATTCTAAGTAGATTGTGGATGGATGTGCCTCTTTTAGCAAGTTTAACAGTGTCAGCAAAGAGATCCTGATGTCATTTGGGTTACAGAAAAGACTTGGCAAAACTGTAAGGACTGAAGGCTTCTGCCGGGAGAACTTCAATAAGAGGCAGCAGTTGGCTAACGGAGGCACCGCCCCATCACCCACGTTAGCATCAATGTCACGTGTAAGCCAGCGGCTCGTTGACAGGACTGCTGAACAGAGCACGCATGGGCAACGCAGCCTGTCTCCAACTAAAACCAGCTCTACTTCATTTCTGACTTCACACCAGAGAACAAGATTCTTTCTGTAAACAGAAGTGATCGACTGGAACTGGCCTAAACCCCATCTCTTGGAGGACAACCCTTTAGAACACACAGCTTGGCACTAGTTTAAATTGTAAGCAAACTTTTGTGCCTCTGACCACTGTGGAAACAGCCCAACACATCTACACTATAGCAAATAATATGGGAGGCTGCAGGAGAAAACTGTTCTTATTTCAAAACTCAGATATGTCTTCCTGAGATCTGAAAAACAGCTACAATGTTTTTTTCTCCAAAGTCTGTATTCAGTCACATCCAACTGTGCAATGAATTTTGAAAAGCACAGTGATGTTCCAGGAATATTGAATTGTGTATAAACATCTACTTTTTGCATGCTTTTGAGTAGAACCAGAATTTCATAATGATTTTTGTGCAGAGAATGTTTGTATCCATTTGGATTTTTCTCCTGATTTAAGAGCTTAATACACTGTGAAAACGTCAATAGTCATGAGAGAAGAGGCAAGTTTTACATTTCCCCTGAAGGATGGGAGCCTTTGGGGTCGTATTTTACAAACCCTATGCTGGGAGACGGATTCTGCTCTAGGTTATGACAGCGGGTGACTTACTACACCGATTCACCCATTTCCTTGGATTTTTATTAAGAGTTTTTTCCTTCTAAATGATGCCTGGGCCAAACCCAACTTTATCAGCATGGTTCACATCCCAGTTGGCTCTGCTAAGGTTTTGCCAAGCAAAACAAAGCAGTGACCATTTAAAGCATTTGTTTTCTGGAAAAAGTATCTGTTTATTGTTTTCCTATCAATTGTTTTCCTCTACACTTTCTCCTTCCATTTTCTCACTTTTTAAAAATTCTTACACTTTCTTTTGAAAGCTGTACAGTAGCGAATAAGCTGCCAATYAATGATTAATAAATCCAGAAAGCTCCTCTTTTCCTGAAGCAGCTGTCATTTCCCTGTCTGATGTTGCTGGAGCAGGACACCTCCTGTCTGTGACCATTGGGAGGGACCCTCAGGTGGAGTTCAGAGCGAAACTGCTGCTCCTCCAGTGCTGGTGGGATGAAGCTGTGGGCTCAGGTGTGCTGAGACAGTTCCCATATCATTGGTACACAAAGCCATTTGCACTGCAGAATGAATAAAAAGCCACAGCAGAGGACAGCAGACTGTTCCACCCAGGGCCTGGGAAACACCTGGGACCCCCAGCTTCCCCTGGCATGGCCAGCTTCCTCCAGTATCCCCACCACGTGCACAGTTCATTACTGAGTGTCTGCAAAACTGCTCTAGTCTGGGAGAAAGCCTAGCTACAACCTCTCTTAGGGGTGCCGACGTCACTATGGAGGGTTCCCATATGGTCTGTCTGAAATAAAATCACTCTATCTGTGATATTATAGCAAAAATGTTCCTTCAGCACTGAAACAGCGGTAACAGGAGGACTTAGCTTCAAGGCTAAGTCTTGAATTGCTACATATACAGAACTACTGTTCAAATACTTCAGGGCAGGAAGACCCTGTACCCTGTACATGAGTAGAGAGAATCTCTCTCTACTGAGAACAAAAATAATGAATCTATATAATTAAGACAACTAGTTCAGTCCATAGTTACCACCATACCAACAGTGTTTCACATTAATGGGATGCTAGATGTAGCATTAATGTGACTCAGCTCAGTAAGCTCAATGAAGCTCAGGGTATTTTTGTATTAAATATATACAGTTCTCAACTGAAATAACATAAATTTTACATAATCTTTTCTATATTCACATCAAGAAGGATTCAATAATTTTCTATGATATTTCTAATATTTAATGCCTATATAGCGTAGCATTACTTTTAAGCTTGTGAGACATAATCCTCCAACCTGAAGGATCAGTGTGGGTTAAAACAATACCATCCTCCTACTGACCTGCTCTGCTCCCAAGTAATTTAAGCCATAAATCTACCTCGGCTGCTTTGCAGAATGACCATCACTGTCAGACAGTTAAGGTCTTGGTCCTGTATCTGATCTACATGGAAGAACCTTGTGGCCATTCAGAGTTCTYCTGAAATCCTCAGGGATCACTGTGGACCTAAAGGTCCATGGGAATGATTAATGCTCCTAGCTTGCAACCCGTGGCTGTGCCATTGACTTCTTCTAAAAGGTCTATAAAAGGTAAGAAAAGTAACACCTGTCACCAAAGGACCTGCCTGCATTATGCAGGCATCTGCATAACATGAAAACACTGCCAGGTACCGCCATCAGAAAAGAGGATGGAAAAGCTGCCTTAATGCATAAAGTCAGTTGACCATTAAAAACATTTATTTCCTTTCCTTACCTTTAAAATCAAACTGGTAGATGTTTTTCAAAGATTCATGAAGAAAGTAAAAACTTCCTAGAGCCTGTAAAAAAAACCAATAAAATATGAAATTATAAAAATATATACTTTGGCTAACAAAACCCAAGAGAGTATCAGGCTTTCCAATTAGAAAAAAACCCCAAACCMAAGACATTAAATACTTACTAAATACTACAATAAATAAAATTACTAATGTTCACATTTTCTAAGATCTATAAAAATATTCATTTTTTTTATTGCTTCTCTTGAATTTCATCAGTCATTATAAAGAAGATCTTTAACAGCTGACTAACCATAAGGGCACTACTGCCAGGTGTACATTTTAACACCAAACAGATGGATGTGACTGGTGACATAGACAGATAGATGCCTTTCTGAGCCTCAAACATAGACCCTCAATTCTGTTACAAAAACCTGACAATTTCTCCTTCACTTTCAGAGCAAAACCAAAGCTTTTAGAGCCTGTGGTACAGGAAACAAGGCAAAGTTTGAAGTTTTCTAACTTGCACCTAAAACCTCTGCAGAAGAGGCTCCACAACCTCCCAACACAGCCTGATGTGGTTTTTCCCTACCCTGAAACTTAAAAAGTTCCTCAACAGGGACAACCCACTTTGCTTTCCTGCACCAGTCATCTCTCTGCATGCCCCTTCTCCCGTGGCCCTCCCCGGCTGCCAACCCAGGGTGCTCAGGCCGGCAGCCCCTTCCTGGCTCCATTTGTGTCATGGGAGCTTTGCCACAATAACACATACAGGTACCGTGAGCTTACTACTTGCTTTGACTTCTCCATAGACATGTCACTTACTGCTTTCCCCCAGTTAATGAGAGGAAAATTACATATTAGAAGAGAGAAAATGAAAATCAAGTGAGAAAGGAAAAAGCAGGGCAAATAGACTTTATAGTGTAATATTAAAAAAAATTTATAAATTAAAAAGAGAACTTGGTGAGCCTTTAAATACATCGGATGCACCCAACAGAAGTTGAGAAGAAAGCAGCCTGTCACTAGATAAACTCTTACTGAGAAGAATAAAAGAAGCAAAGAATTAACCAAAAAGGATTATTTCGTTTGATTCTGTCTTTTCCTCTCCAACAAAGCCCCTCCCAGCACAGCAGTKCTTGGTTCAGTGACTGCTGCATTATTTATGAGATGCAGCACATCCAGAGATTAAACACTTGCTGATTTGTCAAAAGCACRAACATGAGCTCCTGCCCATCTCCTTGACATATTAGTCCATCCAACAGAGAACACTGTCACATGTTTAATTGATGAGTACACGTCCCTGTGACCCAGGCAGATGCCTTTGGGCCTTTGSGTTTCTTTTTTATAGCATGGAGGAGGCGAACAAGGAACTGCAGGAGACACTACTCTGAAGGACTCAAGGTTAAGTGKGCTGCAACAAAGACACGCTGCCAGGAAAAAATAAATCCTGGTATAAGACAAAAACACTGCCACCTGATACTCTCAGCTGGCCCATCTCTTTCTTCAATGCAGAGGGCAAAATCTGACATATATAAAGATAACACTTTGCTATATAATAATATTCTTTAGCAACTCGATATAAGGATACAGCTTTATTTCTTACGCGGCCTTCAGAAGAAAAAAA
The DNA here is from genome assembly GCA_018881555.1 of Amblyornis subalaris. Classification (NCBI taxonomy): domain Eukaryota; kingdom Metazoa; phylum Chordata; class Aves; order Passeriformes; family Ptilonorhynchidae; genus Amblyornis; species Amblyornis subalaris. Next base: position 171,634 of record JACAXG010000093.1, read on the forward strand.
GAAGGAGCCTTGGCAAGCATCTGTGAATTATCATCCCAAATGCCTCAAGTCTGAAAAACTTAAAAGCAAATGAGAAAGGGATCTTCGAATGGGAGATCCTACGATATGTCAGTAACATGTGGCAATCCAGCCTACCTGTAACATCTAAGTCATGTTTTTAAGCAAGCTTTTGTTTTTTCCCCACGATGAAGGACAGCAGAATCATGCTGTGAAGGGATCTCCAGTTCAAGCCCTGTCCCACACAGGGCTGTCAGTGGGGTTGTTCAGGGCATTGCCCAGGAGACTCAGAACTCTCCTGAGCTGGAGTCTGTCTCCCCTTCTGAGCTGCTGCTTCTGCGTCTGACCATCCTCTTGGTAAACTTTTCCCTTTATTCTCATTGGAATCCCCCATGCCACTGCTGAGATGAAAATCTACAACTAAGTAAAAAAAAGTATTAGGAAATAGTGACCTATCCAAATCAGGCACAAATAATGTCAAAAATTTGAATCTAGGTGACAGAATTATAAACTCCGAAGCTTCTCTATGTAACATATCAACAAGTAAACCAAGAAGAATCCAGATGCTCTAAACCCTGTTTTACTTAGGTGTCATAACTCTATTAAAAACAGTACTGCCACGCATGCTCAAGCTACAACTTCATTTCTGAGTGTCACAATTTGCTCGTTGCTTGACTTTGTACAGTTCTAATCTAATTTTTAAAAACTAATTTGTAAGACTTATACAGCAAAAGTTCAGTTTGATAGTCTACACTTGAGGCACTGAGTGTCAGCTACTCGTGCACAATGAATCTGTGACAGTGATGAAGTAACTCCATCAAGTTTCAGGAACTGATACCGCTAACATTAACACAGGCTTGGACTGTACAATTGCAAACAACTCACTGAAAAGAATCAAAACTATAATGGAATGGAAATTACAGCTATCACTATCTTCCGTATTGTTACAGACTTAATCAGGCTTACGTACATAAATGTAAACTTGTAAAAATGATGGAGTGCACTTTTAATTCCCTGTCCTAACACAATGAAATATATAAAAAAACCTTCCAGGGCCTAATGCCTAGGCCCTTTTGTTGAGGCGATTATGTTAATTCAATTTATTTCTCATAAAATGCCAGTTTAACAATAAAGTTAAATGAGATTAATTTAAAGTCTAAGAGCTTTGCTTTATTTTCTTATTTACAATTCCAATATCCTTTGGAAAAAGCAGCAACGGCACATACAGCAGCAGCAGTATGTACAGTATCTAAGCGATACAACACAGGAACACACTGCAGCTCAACTTTTAAACATCTCAAACATAAAGGAAGTAAGCAAGCTATTATCTGTTCCACTTCAAATGTTGTTGAAATGGATGACTTCTGTTGTTAGCACAAATCCCATGCCACCTGTAACTAGGTGCTTCTACTCAAATGGAACCTCAGTGGTCATGTTGTGCACTGTCCCTCCCTTCCTCAGGTACAGTGACATCAGTGGCTGCACCACAGCAAACCAGCAGGTCTGGGAATATTGCAGTCCTCTTCATGGCAGCTGTTCTAAAGCAGAAATCTGCAAAACAACACTGAGGGCCACTGAGGTTGACTTCACCACACACTGGTGAYGATGCACGTTCTGCAGCTGTGTCCCTCCAGACAGTGCTGCAATCACCCCTGAACRGATCAGTCTGCAGACTTTCATTTCCACCATCCAGACCACCCTAATTTCTGTGGTCAGGGCTCGGACACAGCGCAGCAYATCTCGCCAGCCGCTCGGAACCTGAACAGAGTGCTACTGCCCCAAGGAGTGAACAGGGGATGGCACCCGCTCTGCCACACCACATGGCTCACAGGAATGAAGTGCAGGCAGCAGCCACAGGCTTCTCTGCTTGATTTTCCAAGCAGTCTGCAAGCACAGACTAGGAATTCTATTTCAGCAGCCCCATGGCAGAGTGATGAATGGATAGCTCACAGTTAGGCTCAGATCAGAAAGTTCTTAACTTGTGAGGCCAACCTGCCAGCCCCTGGGTCTGTAACTGTATCAAGATCACTGTATTCAGTACTACCATAAGTTTCTAGACCAGCCCAACCTCTTGGCCTCAGGGATACAGGGACAGCACATGTAATTCCCAGGACTGATCAGCCAGGTGAACTGGGAAGAAATTCTTCCCTATGAGGGGGGGCAGGCCCTGGCACAGGTTGCCCAGAGCAGCTGTGGCTGCCCCATCCCTGGAAGYGTCCAAGGTTGGACAGGGTTTGGAGCAGCCTGGGATAGTGGAAGGTGTCCCTGCCCGTGGCAGAGGGTGGCACCGGATGGGCTTTAAGGTCACTTCCAACCCAAACAATTCCATGATTCTATGAATCTATGATTTATRCCCTACTAGTAAAGTCAGGAGCTGACAAGACAGAAAGGACTTCAGAGTCTGAGGTGCCCAGTTACTCCCAGAAGTACACAGGCAATTCAGAGCAACAGTCACGGCCATGAGGAAATACCACAGTCACCGCTGATAACTCAGCATCAAAACAGAAAGTCAAGTGGCACTGTTATGAACAATACTCATTTGTAGCTTGGCCAAGTTCTTGAGAAACACACAAGATGGTAAAACTGATTGTTCTGCTGTCCCCCCTGTTCACTGYAACTAACAGCTTGGCTTTAACACCCCTAAAATCAAACGGTCAGACCAGCACACAAATTCCTGTAGGTAAAGCAGCGAAAATTTCCTTTGCAAACTCCTAGGAACCTCTTTCGATATCACAGTCACTAACTGCAGAGTACACAGGCAAACACATCCTGGCTTTTGTGAGAATGGCCCTTACGGAAACGCTCAGGAACTCAGGGAAAGGCCAGGCATCTAATCTCAGGCAATGTTGCTATTAACAAAATGCTTTTTCCAGACTGACAGAAGTACCTGGCTGTTCCTACCACGTCTGCCTGCGGACCTCTACTGCAGCTGTAGACACAGATAGCAATATTTAACCTACGGTGAGCACGTTCACTAGAAGAGCTCCATATCTTCCCCAAAAATGTATTATGGAGAAGAAACCAGGCATCTTCTCCCTGTTGGCAGATTGAAGTTAAACATTCACTGCATTTAATTAGGTTCCAGAATGATATTGATTACAATATTGGAGATTTCTTTCATTATTCCATACCAAAAGACTCATCTGGAAAAACTAGTGCTGATGGCAAGATAAACAAATTGGTTCTGACGGATCACACATCTGGCATTATTAAAAACACTACTGCTTTGATTATACAGAAATTTTGCCACAAAAGTTTGGAGATTTAAATAGCTGTATTTTTTTAACAGCTAATTGGTATAATTTATTTTTAAAGTACACCATTTCAACTGTGGAGATTTAATGCAAAAAGGAAATAGCTGAATAAAAGTTTAATTACTGTACAGAGTAAACATTTACTGCATTACCTCACTAAATGTGACAGTTAATATATAAAGATTGCTTTAAATATATTTAAAATAAATTGCCAATGATGACACAGAAACTGTAATTCATGTAGTCATAAAATCCATAATTAGCTTTAATGAATATTTAAAGTCAAAGTTCAGCCCAACTTTTTCAATGTTTAACCTACTATATCAACATAGTTCAAGGAATTCATTTATCATGGAACATGACAATGTCTGAATATGAATTAGCGTGAGCACTGCTGACAGGAAGCCCTTATCTCCTACCAGCCTTTTTGGCTCTGCTGAATGTCAACAGTGAGTTTGGCACGCCTGACTCTATTGATTGTCCGCCTGCTTTGCTACTAACAATTAAAAAAGTATTTCACATGTTTATAAACCTGAATATCAAGAGCAGGCATTAGTTTCCCATTAGCAAGATGGAGTCTGTGAGTGGCCACCTCTCAGTCAGAGCCAGCCCAGCACCGGGAGCTGCCGCCACCCCAGACAGGCTGACAGCAGTGTCACACTGGAGCTCCCATGGGCACTGCATGGAGATGCTGAATCTGGACTCATTTATGTCACAGTGAAATTTAAGAGACTTCAAACAGAAAAACCTGAGATGGGAAAAATGAGGGCCTGGCCTTCCCTGCACACCTGGGGGCCGCCCAACGCTGCCAGGAGCTGCAGCCTGGCCTAGCACAATGGCTGCCCATGCCCAGGAGCTGCCCACCGCCACCACCCCAGCCCAGACTGCCGGGCTGCGAGGCTATGGGTGCCCCCTTGCCCCAGGCCAGGCCCTGYGTCCCAGGGACTGGGGTGGGGGGCGGCACCTGAGCATGGCCTCAGCTGACGGGGCACGTGGTGTGCAGGGTACCCTGCCACAGGGTACAGCTACAGTAAAACGGCTCCAAAAATCTGCTGGGAAACAAGCCATGACTACCTTGGATTTTTGTGGCAGTTTAGAAACACTTCGTGAAAACACCTGTCCTTAGTTTGCCATAAAATGGTAGTTTTGATATAACGGCCACTATCCCAAAAACAAAGGAAGGGCAGGCTTCAGGACAGGCCGGATCCAATGCACCCGAACAGCGAATGAAGAAGTACCAATGCACATGAGTGATAGTACAGTGCCTGCCCGTGGTTCCGTGCACACTCAATCCACTACGGCCAAATTAGCACCAACCRTCTAATACCCATTCAAGGTTAAAAAACCAGGCTGGGTACACAGATCAACTCATTATAAAATACTCTATCACTTTTTTATTTGCAAACAAATTAGGTGTCCAGCAATTTATCATTTCCTGAATTAGACTTATCAGCTAAAGCACATACAATTAAAGTGCCATTGAGACTGCCTGAACAGCCCTGCTCCACCTGAAGCGCAGACAGACGGAGCCCGATCCGACCATTCCAAACAATTACACGCCACTCCTGCAGCTCCATATCACAAACACGGGTATCAGCTTCATTTCAACAGTACTTGAATAATTACACCTTTAATAAAGTGTCAAAGTGAGTGGGCTCCAAATACTCAGTGACAAACTTCAAAAACTCTCTCCCCACAGACCTTGGTCTGTATTAAAAACACCTGTTCAGYACATGTGATACTTCCATTAAACCAAATGGAATTGTCCACTCAGAAAGAGTAAAACCAGTGGCAGGACTGGCACTGCAGATTCTCTTGCTCCATAAAACCTAAACCAATATTATGCATCATAACCTAAACATACAATGTCTATAAATAAATAATATATATGTTTATTTATAATACCCATGCTGTAAAGAAGTCAYCTGCAGTTGTATCTTACCAGTGCCTCCAGTGCCCACTTCCTGGTTAAGTCAGTTTTGTTGGAGCACTAGAGACTTCTGGAAGCAGCAGGTGCAGCTGGTGGGGATAAAAAAGGGTGTCCAGCACTAGGARTCCCTAAATCCTGGGAATTTCTTGACTATACTTATATTGGATCCACAGTTGCAAAAAATCCTTCTGCATTTCTAGATTAATTTCCACTTACTGGTTTTGTCTTTAGAARTTCTTTTGCCTTAAAAAATTCTAATTTGTTTGTAATCCATTTATTTCATGGATCTGCCAGTTTTTCAGACTGACTCTTCCAGCTGTACATCTGCATGAGGCTGGGAAGTTCCACCTCCGACTGCTCTGTGACAGGTGAATCACCTCACAGTCTGTGTTCTCAGCTTCAGTGACCTGTCAGAACACTCAATGTGGTTTCCAGACATCCTCAACTCATTTTAATGCCACGATCTTTGCTGTTCAGTTGTAGTTGAGCATCACCAGACATACCTGTAACATCTATCACTGTTCCCTCACTCTTCCTTCTTATTTCTTCAGAGCAGCCCTTTCAAATGTGAGACCAATAACAATGGAACTATCAAGGGGGATAATCACTGTAAATTTACCACTAAAAATTACAAATAATTAAAAAATTAATTCTGATTTTTTTGTTGTTTTGCTTTTATAATAGCCAAATTAAATGTAATTCAGGAAACAACTGATCCGTAAGTGTTCATATATAGCTTTATAGCTTGTACTGTTTATTTCTAGTCTCTTTAACAAGATTTAGGTACTTTCAAATGGGCTTATCCATTTAGGCTTTGTTCAAGGTTGTCTGCATGACAGACTGGAGTAACTGTTTTAAAAATTCGAAGGTATCTAAATCCCAAGTCATTTAAATGCTTAATCAAGAGATCAACATTAAAAAATAACTTGTTTGCAGTCCTGGTTATTACAGGTACCTCAGAAAGGTCTCTGCTAACAGCAACCAACGTGGTACATCTTCTGGAACAAAAACATAGTCCCAGGAGCTTTCATTTTCCTATTCTGAGACCGAAAAAATGAGTGATCTTCAGCTAACATGATCCACCTCTACCACCTTCTCTTTATAATTTTGTTACAGCAAATGAAAAGTTATATTCAATTTTAAAAGATTATTTGGCACCAGTTACTTTAAGAAGAGAAAAATTAACAAACAAAACCTCTGAGCTGGTGAGTAAACGAATAACCCATATGTAACCTAATGCATGGCCAAAGAATATTTAATGCCACTTTTGATACTGACATATTTCACAAAAAGATTTCATATTTTAATTACAAATCAATTAAATTTTAAAAAATCAGACAGAGGTTCCTTTTCTGAAAACCAAGATTAGTGACAGACCAAGGAGCCAACCCGAGCTAAAGGAAGTGTATGTGTGCTGAGCACTTATAAAAAACGCCACTTATCAATATTCCTGAGCGCAAAGTAGAGCCTTCACAAAGTCATTAATCACACTGTTATTTAATATTTCTATTACTCAAGCACTCTGGAGGCCTCAATCAGGATAAGAGGCAACCGGCTTGGCTCTGCACCAGTGCAGAAAGGAGGCTGTCGGAATAYAGGATACAGAACTGCAGTTCAGGGCCATGCTCTGGATTTGTCCCCAGCCAGTTTTAATGGGCCTGATGGGAAGGAGTGAGTGTGGTTAAAGAGGCAAAACCTCCATTGAGGATGCACCAACGGCTTCAAAGCCAGTGCAAAACACCCTGCCCTGCTCAGCATATTCACCAGCTCCTCAGGATGGGAAGGGATAGAAAGAAAGTCTAATTTCTAACTGTGAGCACAGCAGAGGATAAGCGTAAGTTCTCCTCAGAAGATACACAGGTAAATGCTCATGGTTATTTCAGTGTTGAGCCTCATGGAGAGCCAAAAATATTCCCCAGGAAGTTAAAAATTCTTGACAAGTTAAAARAATTGTCCAAAGATCCAGATTTATCCTGTGGATAGTGGCAACAGTTCTTGAATTTCAAGAAACAGAGCTCAAGTCTCAGGTTGCAGAAGGTAGTATGCAAGTGCAGAATATTATTTTTCAGCTATATTCTGTTTCCCATTTATTTTTGCAGCCAGGGCTAGCTGGCAGGAAGAGCAGCATCAGTAAAACCTCATCCTGCTGTGCACCAGACAGTGGTCAATCCGTCCCGGCTGCCACTGCCAGTAGTCAGACCCCCCCAACCATGTCACACGGAACGGGATTTGCCCTCAGCAGTGCTACTGGAACTGGGACCCAACCTGGATGGCTTCTGAGCAGATGGAAAGACTGCTGGATGTTTAATGCTTTACCACGRTTTTCTTCTAGTTAAAAAAAAAGGCACTTTATCTTAGGGGAAACTGGTAATCCGTGTGACTCCTTGTCACGGTTTGGACAAACTCCTACTACATTGAGTTCATTCTAAATAATTTTAATTTTGAAAACTTTAAATGAATACAGTATTTTATTGATATATTCTTACATAATACACTCAAGACAACAAATCCAATTTGATGAGGAGGCATTAATGCCCATTTCATTTAGCATTATACAAGTCATCTACAAATACGAAATACCATGTGGTAAAAGGTTGTACTTAGCGTGTCACAGTCACTGGTGGTTGTTTTGTATCTCAGAAAACCTTTGTAGCTGCCTCAAAATAAGAGATGATTGATTTACAAAGTACCAAATTTCAAATTTCATATTCTAGGACTAAACATCAAATAATTGGACAAAGCTGTCCCCTTGTCTGACCCATCACAATCAAGCCCCTTTCAAGGTTGACTGCCTGCATAAGAAATATGTGCATAATTTCATTTTGTCTCCTGTCCAACATCCAATGTTAGAAGTTAATTAAATTGCTTGTCCATTGTATTCATCCACTTACAAAGTTAATGATATTCTGTTCCTGAATTAAAGAGAATTTTATAAAGCCTGCACTATGGAATCTGGCATGCTGTACACCGAGGAGCTGAACCCTGTCATGGTTCCTGATTGCAGCTCTCCTAATTAGGAAACAAAATGAATGTTTCTGTGTCTGCCAATGCAGAGGACAAGTCATTCCAACAGCGAAGGTAAATGCTCCGTACAATAGCAACTTAATAATATCTCATGTTTGACTATAATAAATTCTACAGGATTAATAAACCTGTTAAAATTTTAAATTACCATAACAAAGATGAACTGCAGCAGAACAAGGCAGCCTCAAAAGAGGGTCACAGGTTTGAGGGACAGAACAGCTTCTTGCAAGGGCATCAACCTTGACAACACTGAAATCATAATTTCTTGTTCTTGCAGAGATGAAGAARGAAAACACAATGCTATGGCAATCTGCTTGAGAAATTGGGATTAATAATTCCAGCTGTACCCCTCTGTGCTTTTGGCTCAGCAACACTGACCTGGTACCTCTGCAACAGTCTTCCTGAGCAGCCACACAGCCAGAAGGGTAACACAGCTGCAAATCCTGTACCTACAATGGCAACCTTGCCGTCTAGGAATGCTGCTGGTGACAGCACTGACGCTGTCACGAGCCAAAGCCAGAATCCAGCACAAAGCCTGCATGCCATGTGAGGAAAAAAACCCCATGAGGTTGAGCAGAACCCCTCAGCACATCGCCTTCCACAAAGTCCTGTTTCAGTATACTCTTTTCCATATTCAGAGCAAAGGTGCCTTCTAAGGCTGATGTCCCTGGAGACCCAGTCTTTCTCACCTCAGCCCTTGCTCTGAGCAAMCTGAACTACCCTGCCTTTAGTCTGTGCATCATACTGGAAGCTCGAGCCAGGGACAGCAACATCAGATGCCTAACATGTACAGGAGAAACCTGGAGTCCCTTAACGCAGAGCATGCCGAGGGGGAATGTGCTTGTAACCCCCTTCTGAACACCCTCCCTACACACCTGTGTTCTCAGGCTTCTGTGCAACATGCAGAGAAAGTCTGAAACCTCTAAAAACACTACCAAAAACTAAGGTTTTCAGTGCTTGTTTGTATCACCACATTACGTAATGCATGGAGTAACAAATGCAATGAGAATTGTCCATATTTAAAAAGCAATCTTTACTGACTTTTTCCAATTTAATACAAAATATTTTACAGTAAAAAACAGGAAGTCTCTCTCCTAGCTTWTCTTTGTCTTTTATTTGATGCTCTTGATACAGAGACTTCATGTTAAATATTGGATGTGTCACGACTGACTCTAAGCAAAAATGACCCAGTGCAGTGACTGCACTGCATTGCTCTGTACACTGCCATTTCAGCTAGAGACAAAGATGCAGATTATATGCTTTTTWAAATTATTATTGCTAACAAGGAGCCAACCCTGATATTTCCTAACAGGCTTCACTTCACTGAAATGAATGTGAAATGAAGCAATGTGATTTATGCGATTAGATATTCCAAGCCTTTGTGCCCTTTGCACCAGTTGCTGCACTGATTCCATAAAGGAATAGTGATATGAACCAAAGCAGCAACAGTACAACAATTTAAGCTTACTCTGTCAGAGTTCAGTAAAAATACTGAAAACTGAGTTACGAAGAATCCTAAAAAAACTTTCAGTGTATGCAAACTAAAAATAAAAGCATAAATGAAAACGTGCAGCATGTGTGGTTTAACAAAAGTAAGAAAACATCAGGATTACTGAAAAGAAACTAATTTTCCTGGAATTATACACAATAATTGGATTATGCAAAATAACCGAACGGATGCTGCCATTTTGCATTTCTTCATGTACACTTCAGAGCAATACTTCATCAAAATTAACTTTAAATTACGCTCAGCATTTTCTCCAAGCGGTTGTATTTCCAAAATAAAGCTACATGGACCAATCCCAAAGATGTATTTCCACTAATGTAACTTTTGTGAGCTGAAACTCATTAAATGGTATTGGCAAATCAATAAGGACATAAAGATGTAAAGCCTTTCTTTATGAAATAAACCAAATTATACTCTTCTAATCTAAATACTTAGTTAAGTCAATTGATAATTAAATCACATGGAAAACCTACCTTGTTATTAAAATCTCTTCAGAATGCCCATGCAAGTTGGAGTATGTACATATATAATACATATTATTTATATTTCTACCTTTCAGAACTTTTCAATTTCAATTAAAATCCTGTAATTTTAATTGGGAATCACATTACATGCATGATAGAGATAAGTTAATTAAAGCACAATCAATTCTAAGAGATGGCCAACAATGAACCTAACCAGTTTACAAATTACCTACTGCCATTCAACTAGAGCATGCAATGTCTGTGGACAATTATAAAAAAGCTTTAATTGATTTTTTAAATTTCAATMATATGGTACATTTTGTACATTCATAAGTAGTCTGCTTGGGCTCTGATTTTTAACATTAGAGGAACTGCTGGGACCACCACTGCAAACTGCTGGCACAGTGCGGAGCCTGGATTTCAAGCTCAAAGCAATGTTGACACTCCTCATGCATCCCGAATCAGCCATGCCTGCATCTCAACTTGAACAAATACCCAGTTTACGTGCTGCAATGGTTTAAGATAACAATATTTTAAAGGAACACATTCTTGACTAACTACAATTAGAAGGTATTTAGTACACTCACGTGGAGTTTGTTACAGATAGGCATGTTCCGCTGCTCTGATGACAGACAAGAACATTGTTCTCCGAAAATTCTGGCAATCCAACTGAATTACTCGAAAACAAACTAGAAACTATGACTCCCTGACTCACTTGTAACACAGCGAACAGGATTCTGTAATGCTCTTTTGTCTCAACATCCTACAAAGTCTGAATGACAAAAAGGTTTGCTATGGCCTGTTTCTACTGCCTCCTCCTTGTTTCACTGTGGGGAGGCCTGTCAAGTCCCAGAGCACGGCTGTGAGAAGCAGAGACAAGCAAAGGCTGGGCCCTCAGCAAAGGCATCTTCTCACTGTGGAAATCCCAAAGATATTACATTGCACTAGGAACAGAAACTCCAGCGATTCTGCAGACACAGGTAAGACCCTTGCTAATGTGCAGCGAACTCATTTTGTGAGGCTGCCCCTGTATGACTAACATCACATAAACAGTGAGCAGAAAGTAAATGCTGGCTCACTCCTCCTGATCTGCTTACCCTGGTGAGAGCCTGGAGATGAACAGGTCTCTAGGATGGATGTGCCCATATCTGCCAGCTGCCCAGGCACACAGGCTCGGATTTATCCTGAAGAAGAAATCCAGCTTCGTGGTACAGGGAACTTGGAAGGATGCCACCCTCCCTGCTACAGCAGTTCATTTCACAAAGGAAGCATCACGAACAGTTTAGAAAGAACCTGCTAGAAATATGTTTGCCATATTTTGCTTGGAACTGCAATTCATGGTTTCCATTAGTGCTTTACCTTTGGAAGTCTCATATGAAACTTCAGCTGTTGAACTGCCACAAGGTAATCCACGGTGCTGAACTAGAAACAACAATACAACTGTGCCCAAAGGCTTTACCAGTTTCAGGTGGGGCCTGGGTTACAAAGGCAGCATTTCAATACCCATGCCCGACTTTAAAAAAAAAAATTCAAAAAAAACCAAACCCAAAGGACTCTACAGAGCATATAAAAAGCAAGGTAACTTCATTTACTAGTTTGTCACCACTGCMTTGCTCAAACCCTATGTTTTGCCTTGCTAGCATCACCATATTACCATTATTTTCTAGCTTTGAGCTAGTAAACGGCAAAGAAAATATATTTAAGCATTTCAAGAACAGCAAAGCATCGTAACATACTTCGTGAAGCTCATCCATCAATAACAAAAAGTCCGCTGTACAAATAAAGCTCATGGCTCTGTAACATGCTTCTTGATGACACGGAATTTGGTAAAAGGGAGCATGGGAAACGAGGACTAGAAGCCTCCAAACTTGCAGCTGAGGCCTGACTTTACTACAATTTTCAACGGCATCAAGTACAGATCTGTTCCTGCTCAGGATGATGCCAATGCTCCCGCATGAACTGGCAGTGACAGTGCCGAGCAGGGCACCATAGGCTCGGGGACAGTTTCGACAACAACCCAAAAGATGGAGGCATTTGCTCAGGCAGTCTGGAATTACAGCGGGGCTCAAGAGCCACACTGTGCCACTGCACTACCAGAATTACTGTACTTTTACATGTTAATTTGAGCACAAATGAATGGAAAYAAATTCCCATTTTTAAACTGGAATATGCTTTCTTACAGAAAACAGATGAATTAAAAGGCCTAAAAAAGGAGGCTCTTTCAAAGAAGTGCAAGGTATCAGTCAGTTGTGCCATTAGCACACCTACAAGAAGGGCTTTTTGTCCTACAGTCCTCTGAGTCCTACAGGCTCACATCTGGATTACCAAGCAACCACCATCTGAAASGAATGTTCCAGTAACAGTGGAGAAAGAAAATCTCTATATTGATAGGAATAATACCTCGAATTTTATTTTTAAACTGAGAAGACAAAAATAGCCTGTATAAATCAAACAAGTTGTCTCTTCATGTCACTTTTATGATGGACATTAATCTTAGTTTCTAGACAGAACCGCTGTCTGATGTAACCACGCTTATTGACTTAATGGGAAGAAATTTATATTAGTCTAGGAAGCTGTGATGAATGCAGTCTTAAAGTTCAATGACTCAAACACTTAGTAACCTCAAACATTGACCCAGGTAGACAGAAACTTAAATCTTAATCCTGGAGCATAAGTTTATGCTTCATTCRCATTTTGTTGTTAAGATTTTGAATCTTCATGTGTTTTTACATCGCTTAATGCACAYGTGTGTACACACACACACACGCACACTGTACATGCAGTACACACTATTTCCATACAGTAAGGGGCCTGCCACTCCTGGAGGTCAGACTTTGTGTCCCACTGTCCTCTTTCCCCAGCTCAGTAGATGCAACTTCTCCCCGCACAAGCACCAAGGCACGCCTCTTACCCACAGTCTGGCCTCTGGTTCGCAATGACTGGCCCTATCCTCAAACACTTTCAGTTCTTCTGGATTTAGGACTAAGATCTGATGAACAGCCTTCACTCCTAAATATGTTAAAATACATGTGTTCAATGAAAAGAAACATTCCTTTAACTGGGAGCAGATGATATCACTGCAGCAAAACCTGTTCTGCTGCTGGGATATCACCGATTTAATGCAGCCAACAACTTATGGATCACAAATGTGAACGTTAGACATTATCACACAACTGAAAACCTGCAATACCGACTCTTGCAAAGAACAAGGCTCAGGCTTTTGTGTAATTTTGTTTGGTTTAGTAAATAAGACAAAAATTAAAAGAAACCCTTAATGTCTTATGGCTCTCACATTCAAAACTGGAGATTCCTGATGTGAAATAATACCTAAAATATCTGAAAGATTTTAACATATATGGACACCAGATGCTTGATTTGTCACGGAAACTGTAGTGAAAACACCCCAATTCCACCCCCCATTGTCTAAACTTTGAAGACAGTAGTTAACTGACTTACAAAATACATTTTTATAGCAACACCTATTCCATACATCAGGAGAGATTCCTGGCTGGATGTATCCTGGAACATTGGAGATAACAAAATGCACCAAAGACAATTTACATGAGGCCTTAATGAGAAGATGGGGCATGGAAATAGGAATGTTCCTAGTCAGAAGGAACAAGGCAACCTAGTTTAATCTGATTATTCTGAGGTTGAGGCAACATATTAATCAAGTGGACAAAACAATTCTATTAATGACATTCAAAAGGTACAGTACAATAATCAATCTTTTACTATATTGCAAATGATAAAACAAGCATCCAGACGGGTTATGCTAATTACATGTTTCAAGTCAAATGAACCTATTCCATGCTTTGTCTTGTTTAGACAAATAGAGCATTCCTGCCATTTAATTACATTTCAGATGTCTATACCAGTGTCTGCAGCGATACATTAGCCTACAAAGAACTGGAGATAGACTGTTCCCTGCCGCACAGGAACACGCGGGCCGGCAGCGGCGCAGGACACGCGGACACTCCACAGAGGGGCTGGCAGCTCTCGCCAGGCGCCCCACAGGGAGCTGCGCCTGCTGCTCGTGCTGGGGCAGCTCTGTGCCTGCACAGCCTCCTTCCCTACCTCAGCCACACACTGCCCCTTCTTTCCAACCTCCTTTGCTTCCACTCAGCAAGCCCGAGCGCTTCCAGCCACGCTGCACTTCACCACAGCACACCCTTCCACACTTGCAGTGCAGGATTCAGCATTTCAGCCTTCAATGAAAACAGGAACCTTTTTAAGCAAAAACTACTAAACCTATAAAATCAGCCAAACACAGAGAACTGAGAAGATACAAGTATGTACCTAAGTCTGTAATTAAAAAAACCCAAACCCAAAGACCTTCCTCCAAATCCCAATCAGAACGTCCTTTCTGATAAAAAAGTATGTAAACACAAATTTTCTTTAGTTTTCAAAGGAATTTTTTTWAAAAAAAACCAAGCACAATAATTGCTGCGTGTTTCGGAATCCTAACCCCATGCCTTTTTCCATCTAGCAACAGACTACATTTTTACTCAAAGCATCTTCCTGTGAAAGTGAAAAAAACGTTAGCAGTAAGAAAATTCAACTTCCTACACTGCATCACCTTCCTCACTTTTAAGGACCAATCCCTTGGTTACATGCAAGAGAAATGACCTCCTAAGGAAGCTACACAAACAAGCCTACAGATGCTATTGACTTCCATGGACTTCCTTGAGAATTTACATATCTACCAAATGAAAAAAATTCAACACCTGGAGTGAGTGGGGGTGAWCTGGCCCTACCACCCTCTTAAATAAGAAAAATTTCCATTTTCAGAAAGAGGACACTTGATTTTGAATCGCAGTGACTGCAAGTACCCTGACTCATCCAGTATCCAGCATTGTTACACTACTGATTATGGTTCTCCCTGACAGAACTAAAATGTAAGGCTTAAGGAAAACTAGCCTACTAGCTCAGGACAGGGAAAAAAATAACTTTGTTGGTATGTATGAAAACACAAAATTGATTTTGTACAATTTAGCATCCACATTTAATTTTGAATTTTTGAACTCTAAATTATCAAAATAGCAATACTTGTTTCCTAACTACATTTCAAACAAATTATTAGACAAATCCAAATCACTGAAATGAAATTGTTAGCCCTTAAGTATTCCATATATATCTGCTTGGTCTTTTAAAGCATACTCCCTACCAGAGTGGTGACATTTTTAGGTTAGAGATTTTACAAGGATTAGTCATAATTTTTGCTATTATACGCTGTATAATCACCCACGTAAACTCATGTCAGCTTGCCTTAAATTAACTTTAATTCAGGTTTCCCAAAGAAGAAAATCAGACTGTAACTAAATGAGGTCAAAGACTTTGAGGACCTCATCGAGTCCCAAAATACCTGGATCTCTTTATGAAGTCCATCTGCTCATCATGAGTCACGCAAATGGGTGCAAGTATGGATGGCAGATTAAATAACTCTGTTTAATATTAGTCAGAAATAAGAAACAATAACTAATATTTGTAAAAAGTTACACCTGAAATATTCCACTCTGTCTTAYGTTAAATGTACTTAGCAGAAAGGTCAGAGCTCCTGAATTTGCTAGATAAATAAATGTTGGTGAGGTGGATGAATCACTGGAGAATTGGTGCATGGCAGCGAATGAATAACCTGCAAATGCTTCCCAAACCCCATTATTTCCCTTTTTCCAGTAGGCCAAAGATTCATGTCCCTGCATGCCGCCAGTTCATTACAGAGAAATATCATTCCTCTCCTGGCACTCTCTGGGCGGCCTCTCAGCCCCACGAGGACCCTTTAATGTTTAATTCCCCATCATCTGCTCCAGTGAACAGCTTAATCTCTGCTTGTATGATCAATACTATATCAGTGTAAATTAAAATGACAATTTTAAAGTAATTAAGCCTGTTAATGCTCGATTCAAATGTCATTATTTGCACAAGGGATTGAGGAGAAATTACATCGTGTCCAGGGTGACAGGAAAATGTTTGAGCCTTCTCAATCCTGTTGCCGCTGTGCCACTGGAGGCTTTAGCAAAGCAGATTAACTTCTAGCTCCCACTGCCAGGATACCTATCCAATTTCAAAAGAGGATAACACAATTTGATAAATTTAATTCCAGCTACAAACTCAATTATTGTGATAATGGATGAAAACTGGGAGGAGACACTAAACAAGACTCACATAAAAAATACACTTAACTTCAGAATGAGATACAACAGTAATTGTTTTATTTGATTTGCTCTATCCCTTTTGAAAACCCTTTAAATAATTGTGATTGTTAGAAGAATGGCCAGCATTTATTAAATAGCATGAGCTCTGAGATCAAAGCGGCTGCAGTTTAAAGGATTTTGGTCACAATGGAAATGTTTGCTATCCTTCCTTGTACAGCTACATTTATTAGACAAGTAAAATTACATCATTACAGTATTGGATCTCATAAATAGATCTATAAAACTCAACTATGCTCAGATGAAATCTCAGCCCATTCTACGTGCTGGCCTTTCCAGACCCTACCTTGACAGCCTGTAGTCATTTATTATTTCACAGGAAGATTTTAGCCGTAGAAAACCCTAAACTTTATGAGACAGTCATAGGAGTGGGTTTGGATTTCAAGTCTGACCAGCCGAAAGTGCAGTCAAGCTATTTTACCTGAGCTCATCTTTAACCTCGGGATACAGAAATCCACAGCAATTTAGGCAAAACACTAGACAGAGCCATCAATATTTTATATTTTGAAGCAGGGAGCAAAAGTGAAACACTGAATGCCATGAATTTAACTCAATGGTAAGGAACAGCCAAAAACCTCTTCTGCAAAGGAAGTTTCAGCAGTGCCATACTCCTACTGCAAAGGTACCACCAGCCTGAGAGGTCCATCAGCATTCCTGTCACTAGATATTGTTTAATAAATTCAGTTTATCTGACCGTTTGCATTTCCTGGAGTTCTCTGAAATAATTATATTGAATTTTTATTAGTGCACATGAAACATTTTTGGCTTTCACTTCTTTGAATAATAAATGGCATATATTAAAGTGCCTTACAGGTCTAATAACTTGCATCAGATCCATGTAGGCCTGTCTTATTAACTTTTAGTTTAAATTACAGCAGAATTCATCAATCAGTTTTTCTAAAAAGCAGACTGCACACTGCCAGAGACTCTCAAGAAAAATGGATCTCAGGACAATTAAAACATCTACTGTGTCTCAAGTATTGAATCAGAAAATCTATCAACCCACAGATTTTCTTAGATGAACTGTCTGAAGAACAACCCTGAAAGGCTAACCAAAGGCTATTAAAAATTTTTCACCATAATGAAGAAAATGAAAAGAAGTAACTGAGCTTTAAAAACAAGCTTAAGTTTTTTAATTAAATGCATTAACTCTAGCACAAACAGAATTCTGAAATTAAAATTAAGTCAAGCTGATGGAGTGGCATGTGGTAGGCTTGGTGTTTCATCCTCACTCCTTACACACATGAACTGCTGCCACGGCAGAGATCAAACCCAAGTCCCAAGTGCCATTAGATGTAATGAAAACCAGCTTTCTCCTGCAGCAATAGCTGCAGATTCAAAACTGGGAAGACAACATTTAGAAGTGGAAGGCTACCGGAGTGCTATTGACAGTTAATTACATTTTGCTGTGATAATTATGAAATCTTTAAATTACAAAGTTTCTGCACCAAAACAGAATCAAACTGCTATCTTAAAAAAAAAAAAAATACCTGAAAGCACATCAAACGAGTGAGGCCACTGTTACTCTGGGATTCCCCAATACTTTAAAACACTGYTTTACTCTTTCTCTTCTCAAATCAGTAACAGGCCTAAAGACTTGGCTGCTGCCATAGTGTATGGAAGCATGGATCTATTAGGCAGGGGTTACTGTTCTTCAAGAAATTTTAAAGAGGAAATTAAACAGACATCTTTTGGAGGGTTTTAAAAATTACACTAGGAAATATGAAGTAACACTGTTTTCACACCACGGTGAAATTATCACCACTAACAATTTTACGCAGTATCTGCACTGACAGCTTGAAATACTTCCCCCGTTATGCAGCACCAAAAATTAATCCAGACATGAGTCCACATATGTATTATACAGCTAGCTAGTTGAATTCATAGAATGTATCTTAAAAAGGAGTAACATGCTAAGAGTGTTGAAYGCGGCATTTCTACTCAAGCATCCAGCTCCCTCCCGCACAGCAGAGCAGGGAGCGCGGTTCGGCAAGGGTAGGGGTTAGGACAGCTGCCTAACCCCACTRGTCAGAGCAGAGCTCATTGCCAGCTGGCTGGAAGGAAAGAAAGAAAAATACAACTTTCAAATTAGTGTCTGAATAGATTATTTGAATACTTTCCTTTGTACCTCACCTAAAACCTGTGCACGTGCTACTACAGCTTTTCTGGCTTGCATTACTAGTAGGGCGTGTTAATGGACATCCCACCATATGGAGCAACCCATTAATTGCTTCCCTATGTACAATAATAGCTCCATTTATCATGCACGTGTTGACCCATGTTGGCTTTACAAAGCTTAATAATCATCACTGATCTCAGTGCCTGAAGAATGAAGGAAGCGTCGGTAAAATTTACCCCAAGTGACAGATTAATTCAGAATTATTAAACATACCTTTACTGTTGAAGATAGAAAAAATGTTCARCCTCCCTTTGCTTTTCAAATTGCACTGGCAAGCTTTTAAAGAAATAACATTGGTCAGTAGAAACAAACCAAACATTACTGGAATCCATCAGATTTATTTATCCTCATCACTGTTCGGTTTGAAAATAACTCTTCCTTTTCATACTATGTCTAGTATGAGCAGATTTTTTTCTACTAGCCCTTTATTAACCTGTGAGAAGATAAGAAAAACCAAGTGCATTAACAGATTATTAATCTAGCCTGATCTTCATTCCTCCTATGCATATTTGCTTCATTTAGCACCTGCAGTAACGAGGGGCTGCATCCGGGTGATGGAGGGTCTTTGTCCTATGCTGGCAGCTCCACAATAAGCTGCTCACATCAGGTACCAGTCTCGGGCAAAATAAAGACAAATAAACCCTTTTGGGTGAGGCAGCAGATGGCCATGTTAGACCCAAACACTGTGGGTTCAGCCACTTCAGCAAGACCCATCCAAACATCTGCAGGACAGCAGCACTTTAGAAAATACTAAGCCTTTCCTACTGTTYGACAAAAGGGAACTTGAATTCTCTGAGCACAGGTGACAGTTGTTCGGTTGTAGGGGGTTTCAGACCATGGAGTGAAGAGGCTCTGAGGTGCCAGGAGACATCCCGGTCCTCAGTCCAAGCACGAGGCGTGAGCGCCTGTAGGGAGCAGGATGCTGAACAGAACTGTAAATCTGAATTCCAAATCAGCCCTTGTGACTCTTTGGCTATGTCTTTTTCTGTTCACTGCTTCAGTGAGTTTCTGTCAGAAAATGCTAACAAGCCTTTAAGCTCTTGAAGAGCTTAACAATTTCTCAGTTTGCTCCTATAGATTTCGTGCAGAATATTTGTTTCCCATCCGTGGTGCTATGACACAGCACTCAATCATATTTGTCTTTTGCCCTGATATATGGTCCAGCCACAATACACTTGGTCAAATCTTTGCCAGCCTGTCAGTTACAAATTTTTCTTACTCTTTAGGAAAGTCTAGTGACAAGTGATTGAATTAAAAGACAATCTGGACATAACACTGATATTAACTTAAACGGACAAACTAAACACAACTAGCAATACCTAAAAAGCTACTGACTTTTTATTTAATATCACAACCAGGGGAAGTTTGCTAACGACGACGTGAGGTGACCAAGGTACTGCCACAGCGTTGCAGTAGCTAAGGATGATCCTGCCATGTGATCTCTTATCCCAGGTACTGGTATTATCAGTTGTCAGGATGATGACATTCAAAGTTCTCTTTGCCAATGAAATAAAAACATTTTTGAAAATAGAGAAAAATACCTAAATACATAGTGGCACTGGACTCTCTTTAATTTCCAAGATAAAACAACCTAATATTGCTTTTCCACTTGGAAATACTCCTGAATAGGAAAGGAGAAAAAGTTTAAGTGCTGCTGTGCTAGTTACAGTTGTCAAAGATGCCCACAGGACAATGACTACAAAGCTATGAAGGAGGGAGACAACATTAAAAGACTGTTAGGAATTCTTTCTCGCTCTCCATTTCTCTGTTGTTGCATGTGAACGCGTGGTTTTTTTGCTATTTTACTGGTTCCTTGGCCTACACTCTTAAAGACTTATTCCCTTTCCATTTCTTTGGTTACTGAACTGGACCTTTTATGAATAAACCCTAAGAATATTTATTAACCTGCAGCCAAAAAATGTCCCTGAAAATAAACACAGGATCTTTGCTATTTAGCACAGACATCTAAATCAGGTTTACAAACTGCATTTAAAACACTCACATCAGTAAAAAGTCTCACTTCTTTTTTTTCCCTTTGCCCTCATCACAAGTGATCTGAAAGGACATGAAATGTACTGCCAGATTTCTCAGGATATGGGGAACCACCCCTGAGGAGCTGATACCTACAGATTCCTATGTGTAAGCCTTACAGCCCTGGGAGCACACTTATGTGCCATGTCACAGGAATACCAGACAAACAGATGCAGGTTTAAAAAAAATAAAAGAAGTATGAACCCCAGGAATTTTAATCAAAACTCCTGCATACTAACAAGGCCAAACCTGGCTGATTAAATGGAGTTATGGAGGAAAGTGGACAATGACCAAACTGCTATCGGCTCCATCAAGTAATTTATGGAGATCCAGTTTTATTCTTCTTAATTGATCATGTCTCCTTGAATTAAATAGGATAAACACATGAGTTTAACTGTATATGAACTGTCAGGCCCTGGCTAGTAAATCTCRGAAAGGAACACTGAAAATGGGAACTTCTGCCCATGGAAATGTGTGAAGGTGTGAACAGTGACTCGGGACAGCTGGGGTGCAGTGAAGGCTCTGCAGGATAGACTGAACTGCTTAAGGGTCTTTTTAACACTGATTAAACTTCTCTCTCCGATCATGGAAGAAGCCCCTCCCGTGCCCATCACAGCTTTCCTTTCCTGCCACCTTTCAGCACTGAACCGGCACTCTGCCATCACTGAAACAGCTGCTAGAGAACAGCAACATCAGTAGAGCTGTTCAGAAGAACATTTTGATATCTAAAACTCAACTGGCTGATTTTTGAGAGAAAAAGACTTTTTGAAAATGCAGGTGACTGCCTTTTACCCTTTCCACTAACCAGAAATACCTAAATACCTCCACCCCCAGAGTTCACAACACTGCAACGTCAGGGCCCGAGCAAGTCCCAGTTAAAGAGCTCATTACACTGCTGCATATCTATTGCTGGTCAGATGTAAGATGAAGTTAGACCAATGAAGCAAAAACAATCCATTTAATGCTTATGCTCTGTGATGCATTTCTATGGGGTTTCTATTGTTGTTACAGTGCTTCTGTTCATTCTTATGCTTTAGTGGTTCAACGGCAATTTATCAGCCTGGAGTGGAAAATACCTGGCACCTACTTAAAATGCATGGAGCTAGCAATAAAATTAACCTTGTGGCAATTGTTTTCCCACATGTTTGATAGACCAATGTCAGCTCATCTGTTAGAAGGAAATAAAAAAGTCAAGCCTAAATGTACAAAAAATTATGATGGAAGCCTTAAATAAAGCAAGGGTAATGCAAGTTTATTGAGTCAAAAATCAATCAATCAATGACCGAGTGGATTAGGAGCACCTCATAAGCCCCAAAGAAATAATTTGCCCAAACACTGAGATTTAACGGTAAAGGACCAAATTCCAACACTTTTAGGAAGTAAGTAATGAAAAATCAATTTGAAAGGAAAAACAGATCAAGAACCCTGGATTCTGACATGCCGACACATTTATTGCTGAATACCATTTCTTGGCTGACCCGAAAACTTCGGAAGGTGTTTATTTACTTTCAACACCTTCCAGAGATCAATATTTTTAATTTGGATCCGAGTTATTATTTTTCACATCACAGCATCGGGGAGCGGAGTAAAGTGGCTCATATTTTAGTGCTAAAAAGATCGATATGACAGTTTCACCTTCACTGCAGCCCCCCACAGCCGCCCGGGTGCACATCATCACGTCCCACAGGGGGGTGCAGTGCCGCGGCACAGGGAGCAGGTCATCACCCAGCCCCAGCTCCAGACAGCCCATGATTTACCTGGTCATGAAGGGCCTGGTGCCCTTAGAAAACCAATCTTGCTTCTCCCACTTTATCAGGCCTGTCTCTTACCCGGTGTACGGGAAGGGGGAGGGGGCAGGAAGAGAGAGAAGGGGAAGAGACGGAGGGCAGGAGCAGAGCAAAAGACAATCAGTTTCACAAAGAGGATTACGTCCCTCATCGTAAATGCATCCATTCATTTTTACCTTCCTTGAACCAGGGCACATCTGTAATCGATAATTAATTTTCCATAAATTTCAAAATATTGTTCTGGTGGCTGGAAGGAGTCGAGCGCCCAGAGGAAAGCAGGACGGAGGATTCCTGCGGCACGAGGCATTGCTCGTGGGCTCCAGCGGCTCTATCGATCGGCGCTGCAGGGCTGGGGGAGGCAGTGGGGAGAGCCACCGGCCCGGCGGCGGGCGCTGCCTGACATATCCGGCCCTGCTGCTGTCAAGGACACGCTGCTGCTCCAACAGCCAAAGCGAACGGCGCACGCTGCCCGCTGCACTGACACACCTGACTCCACTCTGGCCCGAACCTGGCGGCCTCCTTTCCGCTATGACATACCGCCCTTCAGAGGCTGTTATACACAGTCTCGGGGCTCCAAACCTCCCTTACACAAAGGCATCAACCTTCCAGAGTAAGAGACCAAGATGCTACACAAACACTAACACAGGCTTCAGAAAAAGGAAGACTGTTTTTAAATACTGAGCAGAGCATTAACTGCAGGTTTTACTGTACACAGGTCGGTGACATAGAGGTCAGGGACAAGATGCGCGCGGCACAAGGACAGGCCTGTGGGACTTGTGGCAGGGCTCGGAAGACTCAGACTTACCTGGGCATGCATGCACGGCGCTGGTAATTGCTGCAGGCTGAGTACACTCACGGTCACAGAATCACAAGTCAAACCCAAGGACTAATTGCACACYTCTGAGTGATTTTGTAACAAAACTGTGATGTCTGGCCCCAAGAAGTCATTGGTGATACCATAACATAGCTGTTACTTGTCATTTAGCGCAGTAATCAGTTCCTTAAAAGCACAGTTCACTTGAAACCAGATGGATACCGAAATGGAAAAAGCATCTACCAGTAAGAAGCATTTATGAGGAAATCTCACACTTTCTTCTTAGTATGTCTTAGAAAAAAAGTGGCAGAGACACAGAGAAAATGTGTGTCTGCAGATGGGCTGCTCCAAGGAACACATTTCTTTTCTCAGCATAATTAATAGCTCGCACTCTTTAAAAAATTGCCTTCATGAAGCCCTATGCTTGGAAGAGTGATAAATGACAGTCATCCTCCCAGGGTGTGTTCCAGAATACTAACTGAAAAGTAAATGCAGAACTATTTCTCCAAATTATATATCCGAGCTAAAGGTTGTATTAAAGGAGCAGCTTTATGAAATGATATTAACTGAAAGCCAAGTGGCTTCTGGCTTACTGACAGCAGCACTGCAAAGTCAGGGTAAGGAGACTCATGGGGACATGTGCAGTATCCAACCATGCCGCCCCCTGATACGCCTCTTCTGTATGGGGAGGGACTGACACCCACTTCTAAATTCGAGTCAATAAATTCTTCTAGATTCAAGAAGGGTAACACTGGAGAACTGCAGTGACTAACAAATGATCCAAATGTGTGGACGGTCACCAGTGCTTTTGTGACACTGTTTAGAAGGAACAGTACTTGGATTTCACTGCAAAGCACCTAACTTCCCACTTAAATCTTGCAACTCAGTAAAAATTCTTTATTTGTTGATCTCTGTCAGTCAGAAACCAAAGGGATCCAGGCTGACAAATGACATTTTTTACTTTTACGTTAGTATTAGGAGACCAAAAAGCAAAGACTAAAACCTGGCTGAGACTAGCCCTAGGATCCTGGTGCTCCGGGGGGCTATTTGGAAGCCTGGCAGGGAACAAGTTCGTGAGTTGGTATCTCTCACCTGGGAGAAAGGCTGAAAACAGAGGACATGTCCAGGGCCCCTGGGAAAACATCCATCAGTGGATGCSCTTTAAGGGAGACATATACCTTGGATAATGCTCCCCAGACTTCTCCACTACACCACCCTTGCTAAGGAACACATCCTTCCAGCTCAGCCAGTATAGACACACAGCACTTTACTAGCCTGTTAATACCCACTGCATCTCTGAAGAAGATTTACGAACACTCTGCAAGCAGAGTTGGTTCATGGTTAAAGGCAAAAAAATGAAGCAGAGCTCTGGTGCACTAGAAATCTTAAGGAATGCCTGCCAAGTGACTGTTTCCAGTTTCAGGTTCAGGATTGGTTAATTTAAATTTATTTAAGTTTGTATTTTCCAAGTATTCTAATTTTTTTAGCTCAGATTTTTCTCACTCTTTCAAGCCCACTGAAGCTACCTTTTTTTTTGGTCCCTCAAAAAATCATCTCCATATATAGAAGAATAACCCTTGTCTACGTGAAGAAACTATCAGTCAATATGAATTTATTTCAAAGCAGCTGTCCTGCACTTCCACAGAAAACAGCAGCCTCCAAATTATATTTTCATCCCTTCCTTCCCCATACATCTCTGAGGCCTCTGGCACACAGGCAGTGTTCTCCCACTACTGCCCAAAAGCTAAATGGAGGTACCACCAGAAAGGAGTCCTTGCTCCTGCCTAGAGGGTGAGTCCGGGGAAAACACGCCCCTCGGCTGAAGGTCTCGAGTGTGTGCAGYGGATAAGCTCTGATTCAGAGCAAGAGTCCCAGAGCAGCGATTTACACTCTCTGTTCTTAGGGAAGCAAGCGCAAGGCGGTTGGTGTACTGCAAACTCACTGTCAACTGATAAGGAACGCTAACTCCAGTTTCAAGTTCTGAGGAAGGCAACTAAAAATATGGTAAAGTAACATCTGAAATAGAGGTATGTAACTTCCCCTCTCCCTCCCCCAATCTTGAACTTTAGCTCTATRTTGTATTGGATTCTGCTGGTCTTGGAGGAAACATTGTTTTTCAATTGTAAAAGTATAATTACRGTATCAGAAATATTGTAACATCTTCCAAATGTTACTAAGTGCTGTATTTCCATGCCTTAAACCCATGCCTTCCTGCACATAACAGTGCAGGTAAATAGGATCTGTTCCCATGTACTGTATCAACCGCGGGGATCTGACTAAAGCTTTCTTTGAGAAGTGACATGTCAAAAGCCAACACTCCTGTAGCCTGGGAGCACCTGTGTCCATGCACGTCTCAGGGGAGGATYTGGGTGTGCAGACTCCAGCCAGCACCAGCATGAACACCAAACTGCCAGGCAGGGTATGCTTGGCAGTGAAAGGTGATGATGCACTGAAGTGTTTTTCTCCTCATCTGCATCAGGCGTATCATCTGTATCAGGACCCAAAGCTGGTGCAGTTGGCTCCTGCCTTGAAACTGAGGGGTTTTCAAAGTCATGCCTAGTAGCTGGGCATCAAGGGGACATGAAGCTTTAAAAGGACCTGATGTTAGAGTAACTGTTATTTAAAAGACAATTTGCATAAGAGAGGACTGTAAGTAGCAGTAACATTTAAATGTGGGATTTATAACTGCAGCTGCTTTCACAAGGGTATGAGTCAATACAGAAATACTCCATCTTTTTTGGAGACCTTTTCAGGAATGCAAGGCATATAACACTGCAGCCTTCTGAGCCTGGGTTTAGTAAGCCATTACTGTAATTAGATGAGAGAAACAAAAATTCTTGCAAAATGAGTTGGAGGGTTGTGTGTTTTGTTGGGGGCTTTTAGTATTTGTGTGTGTGTTGGTTTGATTGGGTTTTTTAGACCGAAATTGTGATTTACTTTGTCTTCTTCCGTCCTCCAGGATTCATACATTTCCTCATCATTAGGACCTTGTTCCCAACATTCTCACACACTACCCACCCACGCAGAATTTCTTTCCTTATGTGATTCCTTACTCTGTGGTCCAAACCTCCCAAACTGCCCTAATGTAAGTGGTCAAACCATCAACTACRAACCTTAGTATGAGGGCCACCCAGATTCTGGCCCACTTTCTGGGCAGCCCTATTTCCCATAACTTCCATGACAGCAAGCCATACCTACAAGCACATGCTGTACCAACCTGCTTCCAGTGACATGGACCGGCTCACCACTGGCACATCTGCTGACTTTCAGACGCATTAAAGATCAGCCCTAACACTGTATGAGACAGATTTCCACCTTCCACAGTACTCATATCATCTGATGTTCCCTCCTGGACAAGCTGATGCCCTTTCCTGTCAGTGACCCAAACAAAACTCTGCTCCTTTACTGCCCTTGTTATTTGGAAGAAACTGAACCTACTTTCCGGATGCCAATTCCTATTTATAGGACAATTTTCCTATGCTTATTACAAAGCAGGTGTAAGAGAAACCTTCTAGTTTGAGGACAAGGAACATGAATGTCTCAGAACTCTGGTACAGAAACAACTTTTAGCAAAGAAAAGCATGCCTCCTCATGAGAAATGGGGGCCTTTCTCCAAATGTTAGGATAAATGCTTCTCCACTAAACCTAAAAGATGAAAGACGCACAACCTGAACAGTCAGACTGGAAGGACACCGGAGATCATCAGTCACACAAGCACATCCAAACACCATGGGCAAACCTGCTCTCTCCAACAGCCAAGAGCACTTCACCCCCCACGCCACTCCTGGCAGGGAGGGACTCCTGCAGAGGACACAGGAACTGGTTTGTGGGTAATCCAGAAGTAATGCCCAYCACTCCTAGAATCAACGTTCAGGGTGATTTTATTTCATTCAGAAATCAGATATTACATTTTTCTCCAACAAAATCTTTTGTTTACCTGGAAAAGGTGGGATAGAATGAAACCAACCCAAAACTCCTTTACACTTTGATATGCACAACCAAAGGAAGGCAACGGATAACAATCCTTCCCTTCCCAACTGCAACTGCTATTACCCACCTCTGGAGACCTGGTCTTTACCCTGTTTATTTGAAAAAAATATTATGATCAGTAGCTTTTGTTTTGCTACACATCTATTTATGTTAATAAATTACTACAAAAATGCGAATCTGTATTCAGGGTAAAGGCAAGAATTAAGACACAAAGCTATTCCTGTACAGTGAGCCACTCAGCAAAYAGCAATACTTGGAATTGTTTGGACAGAGGCAGCAGAGTCTCAGCTAGACTTCAGGAGCAAAAATCACTAAATTTGTCAAAATGACTAAACCCTACATTTCCACCTTTTCCTCTTTTGTTTCATACACTTTGCATGTCAGACAAATTATCAGGAAAATACTCCTTGTTTGACATTTCATTGCTTAATGCTTTACTGGTGCAGTAAAACAAGACAACTGCTGAAATTATAGGAAAATAAATTTGTAATTTCTTCCTCATTTAGCCATTTTTGAAGCTTGTGTATAGGAAAGTCATTAATGTTATGTCCTCCTATCGACGTTCCAAGCCTTTCAAGGGATAACTAATGTTTTTTCTATACTCTTCCATGTGGCCAGTTAAATTAGACACATTATTTCTGTGCTGTTAGGGAACACTGATCAATAGATACTTGGAAAGCCCTCTAAAACGAAGTGGAAACACTTCCTCAGTGTCAGAGGATCCTAGTTTGGGTCTGTACGCTGCGAACATTGCTAAATATAACAGAGCAGTGAGTGTGTGTCTGAGGCATTTTAACACTCGCATCCCAACCTCCAAACACTCACGGCTCTCTGAAGGCACCACGCACTGTTTGCTGGGCCTTTGTCGCTGGTTTCTCACCCTGGGAATGGCTCTACTGCTGAAATCCATCGGCCCCCACCAGCAGAGCCTGCAGGCTTCAGCTCAGCATCACTCAAGAGCTGTGCAGACTCTTATTCACCATTTTTCCCTTGGAAACTGGGATGCTCAGTGTCTTTCAGAGCAACAGCCATATGCTGAGATATGATCAGGTGACATAACACAACTCCATCTTTTGCCCCTCTTTGTTTGTATTTAATTGTGAAATAACAGGTGCATTCCTAGCCTTTCTGCACCGTATGGCGGGTGAGCTGTGCAGTGAAACCTGACTGCCACAGGATGTTCACAGCCAGGGAGTGAGCTGCTGCCTCATGGATTGCTTTCTTTTTGGCTACAAATGCTGCATTATAACATTATTTCAAACACTAACAAACCCACTAATTTCTATCAGTAAACACTATACATCTGATTTTTCTACAGTCATGCTGATCTTATTTAAGAATTAATTCAGGGCCTCAGACAAACACATTAGCAAGTGCCTTAAGCAGCTTTTCATAATTTCTTAAGCAATTATTTTCATATTTTGCAATCTCACCTCTTTTCTTGAAAGCTACAGCTGTTCCAAGTCAAACATTTTGTCACACAAACCAAATTCCTCACATGCATTACCTGAAAAGAGCTGTTAACATCAAGGCTCTGCTCAAGCAATGTCTAGCCGGCCCTGCCCTTCATCTTACCATGTACAAATGCGAACAAGTTTTCTGACTGCCCCATACCTTTGGCTTTTTTTCCCCCCCCTGTAAAAAGACAAAACTCGGGAACTAGGTCCCCAAATTTCTAAAGAGGACCCATGCAGGGCTTTGCAAACTTCGAATTAAAGCACTTCCTGTATTATTTGTGTCGGATCCTCCTTTTCTATTAAATACTCAACATCCTCCCRAGCACTTGGCAAACCTGACACAAAATGCCCCCGAAACCCTCAGCCCTTGTGGGGAGCCTGGTCGGGTGGTGGGCAGTGGGCAGCAATGGGCTGGGGACCTGCCTGTAGCCACAGCCCCAAAGAGTGCTTGGGAACAACAGCGGGGCTGCTGAGCACTGCCCCACAGCCCGAAGAGAAGGCTGGGAGGATCCCTGTGTCTTAGAAGGGAAGGGTTACATCCGAGTAGATACACTCCACAACACTTCAATGTCCACCAACACGTGTTGCCCAGATATGCCGAACGGAGCACGTACCGAAACACCCACAATGAGCAGCTGCCTGCAGGGCAGTGCTGTGGGAAGAGACGAGTCACGGATGAGCTGCTGACAACGGACACCGAGCAGATCTCTGCTCTCGTTTCTGCTTTTGGGAAGCTCCTTCAGCCCTGTCCTGGCCGGGAGACGTTTGCAATGAACACAGGTGGGGAATCACAGCCCCTGTGTCCACAGTGCCCATGGGGGAGTCAGGCCACCGGGCACGCAACCGCACGTGGTGAGGCAGTGCCGGCAGCTCTGGGCTGGTGCTGCTCCGCTGCACCCAGCGCCACACAGCACAGGGGCCCGGGGACAGGCAGAGGCACACGGGTGCAGTGATGGGAATGCCCACACTCGAGGAGGGGATGGATGCCACGATCAAAGCCATGAGCCTTGTGCCTGTACCAGGACAGCCTTTATCCTGCAGAGCCTGCTCCCAGCTGTCCTGCCAAGGAAGTTTCCTTCCTTTCACTTCCAGAAGATCTGCTRTGTTCTTGGATTGCAAAGAAACTGTACTAAAATAACAGGCCTGAAAACAAGACTTTTATTCCATTCACAGTAAGTGAAAAATCTCTACTAGCCATGGTTTTCTTCAAAATTCTTTACTRTTTGCATGGAACAAATTTATGTATCAAACTGAATTACTTATTCTTCAAAAGCATATTAACAAAAATAAATTAAAGTATTACATACAATAAGAAAGCTAAAAAGCGAAATAAAAATTTATAACTTTTATGCTAAAAGCAGACAACAAGCCCTAAGCTGCCAAGAACTTGAAGTTAAAGCCTTGGAAATATCTTGGCAATATTGCTGGACTGTCAAAAACAGAGTTGTCAAACAAATGGCAGATGATTGAGAAGATTTACTGTTTGAGGTATGCGTTGAGCCAACCAATAACTCTTTCCATAAATCTTTGGTCAAATTACTTTAAGAACATACAGCAATTAAATATGCAACAAGGCAGAAGCAAACAAAAACGCCACCTGCTCCCGCAGCGAAACGAGAGCAGCTCTGCTCCACCGGTGGCTCTCCCACCCGGCGCCGTCGCAGCCGCGGCAGTGCCACGGGTCACCCGCCGCCGGCCGGCGCGGGACGAGCAGCCGCCCAGGCACTCAGCGCCTTTCCGCTGCTGCCAACACAACCCAGAGGCGCGGAAGCGAAACGAAAGCCCAACCACGGTCCATCCCAAGGCGTACCCTGTGCCGTTCTGCCAGTCGCTGCCCTGCCAGCCCGCGGGCTCTCTCCAGCACCCGCAGGCAGTGCCCGCCGAGGGCAGGGGACAGGGGCCGCAGGCCGCCTCGCGGCCCTCAGCCGGCCTCCCGCGGCTGTCCTTCCGCGGCCGGAGGCTGCCCCAGCCCCGCGGCTGCCCCAGCCCCGCGGCCCCCGGAGCCGCCCCGCGGCAGCAGCGCCCGGGGCTCGGGGCCGCCGCCCGCGGGGAGCGCCGCCAGCACTTCCCAGCCGCGGCCCGCGCTGCCGCGAAGAGAGCAGGCTTGGGCTTAGCCTCGCTTCTCCAGCAGCAATTAGAAAAGCTGTTTTTTTAACCTCTAAAAGCCTAGAAATAGTTAATTTCTTCTTGTGTTCAGAGACTATAGTCTATCATTTAAAGTATTTCTGTGTTCCTACAAAACCAGGTTATAATTATTCTTTACAAATCTCACTTTTTTCCCCCCTAACCACGTAGTCCCGTTGCACAACTGCAGGATGAAATTCTGAATATAAAATCCACAGCCCATAGAAAATGCAATTCCATATAGGAATTCAACAGCTGATACAAAACAGTAAAATGATTCTGCRGATAAAGACACTGCTTTATCACCAAATTCCTCAGCTCCAGCATATTTGTGAACAGAGACGGACCCATGGCTGTATTATTGGGCTACTGATCTGTTAAACCCCTCACTGTTTTGTAATTATTTCTCCGTTTCCAATCATACAGCGGTGTCAGAAAACAGGTGGAAGGTAAGCCATGCCCTTCCAACAAGAACTCTGTTGATGTGTTAAGAGATTAGCTGCAAAAGTGCATAGAAAAAAGACAACTCAAAACCAGAGGAAGGTTCTGCTACACCTTTCAGATCCCATTTCCCACCCAGAAGAGACTGGAAGCTATTACCTGACAGACAACTTAGTTCCCTAAGAAATTATGTGGGACATTTAATTTCAGGTGGTTGTAAATAAATGTCCATGTCACAGAAYGATAATACTTCTACAACCATTTTTCCAGGATTTTGTCAGAAGCTGTAGAATTAACTTTGATATTCACCAGCTTCCTTCTTGAACTCTTTTTTTTCAATTAAAAAAAGATAGAAGCTCATGAAGAGGTCAAACTTGATGACACATATTTCAAAAAGCTCCCAACCATGTATTTCACCAAAACTCCTCAAAAAGCAGGAGGCTGTAAAGGGAATAGATTCTGTGTTACGATGAAGATGATGAAGACTATGAGGATGGACATGATGAGGTAAGAACTGCTGGAAAACATGCAGAAGCAGCCAAGTGCAGTACCAGCCTTGATCCCTGGCAGGCACTGCCACCACGAGGCTCCATCCCGCTTTGCATTGCTTGTATTTTCCCTATAAACAGGGTTGAAATCCTCATTTTTCCATTTYCCTTTTTCTACCACATGCACCTCACGAGAAGCACTTCTGTGCATGGCTGTAGATTTGCTTCTGGCATTTTAGGGCCTTTATAAGGAAGACTAACATGTTTTTCAAATGGTTTTATTCCTTTTATTCTGCCTCGGAAGTGGAGTTAGGAGAAAGTAAAGATAACACAAGTATCCKAGTAGCCAGCACCTGCACACAACCAAGTGCTCCGCTGCCAGCCCTCACCCAGGATTGCCACACAGCCCTGCACCCGGGCACCCTCTTGCTACCCGAAGCCTTACACATACTCCCAATGTGCTTGAGTACCAACAAAAAAATCCCAAAGAACTGGCAGAATAAGATTTGTTTAAAAATATTTATACTAAGTTATTGCTTAGGGAGAAAAACCAAAACAACAGTGAGACAGAGAGATGCATTTGCTYGGGAGTGATGTGGGAGACTGATGATGACAGAACACTTGAAGGTTTCTCATATGTGCATCTTAGAAAGGAGTCTGGACTTTTCTCCATTCCAGGAGACTGTTCCCTGGATGAACCTCATAGCAGCTAATTCAAGAAGACAGTCTGAGTGACACTCTTGGCTCCTCCTGTGGCATCACCTTCACTCGCAGAACAGCCCAGTCCCCATTCCTCCCTCCAGGGATCATCACATCTCTGCCAGGCGAGCCACTCAGATGAATTCCTACCTCTCTGGGTTGGCATAATTTTTACAGATATCATTATAAAAATAAACACTGGTACAAAATATTATTCCATGGAAAGGAGAGGAAGGAAAAAATAGGGTGGAAACAGACTCATGTGAGTAGCAGAAGAAAATTCAAATCAAGACCACAGTAATGGAGAAGCAAGAAAACACACTTCAAAGTCTCCTGTTCAGCAGTGGGTCACAGTGACAATGACAAGTCTGAGACTGTGATCGACGTCCCAGCAGCAGCAGAGCTGCTTCTTCAGCCTCCCCAGAGCCAGAGCACTGCCCATGTCCTGTCTGGGGCTACGAAGAACGACACCCTCCGTGTGTGTGCGCGCATGCCCTCCCAGCACGGTGGCAGGGTGCCCAAACGTGCCCTCCCAGCCACAGTGTGAGGGCTCTGTGGGCTCCCGCAGGGGTCCAGCGCCCACACCGGGGCACYGCACACTGGAGCTCCAGCACTGCAGCCTGGTGCTCCAGCTCCATCTCCTGGGGAAATCCTGCCTTTCTGCCAAGCCTGAACATTCTGTAAAACTGTTAAYGAAGAAGCGGGCTGAGAACTCTTCAGCATGTGAATTCCCTCAATATTCAATTCAATTACATCTCTCTTCCTAAATCATCTTTTTTACTTAACCAAACTGTAAATTACCAGAGCTAATAAGCTCAGGAGAATCAGTGTACACCATCCATTTCTGGGAACAGGACAATATTTTCTAAGACCCATTAATAACTATGACAGAATTTACGTACAAGATAAATTCATTTCAATTTCCTTTTTCAATTAATGGCCAATTATTTGAACTCAGCTCAACCAAAAATATTACTCAAGTATCATTAATCTAACAAAAATTAACTTTACTATTCTCTCAGTAATGAGCAGATATAATTTTAAGGTACAGTAACACACTTGAATAACATGGTGTCCATCTGTATTCTTAGGACCACTGGTCCTCACTGGAGCCCCCCATCATGCTGGCTCAGGTTATTGCTATTAAGGATAGTGACTCAAGCAAAGGTCTGCCCTAGATGATGCTGCTGCAGGCCACCAGTGCATTATCTACCCTAGAGTAAGAGCCATTTTACATTAAAAAAAAATACTGSTACGGAGTATGTGAAGTAAAAACAATCAAGGGAAAAAAAAGAAAGCACAACCTTTTCCTGCACACCCTGGCAATGCCTGGACTTGCTTGATCTTCACTGTTCCCACAGTYTGATGCCACCCACCCCCACCGAGGAGCATCAGGTGCTGTAAAGCCTGGGACCACCACGGAGCCCCTACAGCCATCGGATCCCGTCCTGCTCCAGGACAGCAACATGCCACACTGGTGCAGGGAGACAGGTTGGATGGGGGCACCCCCAAATACCAGCGCACGGGGCAGGGCAGACAGGCAGCTGGAGGGACATTCAGCTCCCCACACCGACAAAGATCCGTGCCCCATTGGAGAGGGGTGWCATGGCAGGAGACCCACATGGGCACCAACTGGTGCTTCTGTCACCTTCAGAACCCCAAACCTCTCAGCCTCAGTAACTGAAGCATGGGTTTGGCAGGGGTGTGSGAAGGAAAACTTGTCAGAAAAATGCCTATTACTGCTGTATTCTCTATTTATAACTTATCTTTGTCCACTCCCTGGGTGGTTATTGAAGGGAAGTTTCATTTCAACCATCTCACCAAACCCGCTCTTTGGGAGTGGGGAGCTGTGAGAGCACAGCAACTTCTCTCCCTTCAATCTATTGGTATTAACAGTGCAAAATTCTGCTTGCAGCTTGTGGCTCTGGTGCTGTTTAAACACATCTCTCTAATGTCAGAAATGCTGGTTTCAGAAAGGTTTTTTGGTTTGKTTTTTTTTTTTAAATTTGAATGAAACCTTGTTACGTAATGTCCTAATTGCAGTGCACTGCACCGTTACTAGGAGAAGGAGGAGGCTGGAACTCCAGCACATCACATGTAGAGCCCAGTGGCATTTTGTTCATTGCAGAGTCACCTGTGGGCCTGAGCAGGCAGACAAACAACAGAGAACTCTGCTTACTTTTTAAAAATAAGCCTATACTGGGAAGTAGAGCAATTA
The DNA here is from genome assembly GCA_018881555.1 of Amblyornis subalaris. NCBI lineage: Eukaryota > Metazoa > Chordata > Aves > Passeriformes > Ptilonorhynchidae > Amblyornis > Amblyornis subalaris. The sequence continues at coordinate 206,250 of JACAXG010000093.1, forward strand.
CCCCACTGTGCAGATGCTTTGGCACAGCAGCTGAGGGCTGTCCCAACACACAGCTCCCAACATGCTCCCTGAACACTGGAGGCAGGAGCTGGTGGCCAGCTCACTCTTGGAGGTCTGGTTTGCCAGGAGCCCTCACGATTGACTTACTCCAATAAAGATTCTCTCTCAACCTATGGAAGCCACACGTTCAACACAGCAAGGAACCTTTAAGCTACACATGGGTTTCCTCTGCCTTCTTTGAACAATGAAAAAGAAAACAAGGATTTGCTAAGCAATATAAGACCTTAATCGAGTACTCCAGAAATCAATAAAGAGAGGGCACAAAACAAAACTAGACTTGATCAAATTGCAATAAAAATGTTGCTGATTATACTATGTTTTCATAGAAAAATAATTATGAATTTGATGAAAACACCACTGTATTTCTGGGTGCTATTTACCTTCACTACATGTTCTCATTCCAGAAAAAAACACCTTATTTACCATTACCTTGGGCTATTCAAGAAGTATTGACATGCAAAAGTTCAACAAACCCGACTATTTTTGAGTAATTCTTCACACAGAAAAGTGTCAAGATTTATAATTTACCCCTTACATGAAACATACCAAGTACAATAAAATTAACAGMGAATGTAAATAATGGGATGTTGGGAAAAATCAATGCAACTGCAAAGACCTTCTWTATTACTAGTGAAGTGCATTCAGTATAGTCACAAATAAATAAAAGCAATGGTACTGAATTTCTCAGCTTCTTGARCTTTTACCTATTTTAGTCTTCTTATATCTGTATTTTCTCTTCATTAATTGTATATTCTCTGACAGAAATCAAGATCTACCTCCTAGATAACATTTTATACAACAAAAGAAAGTATCATGCTTTCAAACAGGGATTTACAGGAGGCTGTGTTTCACAAAGCTTTGCCAAGCTATTTGAGTGTCTGAAATTTCTGGCTAGCACACGAGCCAGTTTACCCACACTCGATTGCTATTGGTATTTCCAGTCAGAACTGGAACAGCAGCACAGCTGCCAGTTTAGTTAATCTGAAATTTCTGGGAAGCCATTGTTAGACCTGTAGAGGCTGTCACCCACCACCCTCATCCATAACTGCTGGGAGCTCTGAGCTCAAGCACTGTCACCTTCCCAGTGCTGACAGGCATCAGCTCTAATGCAGCAGCTCTCTGCCAAGAGATTAATCTTCAGGTCATTTTTAAATCTGTAAAGCTGTGTCTCTCCAAATTGTGATACGAACTGCTTCGTCCCCGTGTGACAGCTCTGCTGCTCCCAACGCCTGGCCTYACTGAAAGCCTTGGGTCAGGAGTCACTGCCCAAACCTGCCTCCCACTCCCACGCCAGCCCTCAGATCCTGTGAGCTGACCCCCTTCCCTGGGACAGGGACCTGCTGCCCCAGCACCTTCCCCGGCCACGCACTCGCTGCTCTGRGGGTTATTTTGTGCACGTGTTTAGTAAGCTTTGAGTGGAACAAAATCCCACACAGTCTCACCCTACTGTCATTCCTGGCAGAACAAACCGAGCCCACCGAACCACAGTTCTCTCCCTCATCATAATGCCTACCCCTCTACCCACGAATCCCAGACCCAAAACCAGTTGCTTCTATACCAGACTTGGTACATGTGACCATAAATGACAAATCCTGATATTAAGCATTGTGTCTGGGATGATGCAAAATGAACCATTTTGATCCTTAATACAAAGTGAATTATTACATTTTAAAACCAAATCACTCCAGTAGAGACACCTCATTATYACACCGGTTTGTTATTTCGCATGTGGAATTTGCACCTATGCTGCTGTGAGCATAGAGAGAGGTTGCTGACAGTGTTGTCTCGGTGTTGTCAGTCCTATCGCAGCCAAGCTGAGTAACTGTGGGCAGCAAAATCTGGTTTAGTTTTGCAGGAGCCAAGCCAAGGAAAGCCTTTCAGAGGAAGTGATGCCAAAACTGCTAGAAAAGGGGATGTGAGAGCAGCAGGGGTAAAGGTTAGCCAAACTGTAACTGCTTGRGTTTCTCCCTTTCTAAAGAAAATAGCATTATACAACAATATACGTGATAAACATTTATATTTCAGAGACAGAGAACTAATAATATAATAATGACAAGGCTAGCATCTGCTGCCAAGTCTGTGCCTTAGAAGGGATGGAAAAGAGCCCACAGAAGTTACAGAACTTTGTAATCAAACAGAACTAACAAGGAAACAGGGAGACATATGGCATCGTGCAAGGCAAACCACACTGCAGATACGACCAAAACTTTACCCTAAATGGACACACCACATGTGAAACCCCTGCTCAGTCACACACACAYACACACACACMCCCCCGCCCCACACCGAGCAGAGGAGCTGGAGATCTGCCAGTTCAAATCGCATGTGTGAAAAACCATTTCTATGAATCGTTGATTCCTGACAGCAGTYTCAGGAACTGTGAATGACGACTGTGAGCATTCAATGCCAAAGAGCAGACTCTAAGAAGTCAGAAGGTTAAGGAGCTCAACATGAAAGTGCACCCTCTCTCTTTTCTAGGTTTTTGGGCTTTGGTTCCAAGCTACTGCTACTAAAGTCTAACAATGAAGGTATAAAACACTCCTGTAGCACACAGCATTTCCTCTGGGTCATAGTAACACAAAACATCATTGAATAATTGCTCTTCTTTTGGGTTTTGCATTTTCCACACTAAGCTGATTCAGCTCTAAAAGGTTCTTATGGTTTGGAAAGAAAAAGAGACAGAAAAAAACCCCAGAAACATCAATCTATGAGGCCATCTTTTCACTATGCTTCTAAAAATTGTGACACAAGACCTGGATCCCAGAATACTCTCACTGCCCTGCTGGATTCCAGAACACCTTGTGCTGCCTTTGCCTCGTCTGCATACGGAGACAAAATCCCGGTGTTTCCTACACTCCTTCTCCACTAGCTCTGCTTTCAGGGATTGCATTCCTTGTTGAGTGACAGCAGTACAGCAGGATCCCGCTTTGAGTCTGTCAACACAACCTCTAAATCCTTTCCRGAGTGCTCCCTCCTGGACAAGGATTCCCCTCACCAACACACTTTGCTCATTGCTATTTCCCAGTGACTTTGCTATTTTCTGATTCTCCCACTAGTGTTTTACTCTTGCTGCCAGGCCCCTAACACAARATCTGAGGATTGCCATGGGAAACTCCCTCCCTCCTGACATCCTCTCCATTTGGGACTGATGGAGCCATTTTCCAGCTGTCCAACAGCCCTCACTGGTATATGTGGCATTATTTACAAACAGCCTGTCATGTGGGGTACACATCAAACACTTCTATAAACCCATTTTGTATCTTTACAGTCACCAGTTCAACGGAGGATAATTTAACCAAATAATAAGAACACATATTTGGTTACGCTGTTTTCCATGGAAAACAACATTGGTACTAGTAGTCTTTTTTTYCCCTCCCCTTTATTGAATTAATACATTGACAGAATTTTTTTTCCCCAAGAAGGCCCAACTTTAGTGAGTAAAGGATTAGAAGTAAAAAAAAGTGCAAAGTAATATTTATGACAAGAAAGGGAGAAAGAGAAAGGTGGTTGGGGAATACTGCAAGAAAACACAGTGCCTAGAAAATTATGCTGGTATGTGAAACAAGAAACCACATTAGTTCTTGAACTGGGAACTTTGCAAAATACAGGTTCTTCACAGAGACACAAACAGCACATGCTCTAACTGAGACTCCTGTTTAGCTCTGTAAGAGCCTTTTTATCCACCATAACAGCATCAAATCAAATCAATGTATCTCATGCTAAATAAAATAACTTCAGTACTATGAAGTACTTGTGATCATTTTTAAACAAAAAAGAAGTCGTATTTTGTTATGAATTGCGTTAGTCTTCCATGCTGTTTCCCAGATTTATGTCCCTTTTAAGATAATGATCCCTTTTTCCTGTATCACAGAAAAGTCTTGGCTGGAAGGGACCTTTGGAGCTCACCTGGCTGAAGGCAGATCAGGTAAATGCAGAGCCCCTGGCAGCTCCCCTGCCCGCATGTGGAGACATCTGCTGTAGGACCCCCGCAGGGTCTCCGTCAGTGTGTGGGATTGGATGCAGCTGGCCTGTGAGTGACTCCAAAACACACAGCTCTGTCCTACTGCTCTTTACCTACCAGCACTTTCTGAACATCTGCAGAGTACAGTTTCAATGTTGGTGACTGACATTTGTCCCACTAAGGCTCAATAAAGCTGATAATCTTGTTTTTATCTTCTTTGAAGAGCAAGAGAAAAAAAAAACCAAACGCTGGTGCCTCTTCTCAGGTTTCACATTAGCTGGGCTTCTAGCCAGAGTCATTAAAAAATTAAGAAATAAAAACCTTTCCAGGCTCTTATTCCCCAGGCTTATACGCCTCCAAGCAGCGGCTTGCATGTGTGCTGGGCGGCTGTTTTTTTAATTGTCTGAACCGTGTCCCGGGCGCTGCCTTTGGCCGCCGGGCAGCACCAGGGCTTGAGCAGGGCTCCTCCGAGCCACCACTGACACCGAGCAGCATACTGGGGGAGAAGGAAGCTTCTGCTCTGGGAAGAAGGGAAATGTCACTGATTCACCTCCAAAGGGCTGTTCTTTCCTGCACAACCTAGCAGTGATCACCTGGACAAACAGCAGACATGTGGGCACAATGCACAGCCCAGCAACAACCACACACGCCCTTCTGCTCTGCAGGAAAGGCGTTGTTTTACATGTACCTAAACACCACTCGTGTGCTAATACAAACCTGTGCTCTGGCTCTCGTCACCAGGCCCCAGGCCAATAAGGCTGCGAGCCAGCTCTGGAGATCCCTTACACAAGCCCTGAACCCTCGCCAAGCTCATCACCAGCGCATCACGCTCAGTGCTGGCACCACCTCACCCTGCCAGATGCTGACTGCCTCTGAAATGGAAGGCGATTCTGAGCCACCAAGGTTAGTTGTTGAAGGAAAAAAGGCCTTTGACAACCTTTTTAAACCAAAGACTGTCTGTGCACACTGATATTCTGCTCATTTTACATGGATGCACCTCTGTGAAAGCAGCATGTGCACATGCCACAGAGTAAACACTTACTAAAAACATAATTATCCTCAGGATGGAAACAGCTCACAGCCCCACATGGGTCAGAAATCCCGAAGAGAAGCAATTCACCTTCGCTTAAACTAAACTTGTGAAATAGAGAAATTTACCGTGAAATGTTCCTGTGATTTATAGTTCTCATCCAGGTAAACTCGAGCTCTGTTGTAGTCTTTCATTGCATCACTTGATAACAGTTCTCTGAAAGAGAAAGAAAAGATTAAACATGTAAAGGGAGATGCAAAGGTACTGTGTTGCCTCAGAATTGCTCTGTGCTGTGACATTCCCGGCATCACTCAGAGGAACCTGGGGCCTTTCTCTCCTTCTGGGGGGAATTTCAGGGACAGAGGTGTCTCCTGGAACAGCCACCCGCCTGCATGATCCAGAGCTCCCCTCATCAGCTGCACCTTCAATGTGGATCGCCAGTTCCCCAGTGCCATTTGGACACGACCGGGAAGGATGCGGGCCTCTGATGCCGACAAAGGTCCATGAATGTGGGCGATCTGTGCTGGAGGCCCCGTGGTCTGACACGACTCCTGCGTGTCCGTGTCCATCTCGGTGTCCGTGTCCGGGCGGGGGCCGGCCCGCAGCGCCGGCCGCCGCCAGCAGAGGGCGCAGGCGGCGCGGCTCCCCGGGTGCGAGCCCCGCGTTTATCCCCCAGCCCCAGTCGGGTTCGGAGGYGATAAATCAAATCGTCTCCCGGGGTATTCCGCTGGGGACTCATCTCTCTTGCCCTCGGCCCCGGCTTTGGGGCGCCATGCCATGGCCCCCCACCACTTACTTCACGAACTTGTCCACGTGAGACATAGAAGCTTCATAATTTTTCCCTCCGAATTCTTGACAGTGTAAAGCCATGAAGTGGGGCTTGTGTGCATGGACAACCTGGAACAGAGAGAAAAGCGACTTTTAACGAAGTTGCGTCCACATGGCTCGGCACACAGCATGAACGACACGGATCCAGGTGTTCAGAAAGGAGGACTGGCAGCTACTACCTGAGAGGTAACTGGCACAATAAGCAGCAAGGGAAGCATCATTTGCTATCCACATGAAAGATTCATAATACACAATGATTATCTCAAACATTCTTAACTAATATTTTCTTTTTTAAACTATGACTTAGTTCCTAGGCATTTAAAACATATATAAACTTTTCCAACTCCCCTCAAAGAAGACCTGACATCATTAAAATGATCAAAACCTTTCCTTGTCTGGGAGGTAGAAGAGTTCGAACACCTCAATTTATTTGTTAGAGTGGATTTTYTCCACTTTTACAAAATTTCTCAATGCTGATTATCTGTTGTGCTTGATATTTTTATTTATGGAGTATCTTATTTACAAAAGTATTTAAATAACAGACACACACTATGGTACACACATCTCTTAACACARAAGGCATGGAAATCCATTGTGCTATTCCCAGTGTTAGTCTTAAACACTGCAAATATCTTAGATATTACAGAGTCAGCACTAGAACGCAATTACCATACCAAAACGCTGGAATGCTTGTGTCTTTCATCATGCCTCAAATCAAATATAGTGTTTATAAATTTGCTGCTGTTTTGAATGCACATTCAATGTTACTCTGTCCTATGGAATTTTCTTTGCTTTATCTCTATTCAGAACTGCAAACACCATATCCAAATTGTCTCTGTTAATATTGAGTCTCTACAATTTGTATTCCACATCTTATTGTGAATTCACAGACACAAGCTGCAGAACTACTTCCATTTTAAAAGGGAACAGTCTGGAACAATCAACAATACGCCACTACAAGCATACATGGAGAGAACATGTTAAAATCCAAAATAGGATTCATTTATTTCTGATGGGTGGCACTGGGCAGCCCCAGCCAGCACAAAGGCCACACAGTTCATGCAGCCATTAGGAGGAAGAATGGCTGGTTGCCACCAGCTGCTTCCAAAAGAATCATAAACCAATTCCTCTGTGCAGGGCTTGGTGCCAGCACGCTCGGGGCGCTCTGCACATGGGGTCACTGCATCTCCCCGGCTCGCACTGCAACGCAGCCATGCAGAAGGTGGGCATGGGGACTGCAGAGTTCCAACCTCAACACACCACAGTGAAGAACAGCTGAAAAAGCAGGAATTGCTCTCCCTTTGTACTCACTGTCTTGCTGCTGGTATCCTGCAATTCTGAAAAGGCACAGACACAAAAACCTTTGCAGTCCTGCTTTTCATTACGTAAATCAACAGTGACTAATATTACTAAGGTCAAAGGTCTTTAGGAATCATAGAACCACAAAATGGTTTGAGTTGAAAGGGACCTTAAAGCTCATCTCATTACACCCCATTGACAGGGAAAGCTTCCACTACACTAGGATGCTCCAAGCCCTGTCCAACCTAGCCTTGAACACTTCCAGGGATGGGACACCACAACTGGAAGTTGTGGATGTTTCTTTTAAATGACAGTGGAGAGAAACTGCCATTTGATGTGATGACAGACTGCAAAATACCTCATTCCTGACCGAACAAATAATCTCATTAGACAACCAAACTCCAAGAGAATGAATTAAAGATCATCAAAATCCAAACTGCAGCAGCTTTCCATTGAGCCAGAGGCAGTCACAGGTCCCTGCTTTGAACTGGCACCTTCCCCTACCAACGGCAGAGCTGCCCAGCTCGGGGACATGCTGCAGCAGGGAGGGCCTTTGGGCATCAGCAGATGACAGTGCCCGTCCCTGCTGGAGGCTCCTCAGAGCATGTGCCCCAGTGCCCGTCGGGTGCGAGAGGGTAAGGCGACCACGGGGTTTATCACTGGATGGCAGCACATTCTTCCTCAGGGACATCCCTGGAACACTGCTCTCCATCAGTGCCTGGAGCAGTCCCCACCAGCGGGCCAGGGGGGCCAAGACCAGTGGCAGAGAGAGCGGTGGCACACAAGCCATAGAGCCCAGTGTGGAGAAGCCTGGCAGCGGTTCGTGCATGCCAAAGCCAAGAAGAACCCGGAGTTATGCTACGTCCAGGTCACACAGTGAATTACAGCACTGCCAACCTACACTAGGTTACCCTTGCAGAAAGGAGGGAATGTCCTCCCACAGGTTTCCGAGTGATTTACACAGTCCCTTCCTCTGTACCTCAGCTTCCCCTTCATCGAAACATCTTGGCGCTCACTGCTTGGTGAAACATTCTGAGATGAGCTGCTGGCAGTGTTACTATGAAAAGGGAAAAAGTAAATACTCCCAACTTAGATGTTTGGTAATTGTTGAGCCCTTTCATTAGCTCATTAATGGTAGTTTCTGCCAATGGGGATATTAGCAACTTGCTTTAAAAGAGGCCATCATCGGTAGGGACGGAGAATGAGGCAGAACACCACTCAATCGAAAGTTTAATTGACCAAAAAAAAAAAAAAAAGGGCAAGCAGGTAGCACACCAGATGTCTAAAAATATACCTGAAATGCAAGAAATGATACCCAACTGGGACATACTTTTGCTCTGATATGTATTTCCTATTACAGATTTACAAACAACTGAGACAATTTGCTGAGAAGGTGTTCCCATACAGATGCTCCTTTTTCTGCAAGGCACTGCCCAAGGGACCACAGGCAGCAGCCTGCTGTCAGAGTCCAGCAGCAGCGAACAACAACCAACGACTAAGTTTATCTGGCTGGTTCATTTTATTCACTGTCTGGACAGAAATACCCAACRTAGCCTGTGAAGTAGAACTCCAGAACAGAGCTCATCTGTGGACCCTAACACCATGCCATCCCAATTCTCCATGTGCTTTATTGCTCCAAAACAGTTTTGGATTCCAAGTCCTAATCTTATCTACTTGGAGAGCTCTATGAAGTTACCACCATCAGAAAGCAGTCGTAACTATTTCATCGTGTAAACCCAACACATCCACTCCCACTGTTTCAGGACAACACATGCAGCAGCATCGACTGCGGGTGCAGCAGGAACGCGCTGGCGCGTTGTGTTAGGCATTTAAACTGCCGCAGCTTTGCTTCAGGAAGAGCTCTTCATACACAGCTAATTAAAATAGTAAACTAGTAAGACAAACGTATAATAAACTATTTCAAGAAAGATTTAGGCACAAACTGTCTCACGCTCATGAACCATCAGTCACAGGGAGCCCTGCCTTGAGAGAACATTGGAGAACAACTCCGCTGTGCTGCAGCAGCAATAGAAAACACTTCCAGGCTCTGGAGATGCAGGACAAAGGTTTTTTTGTTTGCATACAAATCCTTGAGAACTTCAAATCACAGTGGGTATCAAAAAAAAAAAAAATATGAATTATGTCATTTTTAATGGGGAAACAGCATTGGCTTAATAGCAGTGAGGCCACTGTGGCATTCCTTGCAGGTTAGACCACTAAAACATACCTGAATATTAGTTATGTCCTCTCATATAATAAATACCCTCCAACTAAGCGCAAATTTGCTGTGCTTCATTACCTTTTACTAGTTTTCTACTCTTACAGAAGAACAAACAGTACATAATAATGAGTAATGAATACTTCAGAGCTGAAAACTCTCAGTTGCCAGAGGTTAAAGATCATACACGAGACCTCATAAATAATGAATTTGCATGCACAGCAGCACAATGTTTTTACCAAGTTGGGCATTATTTTCAATTTCTGGATACGCAAAAATAGCATAAAGGAAGCCAAAATCCTGAGTTATTTTGGGGGATGTGGGTAACTAAGCAAGATGCTCCAGCATAGCAGAGTATGAATACAGAACTAGTGAAAAGTACAAACCTGACATCATCTCATTGCTACAGAACTTTGCCTGTTTGGACAGGGGATGGGGAGGGGACCCAGGCAGTTCACGCCAGAGTGGGTCAGGGTCTGCCAGACCTGGGGCAGCAGCCGGGAGAGGGCATGGCCCCACGCTGCTGGCCGGGCCTCGCGGAGAGGGCAACGCGGGCACAGCGGCGCGGGCACCACTGTTAGACCTCGACCCAAGCAAAGTACAAGAGGAGCTGGAGCCTTGATCTCGCGTATACAGGATTGCTTAAGAAAAATAGCAAAATGTGAGCTTTAGCTTCCTTGTGAACTGTGAAATACATAACAGCCAGTTTAGCATGTGTGGTCCTAAAACACTCCAAGTATTTTCAATTTCTCTAAGTCTGGAGAAGAGAAAAAAAGGCTCCTCCTGGGGACTGGGCACCCAGAACCCTGCAGCACTCAGCAGCACATGGCCAGTAGCCCAGGCCTGCATCCCTACCCTTGTCACAGGCCATGGATTCAAACCAACCAACAAACAGCCCAAATGGCCCCTCACCTGAGTAAAGCATCCTCTGAAAAAGGGCTGAGACCTCATCTTGGAAGGGCTGCAACAGAGTTTTTTTGTTAATCACCCCCCTAGCTAAACAAACAGCATTAAGTCCACTAAAATAATTAAAAAACCTTTGAGTGGCTGGGTTGATTTTTGTTGTGTTTTGGGCAGTTTTTTTGTTTGATTGGTTTGGGCTTTTTTGGTTTGTTTTTCTTCTTTCTCTCTGAAGGGTAACACATGAAGTTCCCACGCAGCAATACCAAGATGACCTTTAGCTATTAGGTAAACTTTTAACTTCTGTATTACTACAAATAAAGGCTCAAAATACTCTCAAACACATCAGGCAACATGGAAAATTGCATTAGGGGAAAAAACCTTCTGCCTTCAAGTTTGCATTTAAAATGACTGTGTGCCATGAATGTGACAAAAAAGATTGTTACTAAAATTAGAGCAGATTTTCAATAGCTCCAGCTCCTGAACTCCTCCTGCCCCAAACACAAGGCCTAGTGCAGATGAAGAAAGGGCAAGGGATGGGGAAGGAGAGAGTGAAAAGGAAAAAAAGCCCTAAGTAAATACATAAATCAATAAAAGTCCTCTCTCTGTGCTCCTACACCTTTCCCTTGCAAACAGCTTCCTTCATGCTCTTGGAGCTTCTTGTTCCCCTATATTTTTTTCCTGTGAACTGACATGGAGGCTGTGAATCCGGGCACTTTGCATGAGTGAGACAAAATTCCCATGTGCATATTCTGTGAATATTCTCATTTGCATAGCAGCTAGTTCACTAAATCATCCCATTGCTTGTCAAGCACTAACATGTAGATCATCAAATCATCCCATTTCTTGATAAGCACCGAAGTCTTCCCTATCATACATAAAATGCTCCAAAACACCCTTCTCAGGCTATTTCCACTCTGCCACAGCAGTCCCTTTCCCTCCTTTTTTCCAATGTAGGCATTTAGGGTAAGAATTTTTACTGGAAAGAGGACTAGAGTCCAAATCAAACTATTTCAGACCCAAGTTGCCAGTACATATCTGCAGTTAGGGGATGGGGCACAATCCCCAGCACCAGGACTTCACTGGATCTTGCCTCCCTATAAGGCAGCTTTTCTGCCATTCGCTGCAATTCCCAATTATCATGTGCACAGTGTGACATACTTGCTCACAAGCCTTTTTTCTTTTATTTTGATGCCAGTGGATTGTCTTCAACTGCAAATACTATCTTCTGCTTTGAATATTAGAAACTAGAGCCACTTCTGCAAACCTTGGATTTGCGGCATCCTTCCCCCACAGTGCTTGTTTCTACACCTGACAGGAGCACAGGCTTTGCTGCTAAAGTGGCACCATGTGGCATGGAGGGGTACACAGAGCACACGATGACACAATCCTGAATGGCCCCACTCCTGCAGCACCCAGGCTGAGGGCAGGATGGCTGTACTGGGGAGGTGCATATGTTTCCTACCCGCAGGCTGATGCTGCTGCGCGTTCTGGTCCTGGAGCATTGCCTCAGCAAGGCCCGGGACACCCTCCCAGAGCCGCTGCGCAACACCAGTAACCATCCTGCTCACCTTTACAAAACCCTCACACATTTCTCCAGCTCAACAAACCAAGCAGAGCATACAACGTGCTGCTCTGTGCCAGAACACACCGACACCCTGGTGCTGTGTCACCCTGTGCCCACAAATCCAGGTCACGATTGCTACACCCGCGCACTGGAAGCAAATGCTGACACCTCTGATGGGCCACTGGTCACAAGAGAAAAAACACCCCCCAGCAAGGATGCTTCTGGCAGGCGAACTGCCTTCTCTGATCACCTCGGCCTGATATTTAGGTGATTTTTAGCAAAACAACTACTTAGTGTGTGTTCTTCCTCTTTAAGCTACTGCCATTAAGTATCTTTCCTTATCCACATATAATGAGAACACAATACCTATGGCTTATACCATAAGGAAAAGTATTATGGAGCCCCAAAATAAGTGCCATGTATACTGACCCTTAGGACCAAACGGAAAAAGCAGAGCAGCTAGGAGGAAAACTCCACTACAAATCTAGCATTGGTAAACAGGCAGGTTTGAGATCCAGGCCACCCTTCCTCCTTGGAGCCTGCGGTCAGTGGTGCCTCACAACCAAGAGATACTCCAGCACTCCCTAACATGCCTGGGAAAAGCTCCACCAGCACCTCCTCAGAAGCATGCCAAGAGCACTACCTCTACTCTGCCCATGAGAGACCCCACCTGAAAGACTGCACACAGTTCTGGTGTCCCCAACACAAGGTGGCCACASAACTCTTGGAGCAAATCCAGAGGAGGTCATGAAGTTGATTAGATGGATGGAGAACCTCCCATACAGGTACAAGCTGAGAAAGTTAGGGTGTTCAGCATGGAGAAGAGAAGGGTGCATGGAGACCTCACAGCATCTTCCAGTATCTGAAGGGGAAGCTGGAGAGGGACTCTGCATCAGGAAGTGTAGTGATGGGACAAGGCGTAATGGGTACAAACTGAAAGAGGGAAAATTTGGGTTGGATATTAGGAAGAAATTCTTTACTGTGAGGGTGGCAAGATACTGAAACAGGCTGCCCAGAGAAGCTGTGGCTGCCCCATCCCCAGAGATGTTCAAGGCCAGGTTGGACAGGGCTTGGAGCAACCTGGTCTAGTGGAAGGTGTCCCTGCCCATAGGAGGGGGCTGTTGGGACTAGATGATCTTTAAGATCCAACCCTTAACATTCTATGATTATGTGAAATACCTGGGATTGAGTCCAGCTGAACTCCTGCTTCATTTGTTTCACTCTTCCTTGGGGGAGAAAAGGCAACTAATAATGAACTGGTAGATTACTGCTTATTTGATAGGTAAATTAATTTTAAACTACCCAGTCAGCTGTCACCCAAATGCAGGCTCCACTTTTACAGGACTGGAGATGAATGAATCCAAGGAAACCACATCAGACTAGACACCACCTCTTAGCTTTATCCACCGTACTGTCACACAGCACAGTGTCAACTTGCTGCTCTCTGGGCTGTGCTGGGAGCTGCTGCTAAAACTAGCCTGGAAAAGGTCTTTGAAGCAATCTTTCTCCTGTTTGTATTTCTTGGAGAAACTGTTTAATTTAATTTAATAGCATTAGATCTTCATATTTTTCATGTTAATAATGTAGGATATTCGTAGATCAATGGCAGAAGTTTAAAAAATTTAGCATGTGACATTTGAACATTGCTTTAGTTCTCCGTATGCTACCACCTCCTCAGAAATGCATATGGCATGTAAGTCAGTGGTAACACATAAGTGACTTGAATTTACCCATGACAGCAAATAAAATTCCTTATTTTCATTTACTGGAACTGATAAACAAGCCCACAAAATGCTCTTTAACCAATACGCTCCTTGACATTAATTCAAAGACATTACGGATTTAATTTCTAGAAACATTTTAAACTTAGAGAGGTAATGGTGCTTCCTTTTCTGTGGAGAACATTTTGACTGCTTACACAAGGACCTCATCCTCAGAAGTTATGCAAACCGTCCTGACACAACTGCATATGCAAATTGAATTCCTCAGAAGAATGGAAAAAACTGCGGTCTGCGGTTTATCTGGTTTCAAGTTTACAAAGAAGCACGAAGAGTCATTTTCCAGTGCTGCTGCTGAACCTCAGTTCACAGAGGTTTTGCACAGAGCATGCGGAATTAAACACAATAATCCCTCTGAGGCTGTACATTTGCTGGGTCGCTCAGGAGCCTGGACCGAGATAGTGCTGAGCAACTTTTAGTACAAGCATGTTTGTCTCTTCCCTAAGGAGCTTTTTATCAAGTCTTGTTCCACTTCCTACTGCATTGGAGAGTGTGGTGTGAGCAGCCAGCCCGCTGCAGAGACCCAGGGGGAAGCAGGACAACGCTACCACAGGGCACAGCCAGCACCAGCCACACACAGCACTGCTAACTTTGTCCTGGTCTATTTTTCCTTTCCTTTATTTTTCTCTTTTAAAATACAGTTCTCAGATTGCAGGGACACAGGGCGGAGGCATGGAGAGGAAGGGGGAACATTGCAGAGTCCCCACAGCTGAGGCGTCGGCTTGGGTCTACCTCAGTGACACTTTCCCTGGTCCAGACCCTGCACTCAACTGGCCTCATGGAGTGTTAATGGATCATTTTATTCCTGTTTGGAACTCTGTACACACAATATTCACTGGACCAAAGACAGACCACATCCAGTCACATGTCAGTGGTYCCTGCCCTAAGATACCAGCAGCTTATTCTTTTCTCTCCCTCTTCCTGTTTTCCACAAACTATTCAGAAGTGTTTCTGCAGTGCTCATCCCACTTCAGGAAACAAGTGAACATGGAAGAAGTCTCCTTGATAAAGACATGTAAATAAGTCATGTGATGGTGAAAAATATGCAGCCATCTAAAAAAATACAAAATAAAAKAAAAAGAGTTCTCTCTGTTTATTTGTATTTCCTGCGTAAGAAGAGTTTTTCCTGAAGCTGTGGAGGGTTGGACTCAGAACTAGCTGAGATGCCTCTGCAGTACAAGCATCATGTACATACATCATGCACATACAATGATCAACCAAGATGGAAGAAGAAAAAGAAACTGATTAATCTGAAGTTAACAGATACTGAAGAATGTGAGAGTGATTACTGCACCTTGGATTTTTTCAAATCTGTTACGTTTGCCAGTAAAAGTGAATTGCAGTATTTTACAACAGTGTAATAAACGTCACAGGCTGCACTGGTAACCTGAGAACATAAAGAATCATGGGACGTTTTCAGTTACAAAAAGCAGAAGATAAAATACTGCTGATCATATTTTCTGCACACAGTTTCACTTTAAAATTGGAACAGCACAATTTTATTGTTTTAACCATTTTTCCATAAGAAATGTAGAACTGGATAAAGGAATCCTGTGGCCCTTCAGTACCAAGTGGCACTTTTCAGTGGTCAGGTCAGACAGGGCTTTGAACAATCTGGACTAAGGAAAGGTGTCCCTGCCCGTGGCAGGGTGTGGAACAAGATGGTCTTTAAGGTCCCTTCCAATGCAAACCATTGTGGGAACTTTGTGAATCTCAAGACTCTCTCAATTCTGTCAGCAGTGACCCAAGCTCTCGCACTGCTTCCCAGGGATGACACCTCCATGCCCCAGCAGTGCTCGTTTCCTGTTGATTATTGCTGTATTTCTGCATGAAGTCTGCAAATTAAGCAAGCCTCTACTACAATAACACAATGTGTGAGAGGGGCTTATATACTTTAAAAAACCCCTCACACCGTAAGTTTACAGCACATTCTAGAACATGGATTCAGTGCCAATATTTTCACATTACCAAACAAGAGAATTGTTAAGAAAGAGCAGACACAGGACTGATTTATTGCAAACCAATGCCAGAAATTGTCATATTTCAATATTAAGGGAAATTGGACTTCCCAACAGAGGTGGTTTTTTCTAATACTCAAATATATATCTTACTCAGTAGACTTAAAAGACCATTTCATGCCAAACTGAAGTCAATTTTATAAAACCTCAACTCTTTTTTTCAGGCAGAGGATTGCCGATGAGAACAAATTGTGCTTATATGCTGAATTTTTATAACAATTACTGAGAAATCCAGAAAGAGACATATTTTTCAGGGCTGTTTTTTACTATAAAATAGTGATTTCACTTCACACAGCAAAAAATCCTGACATTATTAATTAAGCCAATAAGCAAATGTGCACAGAACTCCATGAGAAAATAAGCTTTACCTTACCTGATAAAATTCCCGAAGCCAATTCTTCTGTAAATTTTCTGGCTGAAAAATAAAAGGAAAAAATTAATTAAGAGTAAGAGTAATCTCTTTTTATAACAATAACCTGATATTATTGCTTTCCTCAGTGTGTTCAAGAATGGAGTTTTTTCACAATTAAAGCAAAAAGTACAAACACAAGGATGTTCCTCCATGATGCCACTGGACAGACCTTGCCCTTTCATTCCTGAGTCCCCTCTCATTCTCACCAAAAAGGTGCATTTTGTATACAGCTGCAGAGCATTTGTACCCACACATGTTTATCACACAATGATATATGTTGAATTATGGCCTGTTAGAAGGGCATATTCATCACCCAGGGATCAGAAACTTCACCAACCTGCCCACACCCAGCTCCTGCCACCTGAGCTTCAAGTGACCCAGATTTACTTCTCACAAGTTGGGTCAGAGGGATGATGGTGCCTCTTGGGATGCTTCAACTCATTAGACCTTCTGTCAAGGACAAACTCGGAGAAGCATTTCCAGATTGCTACAGAAGCTATGAAAACTGAAGCAGGAAAACCACAGTAAATGCAAAGTTCTGTCTTTTCAGCAACAGATCCCAGCCTAGACATGATCACAGAGAGAGACAATTGATTTGTCGAGCTTTATCTTCAACAACAAGACTTCTGGATAATTTTGGCATCCTAGTGGGGAAAAACAACACATATCAGACTTTCTTCTCACAGCAGTGGCAGAAACATCCACTATCTGTGGGAGGCAGCAGAACATATTGAACTGAAAACCAGAGAGACACCTCATCCCTTACAAACAGCTCTGACACCAACTGCCCAGAGGCAAATACAAAGGCGTGAAACTTCTGTTCTGCTCTATTCTCCCGTCAAGTGTGTTATTTTCAAATAGCTGGATACAACTTTGAAGTTTATACTGACTCATTGCTACATGAAGGTTTGCCCACGGGTAGCTATAACCATTTGTAAGGCTGTAACAGTCACCCAGTTCTGTGAGCCTCAAGTGTCTGCAAGCGTTTGTGAAAGCAGAGGCACCACGTTTGTCCCATGCTGTCACCTCCCCTTTGCTATTCACCCCTTGGCAGTTATGGAATTGAGACCTTATTGGTCAAGAAGGTGAAATTTCCTCTCCTTAGGAACAATTATTTTTCCTAGCAATGCACCTTATCCACATTCCCTATGGAAGACCCTGCTCTGGGTGCAGGGTTTGAACCTTGGCCCAAACTCAGGGACAGCTTAAACTAATATATATGGAGAACAAAACATGCTTTTCTCCCATCCATGCCCTTCCCCTGGGCCAGATGGCACAGCTCAGCAGATAAACCCTGTGGCCGCTGGGCAGGTGGTACCACAGATCCACGAGAAATGSCCGCCATGAACTGCTTGTTTAGCAGCTTAACTCTTCTTCCACTCATCCTGAATGCAGTGAGACAATCCACTGAGGAACAGCAAGGGCTGTTGCTTTTWTAACAGCTGTAACAAGGAACCAAGCAAACCAGAAGCTACAGCAGTTTCAAGCCGACCTCAGGCAGAAGTTATGAAGGGAGCACAGGATTTAGTGATGGGTTTTTTTTTTAATCACTTCACAAAACAGATATACCTGGGAACATGCTTTGTATATGGTATGTGTACGATCGAAACCAAAAGATTCACATCATCAAGAAAACAAGACCTTGGGGGTTGTGGCACTTCCCCTTAAAGCTCGGCGTGCAGGTCCAGCATAGCCCTGGGCACTGATGTCCAAACCAAAGTCTGGCCTCATTCAGTCAGCAACGGGCAATTTGATGTTAAAAAACAAACAACCCATGCACTCCTTGCTTCTTTTCATTTTATTTCTGACAGTCCCAGGATGTTCTGGGGATGTCTTGAGTTTTAGGAATAACCTAACATTGACATACGCAAGTCAGAGACGAAAGTCAAGGACATGCTTGCTTCTTGTGCCTCCACTGCCCAGTCTGAGACAAGATGGGCATCACTGTTTACTTGTCATGTGGAGGGAACCTGAGAATTGTTTGCATTCAATGAGACCTCCAAGATCGTCGAGTCCAACCATTCCCCTAGCACTGTCAACACACCACTTGTGTACCCAAGTGCCACATCCATATGGCTTTTAAATCCCTCCAGGGATGGAGACTCCACCACTGCCCTGGCTGGACAGTCCTTTTAGAGATGGAATTTTCTCTACTATTCAATCTAAACCTCCCCTGTTTGCAACTTCAGGCTGTTTCCTCTTGTCCTGTCACTTGTTACCTGGGAGAAGAGATCAACCCCCACGTGGATCCACCCTCCTGCCAGGGAGTTGTAGAAAATGAGAAGAAACCTCGAGGCCTCATTGTATGAGATCCTTGCACAACAAGAGACTATAAATGGAGCATCCCTCTATCCACTCCCACCTCCCACTGGAGGAGATACAAATCCATATAAAAAACCTAGAGCTCCATAGAAAATTCAAGATCCCAAAGCTACATGAAAAAAATCCACAGCAGCTACTTTTGAAGGCAGACCAGGAATGGATTTTCAGTGTAAGCAGGAGTCATCCACAAGTAACAATTAAATCAAAGCTGCCAATAGCACTCTTGCTGCCACATTTGACTCTTATCGTCTTTACCAACTCACAGATTTGTGAAAAAGCAGGAGCAGCCTGAAAATAGGTTCTCGTGGGAGCAAGTGCTCTGGAGTTTGGGTTTTATTTGTTTATTTTTAAAAAAGGCTTTATCTTCTTATTTTTAACTCTAGTCGTCACTACCCGGAAGCTACAGCAGATGTCCCCCATGGAGCTGCTGTGCACTGTCCTCAGGTGCATCAAGAACTTCTGCTCGGGAAGAATAGTCACCATCCCACCAGGAGCCTGGACAACCCACGTTCCACTCCTGTCAGACCCATCAAACTAATTACAACAAGAGCAAAGGCTTGGGCAAAGGGATTTACGAAAATAATTCCAAAACCAAGCCAGGTCAAATGAGATGAAGCAAGTCACCAAAAGATGTAGGACCCTCCCCATTTCCTTCTTTTCTCCTCATCCAAGCTAAACAACAAAAACAGCAAAGTGGTACAGTCAGGAGCGCTCACACGGGTGAGGGATGTTGGAGAGAGGTGTGAGGCTGAGGGCCTGGGGGCAGCTGCGGAGTCAGGCCCCTTCCCCACCAGGACTGAGGAGCGCTGCCCTGTGCCCCCGTCCTGCCCTGGAGGTGGCAGCATGGGAGACACAGGGCCAAACACGGGATGCAGCTCCAAGCAGCTGGATTTGAACAGGTTAATTCCATGAGGAGTTGTTAACCACACTGTTGCAGGTGAGAAGCAAAGAGGTCGACTGACCGTCACAGCTGAGAACAGAGATTCTCTGGCACAGGGACAGCAAGCAGCAAAAGCCCAACAAAACAACACGAAGAGGTGCTAAACAAGGCTCTCGCATGCAGATTCATTCCTTCTGGGATCCCAGAGACATGGGAAGGTTTGAAAAGGTCATGACAAAAACACAAATTGGAGCAGGAGCAGCAGCACTGGAAGGTGCCCCTTAAGTTCCTCTGCAAGCAGTTCCAAGAGAGAAGGTGCTAACGAGGTCTCTGGGGTTGCCAACACGGACTGCTTCGCCCAGGCCCGTGTGAGCCCTGTGGCTGCTGGCCTCTGGCTGCCTGCAGCTCGGGCTGCCACCTCATCCCTCCAAGGAACCTGCCTGCACGAAGGGCCCTGCCGGCTCCGCGCTGTTGTGCCCTTCTCCAGCAGTCCCTCCTATAGCACGACCACATCCTTTCTTTGCATTTTTACCACTCTGTGGTACAATTTTGTAACCTAGCCCTGTACCTCAGACTCCTCTCCAGTCACCTCACATAAATGAAACAATTTGAAGTTTTGAAGGACTGGAGATAACAATCAAGAAGAAAGATAATTTATCTTTCTCTTATTTTTCTGTCTAAAAATAGGCACATTATATCTCATGTCTTCCACAGACTTTGGCCTTCTTCCCATTCTTTCTCTCCACACTCTGTCCTTCATTAAATTATCTCATTCTTTTTGTAATGTAATGGAAATTAATCTTTTCCCTGTCCTCTTCAATGCTAAATCCTTTCATACCCATTCACCAATGAACCAATTTCTCCCCGGTCACTAATCCAAACCCCACATGATCAGTCTCCTTCTTTCTGGCTATCCTCACGTCCGGCTCTGCTCCAGCTGATTGATCTGAGTCCCTCTCCCCTGCCCACAGGGTAGCTTCAGCCCACACCCTCGGGGGATCTGCCAAATAGCAATGTAGGAGAGGCAAAAGAAAGCAAAATGCTTACAGATATTAACACTTTGGAGTATCTAGAACTACTGAATAGTATGGGTTGGAAAGGACCTTAAAGATCATCCAGTTCCACCCATCTGCCATGGGCAGGGACACCTTCCACTAGACCAGGTTGCTCCAAGCACCATCCAACCTTGGACACTTCCAGGGATGGGGCAGCCACAGCTTCTCTGGGCAACCTGTGCCAGGGCCTCACCACCCTGACAGGGAGCAATTCCTTCCCAATATCCCATCTAACCCTGCCCTCTGGCAGTGGGAAGCCATTCCCTTTTGTCCTGTCCCTCCAGGCCCTTGTCCAAAGTTCTCTCGAGCTCTCTTGCCATTGAAAGGGTCTCTAAGGTCTCCCCAGAGCCTTCTCTGCTCCAGGTGTCTCTCCCAAGCACCCAGTGCTCTTCTCTCCTGCCATCCTCCCTTCCAACTCAGGGCCCCAGGTTGCTCTGCCCTGTGCCCATCCTGCTGCCTGGGAACACCGAGTCCGGTCATGGATTCCACAGGGTTATTTGCCTGCTACAAGTGCGGGCTGTTTCTCAAACACACACCAAACTCGGCCATTCTCCAGGCTGAGCTCAGCAAATACTCCAGTGCTTGGAGGAGTACAGCTCTGGTTTCATCCTACCCTTCCATCAGGCACACATTTTGACTCCACAGAGCCACAAATAGAAACCCTTCTCAAAAAGAAACCCTTCACCCCACACAAGCACAACTTCCAGACAAAAGCACCACATGGGATCCATGTTAAAATAACAGGACACGCGTCCYGCGTGCACTGCTCCCTTCAATTAAAAGCAGTTTTGACCTTTTCCTGGAATTCCAAATCCCACTAAAACGATCTCTTTTCATGATGAGTTCTCACTTGAAGTCTATTTATGTCACGCTGGTCACTGTAATGGTCAGGCTTGTAAGAAAAAACAGTCAACTCACGAACACATGGACACCACATGAGCTGGTAATAGCCCGAAAACAAGCAGCTTTTCAAATCGAACGTACAAGTAGTCTCTCTTCTCCCCAGTGCTTCTATTTTCTACAAAATTACACTCAGCAGCCAACAGGAAAGCTTTAAGCCTGTTGCAAAAATATGCTCAGATGGGGAAGGAGTGTTTTCATAAAAAGGAGAAAGAGAATATATATTTAGACAGGGTAAGGAGCTTTTCATTCAAAGGGAAAAAGGGGAAAGAACTAAATGAAACCAAATTAACAGCCTGGAAAATTTCTTTTCAGCTTCGTTCAGAGGGAAATGGAAGAAAGCCGATGAATTATAGAAAGCAGGTTCTATTTTGTGAAGTTTATTTTTAGCAAAGAATAGGCTCATTTTTTAAGCTAAAAGGAAAAAAGTCTTGACTCGCTTTGTGAAAACTAAGCTCCAAGAGGAACCAGAGGAGAACTGGCCACTTGGAGTCTGCACACTGACTGAACACACAAGACACAACCAACCCCAATTTCTACGTGCCTGACTGAAACAGCCCCAAGAGCCCCACATGGGCTGACAGGTCACTGGAACGCTGTCTGAGTTCCAAAAGTCTCCTGGCATCCCACAGCACCACGCTGGCCCTGCTGCAGTCCTGAACTCTTAGGGTGCAGTCCCAGGCAGGACCCAGAGCCTCTTCATTTTTACCTTCAAGATACATCAAGAAAAATATGAAATACAAGCTATTTTTCCATGACTTTACTATACTTGGTTTTCTACTTATTTAATGAAAAGCAAAACCTTTGATCAAGTTCTGTCTGACCAGCAACAGGCTTACTCAAAAACTTTTTTCAAGTCCATCAACATGACTGACCACCTCAGCTGTTTCAACAGAATTATTGATATCAAGATTTCTTGATCAAGATTTTTGATCTCTTATATTGTCTAAGTTTACTGGCATCCTTTACACATTTATATTCAAAGATCTACTGGATTTAAATCTTTTTTTATCTTCAAATACACTTGTAAGCACCCCTGTTGCTATGCTGTATCAAACTACACAGACGATGCTGGCGAAACCACCCATCAGCTGGGTACTATTATTGTGGTGTTTTGTACCAACTTTATGCTCGTAACTGACAAACCAAAACATGATAATCTGCACATTCTGTTCACATTACAAGTTCACATTTCAAAGCCAATGTAGACAAACCAATCAGGACCAAGCAGGAAAACTAGATTTACTCACAAGTTTAAGAAAAAACATCTAAGGAAAACTGCAGATTCTTCAAAATCCAAATTTTTACTTAAACACTGTGTTTTTATTCCATGCATTTGAACAAACAACTTACAAATGCACCTGTGGTGTCCCTTAGTTTAGCATTTCTGAAAGCCCACAGCTTTCCGAAAAAGCAGAAAAAGAAGAGAGTCATCCTGATGCTTACACCCCACAGTGACAGTCAGCAGGTACAAGGAAGAGCTGCAGGGGAGAAGAGGCACAGCACAGTCTAACTCACACAGCCTGAAAAACGGGGGGCTGGACACACGCGTGTGTCACTGAGGGGTTTACGGCCATGTTACTCCCAGGCCGAGCAAAGCAGGGGCTCGTGGGACGATGAACCAGGAGAAATGGAGGGAAAAAAAAGCCAGAAGGCAGCGTTGGGGTAAAGCAGCGCCTGAGGGGAGAGGATGAAGAAGGCCGTGCTGCCCACCCTTCCCGTGACACGGGACAGTGGCTGCCCCGGCAGCGCCGCCGGACACAGCGCGATGAGGAAGGCGAACACGAGAAGCAAAGGGAGTCAGTGCCTGAGGAAGGGGGACTGACGTCTCCGCACCCTCCCCGGAGGGTGACAGCGCTCCAGGACAGCGGCACACCACCGGGACATGCTCGGGACACGCTGCCCCGCGGGACAGAGCCGTGCTGACCCCAGGATCGCCGCTGGTGTGGAAGGACCGGGGTCCCGGTGCAGCTCTGGGAACTCCCTCCTTGCATCTGCTCTCCCGTCTGACCCGCACTCCTGACGGCCCAGGAGCTACTGGAAACACAGTAAACCCTATTTATTTGTTGACCTTTTCGGCTGATCTCCTTTCCTGTGAGCGGCTCTAAATCAAGACACAATACACGGTGGGAATACAAAGAAACCGAAGCAGTGCCGGCTTCCTGAGCAGTAATGCAGAAAACAGCCGCCGGCAGCTCCGCGGGGAGGAACGCGGCGGGCACGGCCAGAGCAGCCCCCGAGAGCCGCGGCAGGGACACGGCTGCGGCCCAGAGCCTGCGCTCGGCTCCAGCACAAACAGCAGGAAAACAGAGCCTGAGCTCCCTGTCAAAACACATCACAAGCTGAGAGAAAGATGCTGAGCATCTACTGCCTGTTTTGAAGGCTCTGTGTTTCAAACTAACCGAAGCTGTCTACGGACTGGTGTCTGTGTACGCAAGAGAAACCAGCGTCTCTTGAAACAACCGAAACCACCTGTCCCCAGACTGTAAGAGACACCAAGAGACAGCCCTTCCCAGCCAGGGATGCTGAATTCTGAACACAGCAGCACTCTCTTAAGCATAGGAAATGCAGCCTAAAACAGTAACAGCAAACAGTGACCTGTTAATTAACTGCTGTCCCGGCATCTGAGGGAAATAAAAGAAATAATGTAACTGAAGCAAGGGTGAGGTAGCAAGTCCCTACCTCTTCAAAGGATCTGGATGTAAAGACATATATGTGTGCGTGTGTGTATATATATATCTATCTATCTATATGAGTGTGTGTGTAACATAACTGTAACATTACAGTTCATACTGCAACTGTAATTAGTCGCACCTCAACACAGGACAGGGGAGGGGAAAAGAGCCACCTGCCTTTAACTCCTACAAAATAATGGTAGCATGTGCTGTTAGAACGCCAGTCTGGAAAAGATCTTTCAAACCCTCGAGAACCTGACCAATCTTACATGTTACTAAGACTAATATAGCCAAACAAAGAATCACACAGATGCCCGCAAAAGCAAGGCTGGAAGCGTGCACCTCACGAGCAGCAGCTGAAACAAGCTCCAGTTCTTCAGCAGCTTCAGCTGATGAGGCCGATGCCACAGTAGTGCTTAAAACAACCAAAACTCTGCTAGCACCAAGAAGCCCTTGCCAAGGGGCCTCAGAGCAGCCCCTCGATAGGGCAGAGGCCCAGCACAAGCACCGAACACCACTACAGAAAACAATCTCGTCTGGGCATGGAAGTGAAAAAATGAGTTAGAACAACAAATGGTTTTTAACAAAGAACATCTGTCAGTATAAATGTCCTCAATTTAGTTTAATTTGGGGGCTGGGACGTACAGAGTCTCCTGCAACCTTGTGCCCACTGGGCACAAGTGCCAGGAGAGGGTGACCTGAGGGTGCCAGGAGGGTGACCAGCAGCTCCCTGCAGGCAGGGCATGACACGACAGTGAGGGGGGAATACCACAAACTGTTTGTTGAACAGGACTGGGAATTTTATTTTCTGCACCAAAGAACAGCTCTGTCTCAGGTTCTCAATGTGGGTATTCAGAAGCCTGTCCTAAACTCTGGGGGCATAACAGAACAAAGTCCACTCAAGAATATCCCTCAAAAAAAAGAGGAAAGGAGAAAGGAAAAAGAGAAAAAGAAAACTCATTACCAATAGAAAAAGTGGAGTTTACATGACAAGCTTTAAGCTGGTCACCTAATGCAGAATAAACAATCTTTGCATCTAAGACACAATGATTCAGAGCAGTGACTAAAAGCAATCTACCATTCATAAGAACAACTAAATCTCAGGAAGTTAATGAATCACATAAAATACCCCAGTTTGTAACACAGTATTTATAACTCCCAAGTAGAAAGCTGAAAACTGCACTCCAAGTACCTTGTGGCTATGGAGCTTTAGAGCCAGCACCAGGTATGGCACACGACAAGAGCTCAGCAGGACACCACCACAGCCCTCCTGCAGGGTCTGCTCCTTGCTCAGCTCATGGTTAACCATCAGTGCCAGGCAAAGGCCTAGAAAGAATTTATACAGAATCACGGAGTCATGGAATGGTTTGAGTTGGAAGGGACTTTAAAGCTCATCTTATTCCACCCCCCTGATATGGGCAGAGACACCAAGGGTGCTCCAGACTCTGTCCAACCTGCCCTTCAACCCTTCCAGGGATAGAAGTGCCATTACTTAGCAAGACTCCAGCAACTCATTCCAAAGACATTTATGCCCATCTCCTAGAAGACAGAGCTGTGGCACAGGTCTGTCTGAGAGCTCTACAGAGAACTGGGCTCAAAGGGAGCAGTGTCTGGCTGTACCAGCGTTGTTCCCCAGGACACCAGCAGTGACACTGAGCACCTCAATCAGCAGCTGGCGTGCAGGAAGGAAGCACAGCAATGCAATGGGCTACCTTTTCCATCACAGAGAGACAGCCACTTGCCTTGGGGAGGTGGGGATGGCTGGGATGTGCCCCACTGCTGCCCGCCCAGGGCCCTTGGGCGCAGCTGAGCCTGGTGCAGGCACTGCCTGCCAAGCAGTAGGAAACTCATTCCCAGTCACCAAGGAGAGTATGAGGGAAAACACCTCACACTGCTCCAGCCCCTCACTTTTCATGTGTGCCTTGACTGCCAGAGACTGGTAATTAGCCCAAATAGCCTTAATAATTGATACAACTCTATTTTTGTAAAATACAAGCTGCTTGATAATCTGTAAGCCAGCTCCATCCACAGAGGTGGATCCTCTTTCCTCTGCATAAATTATCATTTATGCCAGATAATATCTTAAATGGGCAATTGTGATCCCAGACTCCCTCTAGTCATGGATGGTGAACAAGGCAAACAAAAAAAATAAAAGAGCAAAGATTTCCTCTTTTCCTTCATAATCCCACACTATCCACATATAGCGAGGAATGAAAGCCAAGTAAAGCAGTTGACTTGGGAAAGGTGCATATGTAGGTGTATCAGCACAGAGATGTCCACAGAGGGAGACCTCTGAGCCCCTTCCAGAGCCTAAAGGGGCTCCAAGAGAGCTGGAGAGGGACTTTGGACAAGGCCCTGGAGTGACAGGACAGTAGGAATGGCTTCCCACTGCCAGAGGGCAGGGTTAGATGAGATATTGGGAAGAAATTCTTCCTTGTGAGGGTGGTGAGGCTCTGGCACAGGCTGCCCAGAGAAGCTGTGGCTGCCTCATCCCTGGAAGTGTCCAAGACCAGGCTGGACAGGGCTTGGAGCAACGTGGTCTGGTGGAAGGTGTCCCTGCCCGTGGCAGACAGGTGGAATGAGATGATTTTTAAAGTCCCTTCCAACCCAATCCATCTGTGATTCTACAATATTTCCAACAAAGCATTAATATCTGTCCCAAGTCTATCCCTTTCTTGGCTAATCCAGTGTCACAGAGCAAAAAAATACTTCTCTCAGCACTAATGAAGCTCAGCTTTCAATTTTAACACTCCCACAGAACAGTTAATTGAAGATACACATTTTTAGTAGAGTTTACATGATATGTAATTTTCTTAAGTGTTACATTAGATTATACTGAGAGGGAACAACAAGAGGTCCAGACTTCCAGAACTGCTGGTGTAGAAAATTCAGTAGATCTGATGGCAACACAATCAGGCTTACACAGGTCTGACATACATCCAGATACACCCTTAAATCATGAAGTAAAACTGTTTTTAATCACCATTATTTTCTGCAGGTACGCAGCACACAGACATTGTTTATCCTCTGGCACCCAACGGGCTCAGCCTGGGCTGTCCCTGGGCACACAAAACAGCAGGAGCAGGGCCAGGGCTCAGCCCCTACAGCCTGATCTGTCTCCACAGCCCATGCACAGAATAAACCCAGACAGGCACAAGCCCAGGGCAGTAACTACYGCTGAATAATGATGTATAACTAACTGCAAAGACCGGAATAAGAGAAGCCCAGAATCTTGACTCTCATGACCCCAGTGAACTGCCCATGTGCTTCGAATTTAACTTCTATTACTGACATCTTACTGAAAGCTTAAAAGCTCCTGGATATTTGAATAACCAGCATGTTAAGAGCATTAATGAGAGTTAATCCAACACCACACTAACTATAATTGTTAGCAAATAGCAGGATTAACCACATTAATACACTCAAGTTTTCCATGGCTTTGTATCCTGATTTTAGAATGACACAAGGAAAACTGAAAAACAGTTTAAATCAAATTAATCTGCTCTTGCACATAGATAGATAAAATAGAGCTCTAGCAACATTCACACTCACAGCCACCACTGTGGTCTGTCCTGTGTATTTGTGGGGTTTCTTTCTGCATTTGTTTGAAATGAAATCTTTAAAACTTCCCCAGGTTGAACAGAGGGATACCTACAACTGTTGTTTTAAATCTATGTGGTATGGAGATATGCATAGGAGAGCAGCACCATCCTGACTCGCATCTCCCAGCCACCACTAAAGCCAATGATCCAAATGGTTCTTCCTGCAGGCTGAGTTTTATGGAGGCTTGAAAATATCCCACATGTTTTATTAATCCTGTGGTCTGTGTCAGCTGCAGGCCTTTTCACAGCTGTGCTGTGCTGGCATCGTAAAGCAGAACATTCCACAGACTCCCAGTGCCTTCTCCACGACAAGTAAACAGATTGGCGAGAGCACCACAGGTCAGTCACTCCGTACAGACATCCTGCTCCTACCCTGATACACCTACAGCTCTGGGGCACCCGAGCCCAACAGCTCAGGGAGTAACTGCAGAGCAGGAGGCCAGTATAAGATACTGCCTTAAATCATAAAGGTACAACATGCTCTGTGGAAAAATAATGATAACATAATTTTATGTAAGTGCTCATGTTTGCAGACAGTAACTTCTGTGACCTAAAGCTCAAGAGCTAATGGTCATGAGCTGCATGTCCTGGAGTGCAGCAGTGTCTATCAACTCCGCTGGGTAATAAATGCTCTTTCCTCAAGAAGATATATCCTTATTTATGAGCCAAATGCCGTGTGATGGGGCACTGCTCTGCTGGGGGTGAAAGTCCGAGCTTTTCCCAGAATTGCTGCAGAATCAGTCCCAGGAGGAATATGCCAGTAGAGTGCGAGCTGTCAATGAGGCAGCTCCAACACACCCTATTCCATTACAAAAAGAGCTTTCACACCAAAATACCTCAGTCCCAAGACAGCTGTGAATTTATCACCAAGTGAATCCTGGGGGATGCCAAAATACAGTTCAACACACTAATAAATAAACAGTGATCTAATATCAGTATTTGATAGCAGAGGAGACGACAAGAGTTGTTTACATCCTATTTCAGAAATAAAGTGCTGAGGGAGACATTTAGAAATTAATTTCAATTTGATCTAGAGAGTAGGTTTTCAGGATTGGTGGGGTTTTTTTCTCCTCCTTGCTGATACACATATTTCTGTCATAAACACATCTGACCAATGGCCCAGTAGTCCACAAAGTTTATTCTCAGCTTTATTCAGAGCTGCCCCATGGAAATGCCAACCTTGTTTTGGTGATGCTGAGGGGGAGCCCAGCAGAGGTGGTTTAGAACTGACAGCGTTTTCCTGCCGGCTTCCTCTGCCAAACAAACATGTGGCCAAATGCTCGGCTGAGACAAATCATTTCATGATGGGAGGGAGCTCTGCAATCATCAGGAGTGATCTGAAGTTCCACAGGCACAGCCTCCAGCAGGAGCTCAAATACACGGGTCAGTGAGCAATGCATGGCACCAGGGTCCAACAGCACCCAGCGGCCAAGGGCTCCATGGCACAGAGTTCCCAGTGCTGAGCCCCGAGGGAAAGCACCTGGTGATGGTGGGGGGCTCAGGAGGCAGCCGAGTGGTGGGCACTAAATGCTGCCTCACAGTGCATTACTTCTCACAGAGGAAAAATGAGTCTCTGCCAAATCCTGCCCTATCAGGAGGCTGATACCTGACAGCTCTGGGTGGCTGAGGGAGAACTGGACACATGAGTGACACACGGCCAGGGCAGAAGGGAGCGGAAAAGCGGTGTGGTCCCATCAGTTGCTCAGCTTAGGTGAAGGGACCCGAAGAGTCTTCTCCCGACAGGTGACACTGAAGCAACCTCTTCTACTGCTGTGTGTCACAACCGCGTGYCCTTGAGCAAAAGCAAGTGTTTCAGGTTTGCTTTGCACAGGAAGGATGGGGGGAAACCACCCACCAACAAACCAACTGAACACAGGAAGCATCAGCTGTCCTGTATATATTACTGACATCTTGGTTATTCAGGAGCCCAGTCCTCTTCCCTCCTACACCCTTGGGATACCCCAGAACAAGGTTTAGGTGCTACAATTGCACTTAACATGCAGTTGCTATAATAGAAAAAATTTATGAAGAAAATACCTACATGATTCTTTATGGTAAAGATAAAGTATACAAGGAGAAATAGGAATCTTCAAAACCATGGACAACTCAAAAGAAACAATTCAGAGAAACAAAGTCCCAAAAGGAAAACAGTTTTGCTCAATTTATAAAACATTGCTGATGCAGTTTCAAGGAAGCCAAAGCACCAGAACTGATGTATGCAACTGGAAATAACATCCTCTGTATTCCCTTAAGTTTCCACAAAAGGCCATCAGACATCTGGCAGAGAGGCAAGCTTAGAAAGATATAAATTGGCAGAGATGTGTACAGCCCTTTGCAAAGTGTTTCATCCAGCCAGCTTCAGCAGAAGCAAAATCTCAAATGAAATACACAGATACTTTACTATTGCTTTTAACACAGAGGTACATTTAAATCTGGCATTTATATTCATTTGAAAACCTAAATAACAAGCAGTATTGAAACAGTGATTTTTAGATGTCTAGAATGCTGATATCTCCAGATCTTTGAGTATGTAAATCTTAAGGATTCTGTTTGGGCCCTGATTACAGAAAAGAGCCTCTTGCTACATTGATCTATTCACAGTTGTAAGGTCCTCAGGCTTCTACACATAAAAACTGGATGTACAGTCAGTGTTTCTGGTTTCAGTCAAGATACACCTTTAAATAATACACCAGGGCTCAATCCTCCTGTTACAGTGGAAAAACAAGCAAAAAACCCAAACATAGTATATTTTGAAAGTGAATGTTTTCCTGTTCCCCCACCCCTCAAAGACAAAAATGCACTTGATAGTATAAAATGAAATTTTAGCACTTTCATCAAAGAAGAAAATGAAGAATAAACACATGAGATGAAACAAAATATTCCAAACTGATTTGTGCAACRTTGTGTTAATTCACATGAGGTTACTACAGTTTCAAACAGGCAGCACTGATGGCAATTCTGGAATTCCAGAAACTCTTCACTGCACTGAACTCCGACGGGCAGCAGCTCAGCATTCCCACAAACGACAACTGTCCAATACTGCCCAGGAGCAGGGCAGGCAGCACCCCTGAAACCACACCTCCTACCTTGCCTTGGAAAGAGACAACTACAAAGAGCAGTTCTCAATCCCCAAACCCTCTAGTTAATGGGCTATGTGCAGAGAGCTTTCCATGTTGTACGAGAGAGGCAGAAGTGAAACTTGCTGCTGTGACTGAGCAATCCTTCTCATCCCACTTCCTTTCTGAATTTCAGCCCCCCAGAAGCTGAAGCGGGAGCAAGGCCCCGGCTGTCTGTCCAGGCGGGTGTGTGATGCCCGCCAGCGCTGCCCTGCKGCCCCTCACCCCGGGCAGGCCGCTGGGCTGGCATGCCCGGTCCGTGCCCCTCCGTGTCTGCATGGGGCAGGGGCACCTCCTCGTTGGGACGTGCCCCAGGTCTGCTCTGCTCCAAAGCCCTCCAAGCCCCTCTGCAGCACCAGCCAGCCCTGGATGGCAACTAAGGGCTGCAAATGCAGCAGCCAACAGGTTCAGTAACCCCTGCCACAGGTGCTACACGTGACATGAACTGCATGTCCCTGCCCACCCTGCTCCCAACAGATCCCCACTGCAGGCTCTCAGGGACATGTCCTGGGGTTGGAGAACCCCCAAGGATGCAGACCTGCAGCCCCCCGGCTCAGACCCTTCCCCATGTACAGGGACAGCCCTCTATCCCCCCCCACACACAGTGCTCAGGCCTCCTTCACCAGCCACCACACGCAGTGCCTGGCTCAGGGGGGTTTGCTGCCTGAGAGGGGATTAGGGAATCCTGACCTTCCCTCAGCAAAGAGAGCTTCCATTTCCTCTGAAGGAGAAAAAAAAACCAAGGACAACCCATGTTACTGTCAGCCAGAGAGCAATGGAGAAGCACATCTCTACATACAGTGTGAACCCGGACCCATCAGGAATTCTACCCTCATAAGGACTTGATGATGATAAGGACTTGACAACGATTATTTAGGACTCATAAGAGTACAAAAAAAAATAAGCTAAAGGGAAGAAATTTATTAAAAAGCTGACTCTGTCATACACAGTCACATCATCTGGTCCCTTATCCAATTCTCTGCACTTCAGGAGGTGTACTTAGGGCATGGAAAGGGGGCAATCTGCTCCTGCAGCACCACTGCCCACAGGTCAGCTGACCCATGCCAGGGGATTGTAGAACTACGTGTCCCACCAGGGCTGCCACCACACACAGCTACACACCACTGCCTCCAAAAACCTCACCTCAGTGGAGCAGCTGCTCCATCATCCTGGCACACAGACCAGAATGACCGTAGGAAACTACAACAATACACCTTACACAGGTACTCGAAAGACTTCCCAGCTGACAGCAGAGCCACCCAGGAGGCCCAGAGAGGGGACACCTTCTGAGGAAATCAGCAAAAACAGGTTTTCACCTTACATATCAGACATGTGACAATTGCCACAGAAGATTCACACAGCTTTGAGAGGAAGTGAGCTGCCATGGGTGAGAGGGCAGGGCCAGCCTGTGCCCCCCAGCCACCCCATGGGCTGGGGCTTCTGCCATACCCACCCACAGGGGCACACACGGCTACTGGAAGAATGAAAACCAGATGCAAACCTTCCCGAGCTCCTGCCCTGTAAACAAATCATGTGCACATGTAACGGAGCTCCTGCTCCCCTGCAGATAAGGCACGACTCCAGGTGTCACCCTGAGACCCCATGGTGACAACTGSGGCTCCTCAGGGATTGGCACAGGACACGGCTCTGGGGCCTCTCATCTTGTCCACAGAGGGACAGGCTTGGCCCTTCGTGGCTCTGTCCTGACAGAGAGGCTATTTATAGAGCCACTAACGAGGGAGAGGAAAACAGATCACGTTCCCCAGGGAGCACATCTGCTTCTGCAGGGCTCATCCTGCTGCCACTGCCCTGCTGTGTGGAAAAACCCAATCTTCCTTCCTCAGCAGAAGGGCTCCACAGCATTTCCTCTGTGCTACGTGGCACGAAGCTGCATTGGCACAACTGCGTGCATGGCACACACCAGAGCCGCCGCCATCAGTGCAAGCACCAGACAGCAGCTGCACACCCTCACAGTGAGGTGACCTGTTGGTTCTGGACACGCACCGAAATGTGGCTCTGAAATGGTCCTGTTCCCACCTTCCAAGTGAAGGCCCAACTCCTGCCCAGAAGCACAAAGGAGGTGGTTAGAGGGGAGGGGAAAAAAAAGCTCGTTCCTATGCRTATGAACTCTTCAGGGTTTTCATTTTGCCTTTTTTGCCATTAACTTCAAAGTAAAAGTCAACTCTCCTGTGGGTGCGTTTCCACAGGAAATCCTGCCCCTCGTTCACTCTTATCCTTAAAGAGAACCATTTCCTTTGGTTTGAAAGCCAACTGCCTCCAGCCCTGTGCCACAGTGAATACTGTTTAACACTAAATATAGACTCTGAAGGAAGGAAACATCAGGCAAACAATGGCAGCGAGGAGTGTCAGTGTGCACAGTGCTGGATGGCACCCGGCTACAAGAACACGCTCTGCTAGCACAAAACCTGCAGAATAACCAACAGTGAGATCACAGCTTCTCTTGAGTTGGAGGGGGGGGGAAAAAAATCAACCATTGCTGAAAATTAATTTTAAACCCAAAGCAACAAAAGCATGCACAGATCAGAAAGACACCCTGCCAGCACTCCAGCCTCACAGGATCCTGATTGTTCCTCCTCATGTTAATGGTTATATTCACTTGATACATTTTATGTTTTTAAGCAAGCTCAGCTCTGAAAGCTCACACCTTGTTTTACTTTGGGAGGTCCCCTAGACTGCACAGAATCCAGCAAACACTACCTGGTGCCCCCTTCTCCACTGACCACCCCACATTCCCAGCCCCACAGTTCCTCAGCCCAGCCATTCACAGCTTTCCCTGGGAAAGTGAAACCTTATTCACAATAATCCACACACAGCTCAGCAGTTTGTGTGTCCAACCCCACACGTGAACCCGTGACACGAATAGTGACATCTAATTCCAGTTCTGTCATCATGCTGTTCCCAGGCCACAAAGGACCAATGAGTAGCAGTGTAACCCAAACTGAGAGCTGCTGCACCCCTTTGGTTATTTCCACTCAAACAGCTGGCTGGAAAAGGAGGATGCTGGAGGTTGCCAATACCCTCCCACAGTGGGGCTTCTCAGTGGGCACCAAGTTCAGGCTATGCTCCGGCTCCCACTGCAGGCACCATCCCTGCTGTTGCCTCCAGACGGCCCTGTCTCTGGCTGCAGTGACCTCCCCTCTTGCATAAACTCCTTCCAGCCTGTCCCCACAGACAACTCCTGAGCTCCCACACTTATGGCTCTGTATGTGCCAAGATCCCTAAACGAGGAAAATAAAGCTACCAGAGTGCATTTCTTGTGTAAAACAAATGGCAACAAACTCAAATTGAAGTACCAGTCCAAAGTCTTTGCTTTTGCCCAAGGAAGTGCAATAAAAATTATCCAAGGACAACCAGAAGTCACAAAGTAAAGTTTAATTTGTTCCCTGGTCCTGCTGCATATGGACAAATGAGCCCCCTGTTCTCAGGAACACATGGACAGGTTGGCATGTGAGGCAGTGCTCCCAGCACAGCTCAAATGCCATGCTACCCTCTTCCTGCCTCTGTAGATAGCTATTTTATGTTCTTCCATCTTTTCATGTTAAGTGTTGATACATTTTTATCCAATTTCCATTTGTCTCCCAATCAAGCTCTTCGAAACCTGTTACACCTGTTATACTCAGCAGGACAGAGTACATTCCAGAAGGATCCATTTTCCCTCAGCATCACTGTGGATGACAGCTCAGCAGTGCTGTGACCACCCACCAAAGCTCTCCTGGCTGTCAGGGCACACACACAGTCCCAGCTCCACCTGAATAAATGTTTACTTGTAATATGCATTTACAGGTGTGAACAGATTAATCAATTAATTAAGTTACTTTCAAACCAATGTGACCAGAGGTTAGTGGTGCAAACGGTATTTAATATCTAAAAATCTCCTGGCTGCAAAGGAGCTACCAAAAACAAAGTGGTATTTCAAAGAGAAAAGCTGTCACAGCAAGCTTTGGCAGAGCTGCTGGGCCTCCATTGCTTCCCATCGGCATTTTGTGCACACTTTTCCAGTCTTTAGGCAAGAGGCTTTTTGTTTGAAAGTGACCGAAAACAGGGACAGATATTAACAAAGGGTAAAGTGTCTTATTTTCACAATTTTCAATATAACTCTGCAACACAAAAAGGGCCATTGAGCTAAAGCACCCCTGTTCTACAGAGGACCCCATGCTTATGTTTGGCAGAATTAGGGCCCAAATTACCTTTCTGCATATTTTCACCAAACACTAGGGAAGGGTCACATCATGCAGCAAGTGAAGAGTACAGAAGCGAGAGCACATTTTCACAATACACTGCTGAAGGTAAACCAAGTACCTGCAAAGCAAGAGTTCATCCAGGGAACTAAAGTTCCTGCCATGCAACCCTTCTCAGGCATTTACTGGGAGTACAAGCTGCATACTCAGCTCCCACAGCTACATTGACTGCCTCAGCACTCAAAGCCTTTGCTTTGTGTTTGTGATTTAGCTCTTTTTAGATTATTGTTTTAAAGAAAACTCCAAAGGCCAGGTGAGCACCTCAGACATCATTCCTATGCAAAATGTAATTTCTCACAATTTCTCTCGCTGTGGATACAGAAAAACTCAGAAACATGACGCAAGCATTCTTTAAGGTGTAACAACCAGAAAGCAAATGAATAAGCTCTCGAATCTCCTGATTTCAGGTTTGTTGCAGTTTGTTGTTGCTGGGGGTTGGCAGCTCCCCCAGTGCTGCCTCTGATCACCCCATGACAAGAACAGAAACACCTCTAACTCCAGTCCCAGGCATGAAAAGAAAACTCTTCACAGCATGAGAAGTGATCTGACAGGCTGCAGAGCTGCCACCAGCTCTGAAAGACTCAGGGGTATTACTGCTGCAAAACTACTTTTCAAAGTGTCCTTTTTGTAAAAAACAAAAGCAAATTTATTTGCCATGCTTTATAAAACATCTTTCATATGTGTGCTTGATATTCAATAGCACTAGTTTCACACAAGCAAAATCGAAGTGTAAAGCAGGGCAGTGAGCTGGACAAAAAATAAATTGCAGAAGTTACAAAAATAATGGCAAAAATGTGAAGAACCACCACGGTTGGGACAACAAAGCTTCACTACTCAGGCAGAGGGTGAGCAAGCTTTGCCACCCACCTTACTGCCGTGGGGCACCTTTCCTCCAAGGCTCCTGTGATCTGTTTCCCATCTGATCGCACTCCTCCACCCCCCTTCAGTGTGACTCAGATTCTCATGTCACATTTCACAGGTAAACCCTTGGCTGCTTCATCCCCGTTTGCATCTTCTATCAGAGGTTTC
Organism: Amblyornis subalaris; assembly: GCA_018881555.1. Classification (NCBI taxonomy): domain Eukaryota; kingdom Metazoa; phylum Chordata; class Aves; order Passeriformes; family Ptilonorhynchidae; genus Amblyornis; species Amblyornis subalaris. The sequence continues at coordinate 242,159 of JACAXG010000093.1, forward strand.
ACCCCACACACACCACCTCAGCTCCCCTGGTCCATGTGAAATCCTGAATTACAACAAGGAAAGGAACCAGCCCCACACCAGTGCCCAGCATGCCAGGCACTACGCGCAGCACAGGCACTGCAGCCTGTGCCCCAATTAATTCTTTAACTATAAACATATATATTTTTATATATGCAAATATATGTTAAAATAATTATGTTAACTGTGAAGAATGTAAGATTACAGGGAGCTCAGCAGGCTAGAAGCCGGCACAGAAGGCTGTTGTTTGAGTATACAGGCTGTTCAACTTCTCTCAAATTTTTAGTGTTCCCCTGAAAGTTTTGTAGATTTTCACAAGGTTCTGTCCTGGGATAGAGCAAAAACATCTCCTCACAAATCCAGTGTGAGAGCAATCAAGATAGGAAGCTTTGGCCAAATACAAATAAACAAACCAAGCAACCAGAAGTCAATCTCCCACTATTGACACAAAATGTCTTGGGAAGGCTGAGCAAGCCACAGGGTTTTATATGAAGTCAGGCAGCTTATCCTCCAATAATGGATTGTGAAATACATGAAGAGACGTGACAAGGAGTGAAGGATCTGTGACAGACTGAAGTGATCTGTGTGAGCACAGCTTACACAGATGCAACAGAGAAGATGGGGAAAGCCTTTTACAGTCATCGGTGCAAACCAACAACCTGAGCAAGTCAGGCAGCAGGACTGACCATCGGCCTGGGCAGAGTAAGGTCGCAGCTGAGCCTGAACTTGAGGAGCTGGGAAAACATTGTCTGCGCTGGGGTTGGTAGAACCACCAAGCTCATGGGGAAGGTGCTACTGGAAGAAAAGCTTCACAGATACAGAGAGGAACAAAAAYTATGAGGCTTAGCAATATACAAACCCACAGGTAAAAGAACAAAAAAATATACATGCAAAACACCTAGAAGTGTTTTCCCCCAACTCACTAAATAGCACTTTGCCTTCTACATTCATCTACAAAATTATTCACAAGACAGCCAGGAATAGAGACTTCCTATTTATAAGTTACATCTCTGGAATGTTTTTTCTCACTGTAACCATTTCTTGCTCAGATAAGAGACAAGACTGCAGCAAGGAAATTGACACACACATTTCCCCAGAACTACTGAACTCTTGCYGACCTACTGTACATACACAGTCTGGCACACTGGACTTGAACAAACACATGCTTGAAAATTAAAATGCAAGTCAAGCACTGCAAGAACATATACTCTGTATTCTGCTTATCAGCTGGAAAAGTGTTTCAGAGAAAATCACTCCATTTTATAACACAACTTGCACCATCCACTGCTGCTGACAAGACAGACTTTGGAGGGAACAGAGAGAAGGTATCTTCAGCTGAAAACCTTATTTTCCATCTCCAAAACCCCCCTACAATTAGAAGTAAGGGTGTGTCTGTCACAGGGATGGACCCCGGGAGGGGAGGTGACTCCACACCGGTGGGCAACTTGCACTCCCCTCAAAGGTTCTGCAGCTGGTGTGATCACACTGCTACTGCTAAGGGGTCAGACAACCCTATTCTATGTACAAGAAATTAACCAAGCCAAGCACAAAACCCCATTTCCACAAACATGTTGTGGAGAYGTTTATTCAACCAGGCTTGATCCAACACTAAAACCCAAATGCGCGGCATCACAAAGTACCAGTGGAAACCTCCCAACAACCAGCCAGCAATAACACTACTGCAGTCAAAATTCGTTCTGTGTCTGTGGCTCCAGAAATTCAAAGCCACTATGGAAAATATTGTATATTTAAGCCTAACTATTCAGAGATATCCTGTTTGCAGTGAGGTAACACCTCTATTTTTCTCTGTCACAAGGAAGTGCACTTCACCTAGTATCAACATTCCTCATGGTGCTGGAATGGCTCTTTTCCTGTTTAGGAAAATGGGTTTCAGGCTTCAATTAAACTCTGAGAAAAAGTAAGGACAACTTTATCGACTTTTTCTCCCTGAAAAATTTTTTATATTTTGAAACATCTCAAATAAATTGTAGGTTACACTGGGAAAAGCCATCTCGAGTTTTCTCTGATCACCTGAAAAAGATGAAACTGCAATGGACTTGCTGGGTAGCATGGCAGGAGGATGTGTTTCAGGACAATGCTGCAGATCTGGGGGACACACTCACAAGGACAGCTGTACATGGTTTTAAATGTTTCTCTTGGAGAGCTCTGGAAACATATTTATGCTGTAATACGTTCATTTTATTTAAAAAGCAAGTGTAAAACTGTCCTTAAATTCAGGATTGAGAATTAGGACTATCAACACAATTGCCATCCCCTTGGGCTGGAAACGGCCCCACAATCCTCAGGCTGGAGCTGCTGTGTCCTGAGAGAGAGAGAGCCCACAGCYGGTGTGAGGGGGGAGAATGGAGGCTGCAGCTCAGGATCCATCACCCTTGAGCAGCCTTGTGCAGGGACATGGCTGCTGAACAGGCTCTGAGGCCAGGGGTGCACTCCTGGGACTCAGCTCCTGGATAACCATACACAATTCAAAATTTTTTTCTTTCTAGAGGGAAACATTCCTGCAAATTAACATGAACAATTCAAAAATCACACAGCCATTACAGAGAAAGGCGGACGTGTAAAACAAATACAYCATTGCACTACAATATCAGACATTAACTTACTCTGCTGAATCTGTCTCAACAGCTGAAGGATCAGAAACGCCTTTACAGTAACCCCACTGCAACAAAGCAGGTCTGAACTGACTTTGTTCACTCATCCCCCGCCCCGATCTCATGGCACAGAGTTCAGGAATGAGGCAAATCAGGAATTATACAAATAGCAGGACTCAGGTGATGGAGAGCACGGACAGAAGCCAGTCCACACCGCTACACTGGGACATCATGTCTTTCTTCCAGGCACATGAGAAGGCAGGACAGCCACGGGAGACATGCTATTCCTCTGCCTTTCCCTGCCCAGGTCACTAGAGGAGGGCACAGTGCTGCCCTGCTTGCTTGCAGCACCRACAGAACAGAAAAGTGTTTGGCTTCAGATTTCCAAGAGCGCTGCATCTGCTCTCCAATCTAGGAGCCTCCCCAAGAGATCACAAGTACTGTTCTTAGATAATTCTTACAAGATGCTAATAATTTCCTGCAACAGCAGATTTCACTCACTGAGAGAAGTGGCAACATCAGTCTCATATATTGAGATTTTTTTTTCTTTGTGCCACACTTTTTTACATTGACAAACTATTCTCCATCTCATGGCACCAACACAATCTAAAGCCCGTTTCAGAGGAAAAGAGTTATGGAAACTGTCAAATCCTACAGCAAATAATACACCATCACCTTAATTTAGTTTAAACAATAGCAACTGTTTCCATCCTTGAAACAGATTTCATTTTTCAGAGCAGCTCAGCACTAAAAACTTGGTCTCTCACCAATTCCAGCCCTCCTGCAAGAGCACAGCAGTTGATATTTCCCAACACACTCACAGCCACTCACCCCAGCAACCCCATCACGGGTCGCCAGTGCCCCACTGCGCAGAGCAGAGCCCAGCTGCACACAGCATCCTCCCCAAAATCCCTCTGGCACACAGAGGGACAAGAAGGAGCTTTAATAGGTGACCTGAACACTGACTTAAACTTCAGATCCACAGGAGAAGTGGAATTTCCTCCTCCAAAAAAGTAAGACCCATACTCAACTGCCAGAATACTTTTTTTACTCCTAAAGCCAAATACAAGTGAGGGCACTACACTCGGTATTGTAAAAAACAACTGAACAAGTGAAAATTCTCTTCCTGCCCTGTACTTACAGCCTTCTTACACGCTCAACTGGCTTTTGTTTCCCTCTTAAGTTTTCACAGATATTTTCCATAGTAACACAAAATTTACTCTTAACTGCAGTTACAGGTTAATAAAACTAACTGGAATTACTTATTAACACACTCTTAGTTAGTATCTGGTATATACAGACTGTCGTATAGCTATCTCTACTTGAAACTAAAAGGGTTTAATACAATGGGATTAGCTACATCCATCCCGGTACGTTGTCCAACTCCAGAAGTCAACACAGTCACATCAAAACAGAAGTTTCAAACTTTCTCCCAAAATCCACAGCAAAACATCAAGTTTTTTATACTGCTTTTTCTGTGGTTGAGGAGCTCAGTTTTCCATCTGAGCTGCCAGCACAGGTGTCCTTGTGTGACAAGTACATCATGAAGGTGCTGACACTGGAGCTCAGTGTCAGCTCACCTACTTTGCCACTTATGCTATTTTGAGAGCAGACAGTTCAAAGTGACAGGTTAGAACATTCAAAATAGACCTACTCTTGTATTCAACCATAACTGGCCTGTCAGAGATCCTCAAAGGCACACCAGATGTCTGAGCCATGTTAAAACCCCAGAATTTTCCTCCATCCTCCAATTTCCAGTCTTTAATTAATAAAAGGATATTAGTTAGGGTGATCATTTCACAGTTCATACAGATTAAAGCGCAAAATACAGTAAATGATGAAGCTGTGACCTCTCCTGAGGGCTCAGGAGAGCTCTGGAGGCTGCAGCCTTCCTTGGTTTTTAGTCTCCTCATCTAACTGATGCATGAAGCTGCCATGTGCTGCCTCAGAGCCAACAGCCACAGCCCCTAACCAGAAATTAGGGCATGTGACAAGGAATCACATCAGGCTCAGGGAAATGAGGATATTGTTGTGGAGCAATGAATTTCCCCTCAGAGCAGTGACTTGGTTATTTCCAGCCTCTTCCCAAAAGCAGTCTGCAAGCAGCCTGTCAGGGGCTACCCTGCATCCCACAACACTGCTCGCCCTGGTTTGCTCCTGGGAGCCACCGTCCCRTTATGGCACAGCCAGGCCGTGCTCCGGCCGCCTGAGGGGTCTGCGGCCAGGGCAGGTATTTGAAGGGGCCCTGTTTTAACTAGGACAGCACAGCTCCGATGGGTATCTTTAGACATACCCTTCTGTGCATCTTTACAGTCAGAAAACAATTCAGGATGAAAACAACAGATTCACAGCCAAATCCCAGTKGGGGTTCCCTGAGCACCCCTTAGACTGGGCTTCTCCTTGGCACCATCCCACGCAGACGGGCTATTAATGAAGTGACCCAGATTATACATGCTCAACTTGGTTCTCCGCTGCAGCTATGACTTTTAAGCTAAAATTATATTTACAGCCTGATGACAGGASTGTATATGGGCAGATTCTCAAATTCTAGACAGAGCCATAGCACACACATAATATTAATCATGAATACTTAGCTACAGACTGCTAGAAATGGTGCTCAGSGTAGCCACTGGACCTAACCACGCTGGATTCCAACTACAGGCTGCAAATTCACTCACCCCAGAGGAATGCTATGCCTACATATATGGGGTGGGTGTATAGGTGTATATGTATCTCTGTATCTATCTCCTATGAGGAATTAAAGTTCTTGAGGTGCGACTCTGGCACTGGCAGAATTCTGAGTGACACCTCTTGCTGTAACAGCAAGACGACCCACAGTGCTGCCAGGAGATAATGACTCAGTGGGGAGACACCAAGACCGTGCAGTTTACAGGGAAGAACAATGGAAACAAGTGTGTACTAAAACCAGCACTGCCAATATCAAGGTGAAGATTTCACTGACTTTTAAAAGGCAAGCAAGTTGATAAGGTCAAAAGTTAATTAAATCCATTTAACTTCCAATTAGCTGTCATTTCAGGTTGGATTTTTATACAATTAAAGTATGAGCAGGAAAGGTCTAAGAGCATCCTTCCATATTTACAGAAGGAAATATTTAAATTTTTTAATGACAAAAAAACCCACCTTCATTAGTATTTTTAAAAAGTAGAGTTTCCTGAAAAACCTATGGATCACTTTTTTTTTTTTAATGCTTCATTTGCAGTTCCAACACAACCACACAACCAGGGACAAAACCACTTCACTTTGTAGCCTTAAAACTCTAGAGTCAAGRTTACTCAGGAAATACCTTCTAATTCCATCAGAGGTGATCCTGGGAACAGGCTTCCAGAACAGAAGTATACTGTTGAAGGCAAGAGCCTGCTTTTCAGAGCTCTTCAGTGGGGCTGTTAAATACACCGAGTATTAACAGAAAGGAACAGTGAGGAAGAAAAGCATCATTGTTCCCACACTGACCAAATCTTGCATCTATTGTAAATATGTTAGCAAACACTTAACGGCACAACACTGAGGAGTTGCTGCCTTTGTGTCTTCTGGACCTATGCAAACATCTCATTATGGTTTTACCTCATGTTCAGAAGGCTCTCAGATCCAAAAACATTCCTTCCTATCAACTTCTTGTTGACAAAACAAGAACAAAATCCTGATTATTCCCCTCTACTGTTGATAGGAGCGAGCCTGCTGGATCTTCTCTGAAGGAAACCACCAGGATACATGCATTCCAGCTTTAAGACAGGTATTTAGTCCACAAGATCAAACTCGAGGTAGTCTGACCACTACTATTCAAAACCAACTGATTCTTTCCAAAACCACTGTCACCAAATGGTATAGAAGTGCAAAGAAATAGCATTTTTAACTGAAGAGTCTGTAATATCTTGTAAGCGTGACTTAATGCATTAAATAGGCATTTCCACAACAGGAAATAAAGCAAATACAGCAATTGAAATAATTTTTAAAAATCAATAAAAATACCGAAGACTTGGTCTCCAARTCCATTTTGGAGCTTTTGAAGCATTTTAACCTGCACTTCATCCTGTATTATCCAATATACTTTATTTTCCACAGAGACACAAAGCACTTAATGCAGACCTTAACAGCACCCAAGGGAAAGCTAGAACAGACACTGAACTTACAAGTCAGGCTTGCTGTTCCCAAGCAAACAGCTTTCTCAGGCTGTAGACAAGGAGGAGAGCAGTGCAGGGAATTCCAGCTCGTTCAATCCAGGAAGAGAGGGAAATGCAAGCCATGAAAGATCCCCAGATATGGCTTCAGTGTTCCCTTGAAGAGCATTAATCCCCAAACACTTCCACCACTCATTTTAGATCTCATTAAATACTTAAATTCTCTGTAAGTCCCAAATCCCACTGTCTTAGCTCGCACCAGGCAGCTCATCCTGACCCGTGCCCTGGGCAGTGGTCACAGCCTGCTTGGCCGCACTGTCCCTTCCCTTGGGTGGGGTGAGATGTGGTCAAGTCCTCCAGCTGGCCCCACCCTGCACATGGGGAGTGTGAGGCAGCCAGGGAGCACCTGAGTTACTCCTGCACATTCCCACCACYGGATATCTGCCCTGACTGCCCCATGGCACTGGAGCTCTGTCTCGTTGGCAGAGGTAGCTCAGGCTCATGGGCCACCAAAAGCCACCAGTACAGCTTTTCAGCAGGGCAGTAAGGAAGAGAGACAGACTGGGGAGACGGCTGAGGAGACCTACCCTGACCCCCCGTCCCTAGTTTGCCCAGTGTCTTCCTCTAGAGCAAGTCCCATTTCTGTTACAGTATTGGAAACCAGATCAGAACAAAAGAGGTCCTCAACAGTGCATTAATCAACATAGATATGTATCTAAAGGAATTCTACAGGGAAAACAGAAAAATATCTGCCTGGGTTTCCTAACCTGTGAAAACACTCTGAAGTTTTGCGCTGGTTTGTCCAGGCACTCGCCAGATGACCACCCACACACTGAATGGAGCCATCCAGATCTGCCTCGCTGCTGCTGGCAGGGATTCCCATGGAGAGCTGACTGCCTGTGCTGGGACATGTGGCCACCCCAGCCCTCCACGCTGTGGGACACAAATCTGCCCTGCCAGGCAGAGCAGGCAGACACCCCAGAGACACCCCACTGTAGCAAGCACAACCTCAGGGCGGGTGCCAAGCCAAACGCCCACTTGCTGTTGGATGAGCCCAGGACCTCCTGGAGAAGGCCATTCCCTTGCACACTGCCCACGGTTCTGTCCCAGCCTTTGGTACTGGGTGCTGTCATATGCCCTAGTCAGGGATGATTTATTTGTTCCCTGGTACGTGTAGCAGTATCTCCCTTGCTCATCTTTTATAGAAGAGCAAGAGGAAGACAAATGTAACAGAGACAGACCAGGGGTTTATTGAGAGTCTGAGCTTAAGCTTAAAATGCCTTTTCCTCAGCCTTATAACAACAGAGAACCAGCCTTGTGATGTCAACACCCATCAGGTAGCTCATGTCCAAACAGTTTCTGATCCTGCTATACATAAACCCGAGCTCTACCATAGCTAAAGCCAGCACACAGCCTGATGTCCTGCACACGGATTCACTTCAGAAGAACCGCCCAAAAGTGCTCCAGCCATGCCAGTCCCAACAGCAAGTTTCAGTTTCATCGTCCTTTGATTTCCCATCTTCACACAGTGCCAGATTTAAACCACAGAAACACTTAGGTTGGAAAAGCCCTCTCAGACCATTGAGTCCAACTGTTCCCCCAGACCTGCCAAGCCCACCATTAACTCATGTCCCCAGCTGCCACATCTACATGGCTTTTGAACACTTCCAGGTGTCTTTTGTCCAGACTGCTAGCTATGGAATACAATTTATTACAGCAGTATAAAACTAAACCCTAAGAGCATCAGAAGCACCCTTGCTAAACTTASTTGCTGGGATACAGCTTTAGCTTCTTATTGTGTTGGACACAGACCTTTTAGGTACTATTGAGAATTAATCCTAAAACTAATTTCCCAGAGCAATGAGAATAACCCTTGTGTTACAGAGGACTGTTCACCTTCCTAAAAACATCCCAAAGTGTAAATGTTTGAGTGTTAACAAACCACAACCCGTGCAGCTGGGAGGTTACTTTAAACAYGGAGGAGCAGCCCATCCTTCACTCCTGACCGGGCCTGCGTGCTGGCACAGGCACCTCTCCAGGACACCCACTGCCAGGGATGGGCACCATCCATGTATGGAGCAGGGCCATGGGCTGCTCTGAGCTGGCGTGGAGGTGTTCCCCAAGCCACGGCTGCCCAGCAGGGACAGCGCTGAGGCTGCGGGGAGCATGACTGGCCATGGGCAGAGCCATTGCAGTGCTGCTGGCACCCACGACGCCCAGACCTCAGGGAAGGATCGAAGGCACTGGCAAGGCTGGAATCCAATGTGCTCAAATCGAGAGTAGGTAAATCCTGAAAAGATTTTGGCAATGCTGGTTTGACCTCTCCAACTTCCCAGCTGCTGCAGCAGCTCAGTTAGGGAAGGTAAAAATACTTTCTAAAAGTCCCTTTTCCATACGAGGCAGAACTGTGGTTACCACAGAGATGGCACCATGCAATCCCCACAGAGGGGGAGGTTGCTCTACATGGCCGTGAGTGGATGGAGATCTGAAATAACCTTCTGATGAAGACAAGATCATGGCTGCAGCCATGCTCACCTCCATGGTCAACACTGCTGCCAGAGCTGCTTGATTGGTGACCATCACCCAGGACTGTCAGCCTGGCTGCCTGACAGCATCAGAGGGGAGGAGACTGACTCCCTCTTTTTAGAGCAAACATCCACAGAAACCACTGCCTCATATTGACAAGTATTCCTTAAAGCATCATTTGAGTACCAATTCATTCACACATGMTCTTGCTTATGAACGATTAACCCTGATGGACAGGACAGCGATTGAGAACCCATTTCATTTCCTATCTCACCATCAAACACAGTAACACTGCAGGTACACAGCCCTCCTGACAGTGTCAACAGGCTCCCAACAAATCCAACAAGCTACGGTGTTTCTCATGATACAAAGCTGAGCCTGCTTTGAATTTTTCAAAGTCCAAGAAGAAAACGTCACTGGTATGTTTCTGAAAGATTTGTCCTATTTTAGTACAAGGAATTGAAAATTACAGTCATACTGCTCTATTGATATGTGAACAGCAGGAAAAATGCAAAGAGAAAAGACAGTACAGTGTAAAAATGAGGACATCTACAAAAGAAAATACCTAGAAAAATAGAAAAAAAAAGAAAAAAAATCCCTGCATAGAAGACTTACCAAAAAATCATCCCAGATTAATACATTCTCTGCACAGCCTCGCAGAAAGCTTGATATTCCAACCATCAGTAAGAGATATTAAAACACCAGGCAACAGGGTGGTTTTGAAATAAGAAACCACCACATTTCCCAAGTACATCTTCAATATAAAAAGCACACGAATACAAAGTCAAACCACCCTCCTCAAATCCATGACCCTCGGCAACTGAGTGCTAGACCTCCCAGGTCAGATCCCTCTACATGTCCTCACACAGCCAGTGACAGACACCATCCATCCAAGCCCTGAATTTTAGAGAAGAATATTATCTCCATTTGCTGGACCTGGTAAGACTCACTGATTTCAAAAGACTTTTAATCAGTCCAGTTTCAAGGACTTAAATCAGTCCTTAAAACAATAGTTTTAAGTAACAATAGTGGCAAAAATTTCAATTAATTCCTCCAGCTTAAAAAGCTCACTGCACATTTCCTCATCCAAAGGAAAAATGGGGAAAAAATATACAATCAATCAACCAGTCAATCACATTATGAATTCCTGAGAAGTCCAGATACGCAAGATATTCTATGGATAGGAAAAATAGTAGGAGTTTTCTCTCAGTGTTTAAAAAGCCAATGTTGCCAAATATTGGAGCAAGTCCAGAGGAGGCTTCTAGGTTAAGAACAGAGCTCTGGAGCCAGCCTGAGAGAGTTGGGGCTGTTCAGCCTGAAGAAGAGAAGGCTGCAGGGAGACCTTAGAGCCCCTTCCAGTGCCTGAAGGGGCTCCAAGAGAACTTGGAGGAACTTTGGACAAGGGCCTGGAGGGACAGGACAAGTGGGACAGGGTTAGATGGGATATTGGGAAGAAATTCTTCCTTGTGAGGGTGGGGAGGCCTTGGCACAGGTTGTCCAGAAAAGCTGTGGCTGCCCCATCCCTGGAAGTGCCCAATGTCAGGCTGGACGGSGCTTGGAGCAACCTGGGATAGTGGAAGGTGTCCCTGCCCTTGGCAGGGGTTGGAACCAGATGAGCTTTGAGGTCCCTTCCATCCCAAACCATCCTGTGATTCTATAAAACACAGAATACAAGGGTGCAAATCAGTCTGACACTTTAAAGCAGGGTCACACCCACTTGTCTGCTCCCTGAAATCTGTCCACCGCGCACGGCAGAACAGTTACCACCCTCACACAGGGCACACCTGGAAGTATCATTTCTTTGCTTGGTTTCCCAATGGTTCCCATGCTGCCCACAGCAACACCGTCACCAATCCCAAGAGCTAGAGTCAAAGTTGTCTTAAACCCAGCAACCCAGAACCAGTCATTAAATCCATACTTAAYGGAAATCTTTAAATTAATCTCATACATGATACCAGCTAACAGTAGTTTTCTGGAGATTCTAAAAATCCAGCAGCTGTTTCTGTGAGGTTCTCATTCTTGAATAATTTAAACAGGCAGTCTCTCTCTCTCTCTCGTGTGCCCCCACCATTTCTCATTCCTATCAGTACATACGAACCTTCTGCAATAGCTTTCAGAGTTCAAAAGGAACCACAACATCACAGCTGGCCTATGATAAATTTCACCTACATTTCCATACACTGGCTCCAGAACTTATAAATTAAATATGTCTATTCTCAGCAGATTAGATTGTTGAGAGAGAGCAGATGCCAGGAGAGGTGGAAGCATCATTACCACCGAGGGCTCCTGCAATGCCTGGGAATTAATTAGGTGAGATAAGAACGAAGCTGATGGCATAAAGCAATCCACAGGCTTTGCTGCAGATCAGGGGGAGAAACACTGAAGAGCTTTGCAAAGCCTGTCTGCTGACACACGTGAAATCGAGCTTAACCCCAAAACACATGAATAAAACATGCTGGCCAGGCATCTGAGAGACAGGCACACCAGGAATGCTGGGAATGGCTTGTAGGACAAGTTGAATCTGCTTTTCCCTTCATCGGCATGGAGAAAGCTTCTCAGTAGGATCTTTCCTATGGCTATATGCTTGAAAGGAACAACACCTATCCAACACCCTCTCCAGAGCCTTAGGAATAGCTCTGGTCCCATCTCCTTTACTGCCATGGAAATCTGAATCTCAGGGCTGATGCTTGGGAAGAGCTCCAGACAGTTGGACCTATTTTGGTTGTGCTGCTTTGACAACATGTGGTGTCAAGGGAAAAGCAAAGAATCTACTTGCAGAGCACAGCCCTAATCAGTGTTTGTAAAGCTACATAGAACAGGGAAAAGCAAGAGGATGGCTGGAAGAGAAAAAAGCAGGAATCAGGTCACCTCCAGATTGGCTGGATAAAGACAAACTTTGAATAAGTGAGGCTGTTTCCTGCCCTGCAAAACTCTATCACACAAAGTGCACCCCAAACACACACCAATGTACCTAGCCACAGAGTCTTTACCTGGAGCTTTGGCTTTGCAGAATTTCACTGCAGACTTCATCTGTTAAGATGCAGCATGTCCCAAAAACAGCTGCTGCTGAAATCACTTTCCAAAGAGAAGGATTTATCAGAATTTCAGCACTTTCATGTAAAAGAACCTTTGTGGAAGATGAAAAAACCCCAAAATGGTAGTTTTTATCCTGYTGGGTATCCCCCTCCACTGAAAACACTTCAATTACATTAAAAAAGTCCAGGGAAACAAAGTTCCACTGTAAGAGTTAGTAAACACTGCACCCTGTCACTCAAAACCCAGCCTTCTGGTTAGTCTTTGCATCTCTGTTTTACCTAAGAGGCACAAATGTTTTTATCATTACATCCTTAACCTGAAGATACAGTGCCCCCAGTCTATACACATCCGTGCACAGTCCTTGAAGAGGGCAAACAAAATACAATAAAAATATTGCGCTACAGTGTAAAACTTGGTGTATCGGTTTTCAGAAAGCTGTCCCAGGAGATGGTTCAGGAAAAAAAAACTAAAAATCCAATAACATTTGCAGGCAGCTGTTAACTGCAGTCACAGCACCCACACTTGAGCATCAGCTGGAAATCCACGTTATTTGCAGTTGCACCGTAAGGCAGTACATCGTGAGAGAGGCTCCCAAGGAGCGTGGGAATGGAATGGCAGAGTTTGAAACACACACGGCCAGTCCTTTACAGCCAGTGACGCACCGAGATTATTTTCACAGACCACTTTTCCAGTAATTACTACAATTTGAGAAGAAAAAGTCTCATTTCAGTTGAGTATCTGAAAAAAAGCATATGAATCCCTAACACAAAAAGATCACCTCAAAAACTTAGAGGATTTGCTGAGCACAGTTATTAATACTCTGCATGTCTGCTTTGATTATATTTGACATAGTTTCCATATGGAAACTTACACTAAATTTCATCAAGAGCTTTACTTTGCTTCAAACATCAATCCATCTAATGTAATAAATATTTGCAGATATAGGAAAACACCACCTTTGTGGGTTATCCTTATGCAGAAGGGTGAGAGAATTCACACACAGCTTCACTCCAATGCTTCCTACTTCCTTCCTGAATAATACACACCTTATTCTCCAACCCAATCCTGAGCTGTTTTGCTTTGAATACAGCTATTTTGGCTTCACTACTTATATTTGTGGAAAATCCCATTTGTTTTCTTTGAACCAAGAGGCTTGAGGGTTCACTGAAGTTACTTACATAGATAAAGGTTTTACTTTATGAAATCTTCCATCAAAACAAAATTAAATTATTGGACATAACAGTCTCATGTAATCAGCCAACTTACAAAAAAACCCAAAACCTCATAGAACTGATAAAATGGTAAGAACAGATACTACAGATTCTAGTCCTGTCATCCGTCCATTCCTGTCTTCCCTTGTACACAGTCACAGAGTTTCTGTGATATTTAATGAAAATCCACTAAATTATGCAAGAAGTAGAAGCAACCATGTCAAGGTCAAGACTTAGATAAATAATTTCACATCATTTTCATTACGATTGTCATTRCAAGTTCACGTCTAACACTGAAAGCATGACCAAGTCATGATGCTCTCAGGAGTCAGTCAGGTAAGCACCTGGACCCATGCCTGGAGATGCCCTAACCTCAGCCCACACCCCCTCAAACACAGTCCCTGCTACAGAAATGCCAGTGCCAGCGTTACACGACCACTCGCACGGTTGCGCCCCAGTGGTTCAGCCCAGTGCTCCTTCCACCCACTGGTGGGAATCCAACCAGAAACACAGGAAAACGTACATCACTCGCCTCTGTCCCAACCTTTGAATACAACCATGGGTACAATTATGAGATTCAGTAGTTTTAAAATACTGAAGACCAGGTTCAAAACATGATGAAAATCCATGAATTGAGAAGTGCACTTTAAGCTTTTTGCTCACTAAATAAAAGGACATGACATAGTTCATCTCCCTCACGGGTAGGAAGGACTGACGTCAGTATGAGCGATACATATTGCTGCAACATACCCACTAATAAAAATCATTCTAAAGGAAGACAATACAACAATTGTTTGGGGTTTGTACCTTTAGCTGTTTGTCAGGTTTAAAAACTAGCAGAGTATTAAACTTGGTTTATCTTGAAAATAACCCATTCTGTTTGACAAATTAAAAAAAAGTTCTATTCCAGACATGCTAGTCCTAAATGTTGCTGGACTGCCAAAACTAGCAGTTACTTGGTAAAAATCCAGAAACCGGCATGTTTTCATTTCCGTGTGATGCCCAGTGCCCCACGACGGAGCACAGCTGTCGTTAACCACAGGAGCACCAGGCTCTGCGCAGCACACTCGGCTCGCAGGGACCAGCAGAGCTCACCCACGTACGGCGGCCCTCAGAAACTTGACTGCTGGGAATGCCTATGATGAGTTTAAAAAAAGAACAGCAACTTGAGAAAAAAAACCAAAAGAAAATCCAGTTCACAGATGGCAAGCAGTTTCTTGTGGCTAGAGATTTCAGGGGGCCTACCCAAGCAAGAATGGCAGACACTTTTCAAAAAATATTCGATTATAAAAATGAGGTAGAACAGAAACAGCACATTGTCTCCTTTTTTTAAGGCCAAATCTGCTGCTGCTGTGTTTGCAAAGAACACTCAAAAGAAGTAAACAAGATGCAGTGATAAATTCCAGCGAAAGTCTGAAGCACTGCTCAATGAAAGCAAGCCACTTTTGCCCCCTGCCTTGGTTTGTGCTCCGCAATTTATCAGAGGAGTAAATATCAGGCAGTCTGGAGGGGGGAGGACACTTCAGAGAACTGTGCACCTCAATTTTATCAGCACGCCTGCTGGGCCAAAAAAACCACAGACCAGAACCCCCCACCATGGCCATTTCCAGAGTCCCATGAGGAACACAGGCTTTTCGAGAACTGGTCCTTACCATCCTCAACTTCAACATGCAAACCCAACAGTGTGCTGATCTCCTCTTCAGACCATGCTGACCACTGAGTAGCCCCTCTGGTACTGAGTTAGGGCAGGTGATGGCAAGTGTTACACTGGACCCACGCACCCAACAGCACGGGAGCTAACAGAGTGGGGGGGGTTGGCACGTTAATTAACATGCCAAACAAACAATGTGCAGAGTACGGTCACTTCCCTGATGGTGCAGCATTCCCGGAAGGAACCTCACCTCTATTCCAACTTATATCATTTAAGCAAAACCCAGCATCTTACTAGAAAGAGCAGCAAAAACTGTACAGCAGAGTCTCTAAATCCAACCCACGCACTCCCAGCAACAGGTACCTACAACTCTGCTCACACAGCAGTCACCCACTTGTCAGGTGCCCCAGACATTTAAATAATCTCTGTTAATGCTACGTCCTTTGGCATTTGCTTTGCATTTTTTCCACATGGTAAGACGCTTGCTGTACTCCAGGTTCTGTACGAGGCACTGAATTTTAGGAAGGTTTTACAGTTTGTTTTCCCATACTGAGACCTTGTCTCCTCAGTACACGCTATCATTTTACAGTGCATTTGTACCGCAAACTGTACTTGTCATGAGGCTCTCCAGGCATCCTGAGTTTAATTAACCCCAAATACTAACTGTGCTCAGTCCAGTTGTTGTTCCTGTTTGAGATCTCTAAACAGCCAGTACATCTTGCAATATACTACAGAAATATTTATGCAACATGGCTTCAGACAGGAGAACTTCCATTTTATCCATCTTTGAGACACAGGCAATGATAAAAGGAGGAGAAAGGTACAAGACAGACAGAAGGGACAGCACTGCTCCATGAAAACTCACTGCCATGGAGCCTGGCTTACCCTTCCAAACCCAGCTGAGGATTAGAAAGACCTAAGAGATTTACCGCTTCTCTAGTAACACACTTGAAACACAGTTCACTGGGGCAGTATTTATTGCAACCTGTTCATATCACATTTTCTTCAAGTTCATTTCAGCACTCAAAATATAAAAAAACYACACAACCAAAAACCCCAGAACAAAACAATAAAAACACCACCACCTACCCAATCACCGCCACAAAATATCCCCACTGAACAAACAAAGAAACAAAAAAAAACTGTCACACAACCAACTAACTGCATTTCTAAACTCTGGAGATAAATCCAGCTGGAGCACACCCGAAGCCATGGGTGTGATGCTGCAGCAAAAGGTACTGATGGACAAGCACTGGGTGCTGAGGGAGAGAGTAGTGCCAGGGTCAGGGCTATTTCTACACGGCTCAGACCACTGCAGCACACCCAACCGACTCCAACAGGAACCATAACCAAAAAACCCTGCAACTCAGAGCGTTTTCTGAACTGCGTGGTCTGTAGTGTTTAATCGAGACAGCGTTTCAACAGCTCTACCCATCACCTTAAGCTGCCTGGTGAGCAGCCTTTCCAGCTATTTTTTATGACTTACCATAAGCCTACTTTATTATAAAGGCCAATTTGCCTGTAGATCCCTTGGTCCAGGGCTCAGAGGGAAGACGTTACAGACTCCCAGAACCGGGGCAAAGACAGCG
Source organism: Amblyornis subalaris (assembly GCA_018881555.1). Classification (NCBI taxonomy): domain Eukaryota; kingdom Metazoa; phylum Chordata; class Aves; order Passeriformes; family Ptilonorhynchidae; genus Amblyornis; species Amblyornis subalaris. The sequence continues at coordinate 258,938 of JACAXG010000093.1, forward strand.
CCACAACTGAGCAGATGTACTCCCCCCCCACTATCCATCCAGTTCACCCTCCACCTTCGGAGGAAGCCAAGCAGTGCATCAACCTTCCCAGGAACATGCAAGGACCACTGTTCTATGAAAAGGCAAATGACTCCAGAGTAGGCTGAGCTATGAGCAGAGCTTTGATCCAAAAGTCTCAGTACTGCTAACATAGTACTCAACCCAGCATCTCTCTTCAGATACAGAATTGAGTCCTTTGGGAAGAATACAGCTTCTACACTCTCTTCTCAGAGATCTAACCATCTATTTCCAAAATGCATTGAAGAATGTCATTTGAATTCATGGTTACTTAAATTATTTGGAAAAAGCACACATTTGTCTCCCATGGCAAGTCACAGCTAGTGCTCAGAGACCGACAGAAAAGTCAAATGATGTAAATACCCCAATTCCAAACGGGGTTTTGGCAAACCTACCTATTGTATTTTCACACTATGATTTGGTTATGCTCTAGAGAAGAAACACATGCACAATCCCACAGGTATTTTATGGGACATAGTGTTACATTTACAGTGATGTACCTCAGGTTGGGCACACGAAGGAAAGGGATACACTGCCCTGAAACATTGAGCTAATAGCACAGGATGGCCATGAACACTTCTATCTATGAGCACCAACACTACACCTCTCATTCTTTACCTTAAAATATGTATTAAAGGAAAAATACCCATTTTAAGCAAGAAAAAGCATGAAAAATGGAACAGAACACATGGAATAGTCTAACAAGCTGTCTTTGTGAATGTCACATTTCAGAAACATTATTGGAAATTTCTACTTTAACAAACAACTTCGTAAGTTGTCCTACTCCTTTATATGCCCATTTAATGAGAACTTCCATTTTAAGTCTATGGATTTAATTAAGAGGTTTTGGACAAAGTGCATGAAGTCAGAATTTCAGTTCTGCCAAGATCTCAGGAAAACATCCTGACATTTTTCATCGTGACATTAAAATACCACTGAACCTTCTGAAAATACTGAGCAGCTAGAGGTATCTCCCTCTAGGGTGGTGTGATGTAAGGAAGTATCAGTATGTGCATGTTTCAAGCAAACACAGTTAAAGTGCTGCCTAACATATTCTCCAGTTCTCAACAAAGGCTCTGAGGAGCTCTAAGGAACACAGTAACGTGACCCAAGCATTTCCAGACTCCTCAACAAAGCCAGCTTTTCACCAATGCTGAGGGAGAATCACCATTGGCTTATTCCTGTATTTGGAAGAAAAAACAGTAACAACATTCCTGCCAAGTATGAGGCTACATAACATTCACTTTTAACTGTTTGAGGAATGGGGAGGTTTGGGATTTGTTTGGGGTTTTTTCTTGGTTGGGTGTTATTTGTTTGGGGTTTCTTTAATCTTTTTTTAAACAACTGTCTCTTATCCAGGATATACATTAATATTTCAGTATTTGTGTGACATTCCAGGGAGAGGGCTGTGATTCTGGATAGGAGCCCTGTCCACCCTTCGCTGCTCCAGTCCTTGTTCCTGTTTCTGGATCCCATTGCAGGAGTCAACCTAAAACTCACGAACTATTCAGAACTGAGCAGCTCCTATGCATTTATGGTGTGTAACACAAAGGGCTCTCTTCATCTCCAGGACACGGCCCTGCACAGGCCTTCAAGGCAAACTCGTGCCCACCACCTTGAGCAGCAGATGAGATTCCTCCAACAAAGAATTCACACAGCTGCAAAGCTGCGCTCTGTTTGCAGAGAGGAATGGGGAGATGGAGAGAAAACACTGTCCATATCCATGGCCTCAAGAGACCCCACCGGCCTTGCCTTCCTCCATGACCCTCCCAGAGCACACTTGAGACAGACCTGCCATATCTCCTTGTGCTGTCCCCTGCTCTGGCGGGGCTACTGGCTCCCCAAGAACCGCCCACGAGCCATGGCCCCCGCCACCCCTCGAGGGCTGTACCCCGTCCCCAGCCCCGCACCCCGAGCACCCGCACCCCACGCCTCAGCGGAGCAGGGGGAACAGGAGCGCCAGCCCTGGGCCACAGTTGCAGAGTAGGCAACGCCGCTAAGTCAGCGGGAGTCAAATCCGAGATCAGGTCTGGAATCGTCGGCAGAGGGACGGAAGGGTCTGAACCTGCCCTGCTGCTGGAGGCGATGGCGGGCATTCCCACCGCACCGGGCCAGCCCGGTCCTGCTGAGCGAGCTGAGCCAAGCCCCATCCCAGCTCTGTGGCTCTGGGCTTGCTCCGCCGCCCCTCGGACACAGCCACACGCTGGCCCTCAGCCACGAAGCCAAGGAGAGCTTTACAGTGCTGGCAGAAGCTGCGACTGCGCCAGGTGAATGACCGCAAATGCGAACGGCAGGTCTCTGTGCTGTACGTGACATGGGGATTGAACAAAAACGTAAATAGGAATATGCCTTTTTTACTTTTTGTCCTCTGACAAAAACTTTCCCCAGTTCTCAGCACAGTTCTTTGGACCAATCATGCTTCAAGCAAAAAACAACAATTCTGCAAACACAGGAGTAAACAGAAGACAGACACGCAAGTGTAGCAGCTCCTCTGCTATCTAATCACTTCCCACCACGTGCCTCTGCTGCTGCTTCATTTTGGGGTAAATACCACATTAGCTGCCAGTAAACCCTGCGGATCCACTGCCCTTACTGTCCCAGACACTTGGAATGGTCTTCTGGCTCCTTTCCACTGCTGAAGTAACTACGAACAGCATATTTATTTGCTACTGAAACATCAACAGAAAAGCAAACAAACAAAACCCATCAGAGCTGCAAGCCTGACCTGGAGATTCCAGTTCCCACACACTAAGAGGGCATGAGGAAGCTTTCACAATATTTAGAGACTCTATAAGCTGCCAGACAACATACATGGTTTTCCTCCAATTTTCAGGAAAGTATGCACACCTTCCAGTTCCCAGACCACAGTCACTCCACAAAGCATCTGGAAATGGTCTACATCCATAACAGAAAAGCAGATAAAAAGGAAATGAGGATTTGCCACAAAACGTTGAACAGAGAAGGAGGCTGTCATTCTTAGCAAGTGCTGGAAAGCAATGGGCAATGACATCAGCAACAAAAAGAAAACCAAGGAAAAAAGGTATAACGTCTGGGTACGGAGTCACAAAGCGAGGCTGTGATGGAGTTCTGGAGGTCCAACTCTCTGCCCAAGCAAAGGCTCCCAAGAGTCAGGTGCTCAGGGTCATGTCCAGATGGGTTCCAAGTACCTCCAGTGATGGAGGTACCACAACCTGTCTGGCATTTCCTTATGGACCTTTCTTGCACTGCTCTGAATGTAGCATAAAGCAAAGGTCTTATCTGTTTAACATGGATTTTCATTATACAACACTGAATGTTCATGGAAGTTCATTATTTTTAAGCAACACAAGCAAATCTTGCATCGAAATTCACCCACTTATCAAGGATGTCTCCCTTCAACTGGCTGACACAGTTCAGTCCTCATCCATCCTGAGATACAACTTACTGTCCACACACTTCAGTGAGGCTATAATGGTAGTAACAGCCTATAAGAACAAGTAGATCCACACAACATTAATATTATTTAGGAAAAAGTGGGAAAGGAACTTCAGATCTTTCTTTGTTGAGATAAGTAAAAAGGTGGATAGTGGGCATAAATCACAAATACTTTCATATTTAGTAAGGGCAGCTGAAAAGGTTTTGCTTCCTTTTTGCTAAAAGGCTGTCTCGCAAGACAAATGAGAACTGGCTTCAGAACCTCATGAGCAGTGGAGCCAGGATCAGGCCTGTCCTCTCAGCCCAGAAAAACAACACTGCCAGTTCTTGAAAACAAACTTGCTTTAGCAGAAGATTTTTGGGTCACATTCAGTTCTCTGAAGTGAGTGGGCTGGTCCTATCATACTGTCCCACCCAGTTCTCGACTCCTTTATGTGCCTGGCAGCATTTGAAGTTAAAAATAAATTAAAAAAAACCCAAACAGTTCTTCAGTTTCTTCCTCCACTAAAAAGCACGATACAAATTCACTTTGAACAGCTGGTTATAAAAACCATTTTGAATGGTGAGGTCAGGGACACGAACAATGACTTTGTCAAACCTTCTTTGTCCAAATCCACTGCAGTGCTGGATCCAACGAAAGCTGTCTGCCCAAGAGTGCCCGGAAAAGTCTTCACTGCCCAGACAGTGTAAGAAAAGCACAAATTCTGCTCCTAAATGAAAATTCTGAAGTAATTAAAACAGAGCCAATGCTGGCTCATGGTACTTCATGAGTACAGACTTTCCTCAAGTGATTTTTGTACAATTTCTTTCCATGTTCACTTGACACACAAACAACAGTTCAGCATACAGGAAAACTAGTTTTGCTTTTCCCAAAGGGATTAGTAAAGCCTCTAAACTTAGAGAGTTTGCCACACTAGGAAAACAAAAAACTTCAAAACAACCACCCACGGCATCACTTAAAAATCTTTAAAGAAAGAATTCAGATTTAGGTCCTGCTCCCAAAGCCCGTGTGCCACTCACTGCTCACTCACTGCAGTGCCAGGAGTGCCACCAGCCCAGTACAGAGGCGCCCCAAAGAGCCCAGCCATTAATATGCAGTGCCTTGGCAACACATTCAAAGACAATTCAAAAAAAAAAAATCTCTTTTCAAGAACGCAGTGGAAAATGGGAAGTGAGGAGTGAACATGTAGAGGCAGCTCTACCTCGCATAAAGTATAACAAACAGGTTTTGGATACTGTGTGTTCCCATGGTACCCAGTGCCTGTGATCGGCCGCTCCTGCGCTGTGCGAGCGAAGCCTCGTACCAAGAGCTGAATGTTCTAGAGAAGGTGATGTTATCCACATCCTGTAAACAGTCTCTGCGAGTCTCACCAAAGCACAGACCCACACGGAGCATCTTTCCCTGCTTTTACTTACTCCCATAACTAAAGAGAGATGTTTAAAGCCTGTCTAGAGAGCTGGTTTTGCAACTCATTTGAGCTTCTGCAAGCCAAAGAACCTCTTTTTAAGTAGAAGGCTCACACAGCTCAGATTATCTGAGCCTTTGTTGCAGCAGGAGATTCTCCAGTAACCAGTGTGGTGCATGCCCATACAGGCTGTGCTGCAGTCTGTATGGGGTGCTCCTCTGCCTTCCCTGAGCTAAGGCAGAAAGAACAAGTCATGGCCCTGGCTCTCCCCCATGGCCCTCACAGTCTGGTTCCCCTGACAGCTCTGCATTTGCACAGCCTGCTGCAGCTGCACAGCTGTGCTCACCTGCCATTGCAGCATCCACTGCACAGCCTCCAGAGCATCCTTCCAAAATCCTGTGCTTTTCAGAGGAGAACCAAGGCACCATGTCCACAGCCCGTCCCAAGCACGAGAATACCTTTGTTGGAAGGGCAGTTGTATGGAGGATCTGCTGCCACTTGCTTGGGGTGCAGGATGCTGAACATAAACTGAGCCCCAATTTCCAGAGCCTAGTCCAGCATTCCCACCACTAACCACCATTCCTCCTGGAACACACCTTTTGCCCTGAAGCAGTTATTTTTTCCTCCAGGGTGTTTTGAGGGTCAGACAGTCCTGGAGAGTTGCAGCACAACACAGGCACACAGTCCCTGTCTGAACTGTGGTAGCTACTGGTGTTCCATACGGCAATCTGCAGCCATGAGTGCTGCAGTCCAACACTATGGCTTCCAAATTTGAGCCTAAGTCAACACAACATATTTTGCATTGCAAGAGAAAACCCTCAAACCACCTAGTTCCAGCACCATTCAGCACAATGTCCCTGGGCGTGCYTAAGAGGACTGAGCAAAACTGGGATGTGACCAAATGCCATGCTCCTGGTGCTTCTGGAGCTGCCAGTGATCTGCAAGCAGCAGGCAAGCCTAGACCATGGACGGCAGAGAGCCAGCTGGCTGGCTGTGGCTTTGAGCATGGACACAGGAAGTGGGCAAACACAAAACCACGTGTTTGTCTTAGAAACAAGAGCATGTGTGTGAGAGAGGTCAGGATTTTTCTCCTTCAGCCGCACGTTATTCCAAAGGTCTGGCTGAGCAGAGCCCCTGGCCAGCCCAGGCAGACAGGGCAGGCAGCCCTGCACACTCCGTGTCACCCATCGCCTTCCTGTTGGCTTTGCTACAATTCTGTCTGACATTAACGCCTCTCCTGACTAGAGTTTCTGACCGTGAACAGTATTTCAGCCCAAAATGAAACCAGGGAAAAGAAGAAGAGAGGGAAAAGAGGGACAGCAGAATTTGGCAAGGAATATAGGCAGGAGAGCTTTTCACCAGCTTGGGAAATAGTACAAGAAGAGAGCAGAAGCTGTTTTACTGAGGACAAACCAAAAGGAAAATCCTTCCAGACATAAACCACAAGGAAAGCTCTCCATGTTGCAGCTTGGCACTTGTAACCACATCCCTCAGCCACGGGTCCCACCTCGAATTACAGCCAAGCGGTCTCAGCTGCGCTGCAGGGTGGTAAACACCCCGGTGTCAGGGACGGTCACACCCCCAAGAGCTGCTGGAACCGGCTGCAAGGTACCTACACCACGAGAGAAAAAAAACCCGTGACACCACCACAGGTTAATTGCTTTCCTTAGCTTTAATGTTCTGCTTTCAAGGATATCATCTGTTACAGCTGAGTGACTCATGAAGACAAGTGCTTAACAACTTGAAGACATTAACGAAAACCATCAATTATATATGTCTTCAAATATCATATAAGAACAATGATCACTTTTGTTTTCTGTCAATAAATGCTTTAACCTCAAACTTTGCCAATAACAGGAGAAGTGTTACAAATTGGTGATTAAATAAAACATTCACATTTAAAAAGATGTACAAATAGTGATTGTAGTGCTAAGTGTGTGGAGTAACTACTACACACCATTGGAAGGAAAGCAGCAAAAGTAATGCTTTACTTTTAATACTTGCTCTTCCCCAGAATGATGACTATTGTGCTTAATGTGACCTTTCCCACAATATGAAATAACATATTTCCATGGAAATTTCATCAGGGGAAGATGCCAATTCAGTAATAAAGATGCCAAAAGGATGCTAAAGGACTTTGACAGGTCATTCAAGCAGCCACTGAAGTCAGAAAATCCTGTTTTCCCATGACCACTTCCTGTTTTCCACCACGAGAGTGAAAGAAGATGGTTAGATAATACCAAATAAAGCATTAACCTACACTAAAACAGATGTGTTTTGAGAGCTTTCACATACTAAAAGCATACAACTGGCTTGCAATCACACCTGTCTGTCTGACCTTTTTGTTTTCTTTCCAATTTAAGGTAAGAGCTTAGAGGCAGAAGACACAGCAAAACTACAGCCAAAGTGGCTGGTCTTCTGCAGGGTGGTGGAGGATGCACCTCCCAGAGCACACACTTCAAGCCAGTTTGTCCCCCAAGGTAATTCAGTCATTTGATTTCCTCTTCTCACTCAGATGCCAAGGCATGGTGTGCCCATGGTGGAGAAGAAACTTCGAGTTTAACCTGGTGGGATCTTCAACAGAGAAAAGAGTGCATTCAGGGCAGCCACGCTCACTTTCCTGATGGTGTATGAGGCACCCACAAAACTCCAAATTGAAAAGACTCCTTTTTATGTGACTCACTTTAAATCATAACTGAGGAGTAAGGGAAGAGATTTCAGAAGGAGGTGAGTACACATGGTACCAGAAAGGGAAAGAAAGTGTCTGAGGTAAAAAGAGGAAATACATTCACAGGGGTAGAAGATATAAACAATATGATGAAATGAATAACAGAAAAGGGGAAAGAGAGAAAGTAAGAGAGAGAAAAATCAGATCAGCTTTTTATGTAAATCATGAAATCTGAGGGCTTGACTGGTATTCTGTGTATTTGAAGGCAAATTTTGTGGTAAGAAAATTGATGATGAGAACTTTGGAACAGGAAAAAAAACCTTTAAAATACGGCCTAGTGCTCGTCCAAGCTAAAAAACTATCAGATCGGCGTGTAAAGCTTTCTTCCTCTGGTATCCTACTCATATTGCATGATTTCATATTCAAATATGAAATAAAATAGGAATTAAGTCCTTTTAAACCATCACACTAATACACTGGCGATTTGTGGAGACCCAACAAACTGCAAAATGCCAACTCCGCTTGCTATAAAACCACATTAAAAGAAAGCTGTAATTATAATGCACTTTCCCACTATTACCTCCTCATGTTCCATGTGCTCTTGCTGTCAGTGATAACACTTAATCAAAAGGAGAAGAAAGGCAGTCTACAAGATAATTCTCTGAGCATCCTCCTTAAGTGAGGCTAAACACTGTAGCAGCTCTTAATGGAAAGTCTTTAGCTCGGAGAATTGCAAAACTATCTGCTAAAAAGAAAGAAGTGCTGGTTTTTTGTTACAGAAAAAAGTGGATTTTTGAAGCATATAACTCCATCTTGGAGGAAACCTCTACCCTCTGTGCTGCCTGTGCTCTTACTGCTCCAGTCATCTTCAGCAAATTGGAGCTTTAAATTTTACAAGTATGTGGATGCACAATAACATGTCACTGCTTTAGTGCACGTCTGCTTCGGTCTTGGTCCTCATTTATACATAAAAGAGTATTTATTTTGCTGCGCAGCTCACACTCAGCTGTCACTCTGAGTACCCCTCAGGAGGTGCAGGGGAGGGGCTGGTGGTGAGCAGGACATGTGCAGCCTTCACACGGGAAGTGCCCCTGGACCATGGCACAGGGCTGGGGATGCTCTGAGTGGGGACACTGGTTACCAGTAACGCCCCCAGCACACACTGACATGCGTCCTCAGCCTACGCTAGGGATGCCAGGAGCTGGGGTACTCAGAAGCTGACACTCAGGGAGCCTTAACTCAGGACAAGTATTTAGCTCCTCTCTGAGCAGGCTGGGAAGGATCGACACCGACCTCGTCAAACCGCGCAATCGCATCACACGCTGGGCACGTTTGATGCCATCACCCGCCAAAGACCAAACAAAGAAACAGCTACAAACAGGTGCCAGCCCCTCAGCCAGCCTACAGCTCTTCCAAAGCACATGTACCAGCACTTGCTCCTTGTCCCACGACACCTGGAAAAAGCACCTGTGTAACACAGGCCAGCTCAGGCACTGCTGGTGGTGCAGCTCCAGCACATGGCCCGAGCCCACCAGCTGCCCACACACACATCCTGCAGCTCATCCCACAGTGCAGAAGTACAAGACAAGCAGCACTGAACGGTTTTCAAACCAAAATCCCTTTTCACAGCAGCAAAGAAGGGCACACAAAGCCACAGCTATTCAGCAGACAGGTCTACCTCAAAATTTCACCTCCTGCACAGGGAGTTTAGAATAGAGTAAAACAAGAAAGCCTCCTAAAATACAACATAAACATGAGTATGGCAGAAACTGTAAGAAAAACATTTGAGATTCTGCCACAGAAAACCAAACAAACAGAAGGCAGCAACAATATTTAAGAAATTACAAGGGCCATTCCCACAAGAAAAAACTAAAAACAGAAAGAAGCCACCAACACAACCAGAATCTAGAAAGCAGAGAGTCAGATAAAGAGAAATTGGAGATTACTTATTTCTAGAGTTCGCATCATAGAGAACACGGAAAAGTACTTTTTCCTTGGCCTACGATGTTATTGCTAGCCCTCAAAGCTCAAATCGTGAGCACACGATTTTGTGGCATCAAAGAGAGCAAGACAGGAAGCCCCCAGGTCTGGGGCCCTTGGGAGCCAGCCGGAGTGCTCAGAGCCAGGCTCAGCCTCGGGAGGTTCCAGCCTGCCAGGTCCACCTGGCCACAGCCTCAGCTCCAGCTACCAGCAAACTCTGGGCAGCACAGCGAGAGGAGGAGTCTGGACCCACCGACAGCCAGGCCAGGACCCTTGTCCCATCAGCCTCTCCCCCTCTTCCTCAGTTCTACTGCTCTTGCCCCCACCTGGCCAGAACACAAGCCCAGGCTCGCCCCTCCCTCACTGCCAGCTGCCCATGCAGCGCACCTGCGGGAATGCTCCCACACACAGAAACATCCCCGAGAAACAGCACCCTTGCCCCGGGTGATGACCCTTACCTCGGGTTAGTTTGCTCTTCTACTCCAGATAACAAGAAAACATCAACACTGCCTGAGCGTAAGGATGGGTTAAATGTTTCTCAGCAGTGAAATAACGAGTCTCTTTTTAAAAGTCAGAAGGAATCAAACATTACCTTTCACTCAACCTAATAGCTGTGATTTGAAGAGAGGGTGCCTTGAGTTGCACCTGATAGTCTTAATGCTTATTTAGAAATCAAACCCAAACTAATACATTTCCCATCCTACCAAATTTGAAACATTCCACAAAATTCAAATAATTACTCATGGGGGGAAAAAAAGAAACAGAAAAAAACCAAACTGAAAGCCAAAAAACGCCTTATAGTTATCAGCTAATACCAGCTAAATCCACAGATGTCCAATACCAAAACAAACCTATGCCCACTGCTTCAGAATCAGAAAATTAGGATCAGACACGACAAAGAGACACTACACTGTGATTACCACCCATTAGAAGAGCAGGCTGGTTTGAAAAATAATTATGAGAGCTATTTCTACTTCAAATTCAATTGACAGACTTCAGCTTTTAACAGAAGTAAAGAAGATTTCAGGTTCATACTCAGAATTAAAGAATAAGTTTATTTATAATACTACTACAAACAGGACTTGAAACAGGAAATTCCACCCCTGCCCTCTTTGTGTACTGTATGAAAAAGGGAGACATTCACCCAAATGTAGATAGGTGAGGGCCACCTGGGAATGTCAAAGATTACTGCCCAACCATGGCACTGTCACTTGAAGGCCAGTGTTCTGCAGAGTCAAAGAAAATACAGGCATAGGTAGGGCAGTAACGCTGTTAGTCATTCGAAATCCTGGCTATCAGCACCATACAGCAATTCCCCGGCACACTTCTCTCCTTCTCTCAGGCAAATAAAATAACATGTTCTGGTTAACTTTTACCTCCCTTGTCACCATTGCACTTCTATTCTGACTAAGCCTGTCCTGAGAACTTAAGAACTATGTACATTCAGTCTATGAAGACTGAAGGAAGGATTTCAGAAGTACCTACCTGATGTAGGCTTGTACATTTCAATTTCAAAGGCAACTGGAACAAATGAACAATTTTCCAATCCAGGCAGAAATGTTGGAACCTGTACAGCTAAGTCTGCTGGGCATAGTGGCAATCCTTTCCCTAAAGATCTACATCCAGACACTCAACCAACATGGACTGTTACAGTAACCTAAAACTGAAACTGAGTAAGACACGATTTTCAGGTGTGAGCACTAAGATGGCTTTCCAGTGTTTGTGCCTGCACCCAGGTAAACACACAGCACACAGTAACAAAACTCCTGGGACAGCCACAACAACTGAACCACAAAGATCTCCACCTGCCTCCCCGCAGCAGAAGCAGTCACAGCTCCTCTGCTGCACTGGCCATGAGACATGGTGAGGGAAGCTTTCTCCACACAGCCTCCCCTCGCCTGCTGCCCACACCCCACTCCCAGGTGTTTGTCACAGGGAAAAACAAGCAGCATTAAGCTATTTAAAAGTAACTGAACAGAATGAAGGGGATATGGTAGATTGGAAAAAAAAACTTGGGACACTAATTAAATCCCTGTACAGCAAAAGCAGTGCAGTGCCAGGCAGATGGATGCTGTGCCCACCACAGCACTCAGCTCATTGCAAGGTACATGAGAGATTTTGTCAATGCAGACAGAGGAAGCAAAGGAAGCAAGGAATCAGGGAGGGAGAGAAAGAGGGAGAGGATGGGATCACAGGTTTGGGATGGAAGGGACCTTTAAAGACCATCTAGTTGAATTTCCCTGCCATAGGCAGGGACATCAGAAGAAGGGGAAAAGAAAAAGAGTGACTCATGGGTAGCCTGAACTCCATCTTTTGTTACTGCATATACCGTGATAAAACCAGGAAATGTTTCTACAGCAAGAAAAGCATTAAATGCTTAAGCAAACGCAAATGTACCAAAAATCATACGCATTCATATTCATGAGACGCACATGTTCATGAAACTTTGAAGAATATTTGTAGATCTAATACTGCATTAAACATTTTTAATGAAGCAGCCAAACTACTAGAGGAATGAAATGAACCCAGCACAGTCCCTCTTCACTTTGCCATGTTTATTCATGAGCTCCCAGGTCACCACTGCAACAGGTAATTAGTGGATGGGGATGGCTGGGAGGAGCAAATCCGTGTGTTATCATAACCTGCTTCTCGAAACTGGAGAGCAAAAAAAAAGCAATTTTCCTCTCTTTGCAAAAGTATAGGCAGGTCAGCAACACCAGTCTAGGAAAGGCTGTCCCGCCCAGGCAAATGCGCCTACCAAAGATATTTTAAGCTATAAAATACTGGTCTCAAGAGCATTTGCACACACAAGCAAACAGTGCTCACACGAAACACACCTGAAGTGCAAATCACGCTGCTGCCACACGGCACCGCTCAGGCTGCTCTGAACATGGGGAGACGGGTCAGCACAGAGCCACCACAAGGGTCTGCTGAGTGGAAGGAGGGCAGGAGCCCCAGCACGCAAGGGCCCCCCATCACCGGAGCCCTCTGCCCAGACCCAGCCTGCCAATGGCAGCCTCTTACACAGGGCCCTGCCCTGGAGCTACAGAAGGGAATGCTTCCCACATGGCTCTGGCCCACAGCAGATGGGATCCCAGCACAAGAGCCCGCAGGACTGYGTAAGTGCGGAACACCTGGCCCTGGCCATCCCATCTTCTCTGTGTTCCTGCACTGCCTTGTGACAGCACACACCACTACACCACCTCGAGGTCAGGCAACATCTGACTAAAAGTGTAGTGTTTAATTAAAACACGCATCACCCACTGAAATCTGAAATCAGCAATAAAAAACATCGGTTAAAGGAACGGGAAGTGGTTTTCCAGCACAGCTCTGGCACAGTCCAAAGTGAGTTCTTGTTCAGGACTGAAATCGCTCCAGGTCATGGCAAAGAAACATATCCCTCAACTGCATGGGAAGGGCCCAGCAAGCAGATGCAGCCACTCACAGCTCCCACACACAACTCAAGAGCCAAGTCCCCAAACCCAGTTAATGTCACTTTTCCTGCGCCCAAACAGCACTAGTGTAACTCCAGAAGCCCAGCCGCGCAGCCACCAGTCCCAACTCCAAGAGCCACACACGAGGACCACAACCACAGATGTTCAGACCAATCTTCCAATTTCCCACCCGACAGTGGAACTGACCCAAACGAGCCCAGTTTTGCTGTAGAAAACTAAATTTTTCATGGCAAGGCAGTTGCTGGCTAGAACTGAAGTGTGCTCCCTCTGGTACAGCAAACGCTGCACAGCAAGCACACTACAGGAACGCCTGGAGCCTTGAATACCAACCAGGAAATGGCTGGGTCTGACAGCCAGGGATTCCTGCAGCGACAGTGCTCTGAAGTGCCTGCTCTTATCAAGGCACAAGAGCACTTGGGAGTCGCAGGGTTTGTCTGGATGGCAGGCTTGGTGACAGAGAGGTGTCACCCCTCGGCTCCAGCCATGGAATAGGAAAAAGTCAGGAACCACCTACTGAAACCCAACTGAACACACGCATCACTCACACACAGATGATGTGTGTGCCCAAGGCCACAACTATGACAACTACTATGAAATGAGCATTTTCACAGTGTTCATTTAATATGAAGTGGGACACATTTAACTGTAAAACTAACTGTGGTGAACTGTAAAACTAAACTGTAAAAGTTTATTTATCTTGAAGAAAAGATGCACTGCATCCTTTGACTACAGCTGTTACAATCAAACTGTGAACTTCAGAATAGCCTTTAAAGTGAAAAAGCAAAGCGGACTTTGAAGAGCACACAAAAAACCCCCCTGGTTACTGCATCTCAGGGCTCTGTGCACTGGGCTGGCTCAGAGCAAAGCCCCCCCTAACACACGGCAAGAGCAGCACAGAGCACGAGCCTGGACCCAATTCTCTGCCAGATGTGTATGGCTTTGTAACTACTAACCCCCTGGAAATGCTCCCCTGGCGCTGTGGGACGTGTCTGCATTGCTCGGGCCCAGGGGGACTTTGCCACTGGTTCCAGCGGAGCCCGACGGTTCCCGTGGGGCAGCCCGGAGACGCTCATCAACATGTGCCTTCATTCACGCAGATTCAAAATCGAGTGGTCCTCCTTCGGCTCGCCTGTGCCAGCTGCGGCTCTCGCTTTATTTGCGGCGATGAGAAACGTTCCCGAGGTGTGCTCAAGCACACCACGCCGAACACAAATTACGCTGCATTTTCGTGTCTCACCGTGCCCGGTAGTAGGGGAGGAGCGCCCGGAGGCGGGCAGGGCGCTTCGGGGGCTCTGTCGCTCCCCCGAGGAGCCACCGGACGCTGCGGACGGTGTCACACCGCGGCCACCTCGGGGACAGGCACACGGCACCGACGCCCCCGCCCGCCCCGCTCCCGGCGCTCCCGCGGCCGTGCCGCCGGCCCGCGCCCCAGCCGTCGCTCCGGGCTCCGGCAGAGCCGGCCCCCGCCGGGAAGCGGAGGGACGCGGCCGGGACGGCCGCCAGGCTCCCCAGCGCCGCCGGAACTCGCGGTCGGGGCGGCAGCGCGGGGGGCGGGCGGCGCTGGGACCGGCCGCCCGCGGAGCCCCTGCTCCCCCCGCTCCCCGCGGTACTTACGTCGTCAAAGAGGGACCCGACGTTAGCGGTGACCAGGAGCACCCCGGCGCCGGCCGCGGCCGCCTTCCCCGCCATGGCGCGGGCGGAAGCGCGGCCGGGAGCGGCGGCGCTGCGGGGAGCCCGGGGGCGGGCGCGGGGCGCTGCGGCGAGCGGGGCGCCGGGCCCGCCCCGTCAGCGCGGCGAGAGCTCCCGGCGCGGGCAGCCCGCGGGCATCCGCGCCCTGCGGGGCCGCGGCTCAGCGCTCGTCCGCCGCCGCGCTGGTGCTGCTGTTGCTGTTGCTGCCGGGACGGCTCCCGCCGGCGGAGGCTGGCGCCGGGTCGCGGCGCATGGCAGGGCGGCGGTGCCGGCGGTGCGGGGCTCGGCGGGGCCGGGGCGGGTCCGGGCGCTCCGCGGTGCCGCCGCCGCCGCTCCCGGCTGTGCGGGCGGGCGGGCGCGCCGGGATAGCGATCTGCGCGCGCGACGTCACCGCCGCGGCCGCGCCGCTCTTAAAAGGGCAACGCCACCCGCGGCGGGGAGCGCACACACGCCCGGCGGCGCTGTCCCGCGGCGGGGAGGACGGGTCGGCGCGGCGGCCGCTCCCCGCAGACCGGGCGGGGCAGTCGGTCCCTCACCTGCGCGCAGCGGGGCTGCCCGACCGGGGGCGGGGGAGGGCGGGGCGGGGCGGGGCGGGGGGCGAGGCCCGGCGGGGCGGGCGCTACCGCCCGCCGAGTACCGGGGGTTGTCCCCGGGGGTCGCCCCGTGGGGATGGCGGCCTTTGGCCCCCGCCGTGCCCCCGCCAGAGCGGGGCTCGCAGGAAGCGGTACCGGCACTGGGAAGGGCGCGGCGCACCATCGCGATAGGGCTCTGTCGCAAGGAGCCGAAGACGACGAGGTGGTTGGCGATGCTGGACAAGCCGCCGCTCGCCCCGGGAGCGTCCAGCCCCGCCGAGGGGTGGGCTCAGGGGGTCCGTGCGGTGCCCACGGGTGTCCTGGAGTCTTCCGCAGCTCACGGCAACCCCCTCTGCGGAACGAACCTGCTCGGTAACTTTGCCAAAGAAACCTGAGGAATGACAGATCAGTCATTGCTGCTTTGTGTGAAACATCTCTTGTGACGGTCCGTGTCTCACGGCTGATCAGAGCAAGGGACGCAGCGCGTGGAAGCCCCGCGCCCGGGCTGGCCGAGGGTCAGAGCTGGGGCACCTATTGCACACAGAGCGTGAGTGATGCTGAAATGATGGGTCAGTCCTCTCAAGTCTCCTCTGTGGCAAACTTCCTCAGGTAGGGATGTAACTGCAACTGATAGGAATGGCTAAAGCTCTGCCGGATCCTGAGCACTGGCCTGCCTTGTCAGAAGGTACACATTAAATATACAATTAAATAAAAAAGAAATTGAAATTCTGGAATTCTGCCTCATCCATGGGATACTTGCTGACCTACAGTGATCTGTAGCACACAGACAGATGCAGTGCAGGGACACAGAACACTGCTGGACTTCTCTGGAAAGTTTCTTCTAAGGTTTTGTGCAGCTCCTGGGACAACTGTTGCGTAAAGATAGATATGCATAGCTATGGTGATCTTACCTGGATGCAGCCATCAGAGCTGTCAAAAGTGAGCTGATCCAACACACCATCCTGGTATACCTTGATATATTCACACATGGGGAAAAAGAAAATAAAATGGGGAAGGAACATTGGCTGCTGTATTTTTGGCATGATCTTAACAGCTTTCGGCCAACAGTGGTTACATCAAAGCCATGGTATGCCGGAGGGAGCCGTGTCAGATTACACTCAGCTGGAAAGGGATCCTAAGACATGTGGCATCCAGGTGAAAAGTTTGGCAGTGCTCAAGAACAGGAAACTAGAAGGTAACCTAGAGAGGAAGGGCCGCTGTGATGTGGAGGGACCTTGCCAATTGATTTGGTAGAGGAAGTTCTACAATGTGAGAGCATCACAGCTGCGCACGAGTAGAACAGTGCCCAACTGATGCATGGGCTGATGGCTGTCAGCCCCACGCGTTCTGCATGGAAAGGAGGGGGTAAAACCTTAGAAAACAGGAACATAAAGTATCACAGCATATATAAAGCATTTTCAAATGAGTTCCCAAGAGCCTGCTTGCCCAGTGAGGAATTATGGAAGCTGTTTTCAAAAGCAAGGAACACTGAACACTGAGCGAGGTGCAATGATAGAGCAGTGAGAGCAGTGGCTGTGTGTGGGGAAGCACAGGCCAGGCAGAATGCCTCATGTCCCCCTGGAGAAGCGAAGGGGACCTGGCAGGCTCGCGGCCTGGGCAGCTCTGGCAGGAATTATTGAAGCCGGATTCTGGGCTGCTAGGGGACCCCAGCACAAACACGATGGAAGATGCAGGGGAGGGGTAGAGGGGCCTGAGCTGGTTTGCAAAGGCAAATTGTACAGTGCTGGTACTTTGGAACTTGCTAAATTTGGATGAACAAGATCTGTACCTGTGGTATGTGGGAAAAAAAAATGGCGCAAATCTCTGTTTGAATATAAAAGTTTGCCAGTGGCAATGGAGACTAAGCAGTAAGTAAAAGTGCTCATGAAAGGTGAGGGCTGAGTTACGTGTCCTGACGTGATTGTTCAAGTTCAGTGGGTGCTGTAGAGCTGATGCTTTCCTCCACATACTGCAAAGGATAACTCTCAAGAGAGGATGTTACACTATAATGGTGGGTAAATAGGAACAGGTACCAAAGTGCCACTTTGTATCCGTTCAGTGAGCAGGAGCTGTGGCTGCCACCAGCTGCATCTGCACCAGCTCCAGCGTTCCTAGCTCTGACCCTGAACTGAGTCCCATGGGCTCAAGGGTCAGATGCAGGTCAAATATTTCTCTTCTTCCCCACACAGAGCTGGAAGGCCAGTGGGAGCTGATTGGTGTGTTATTGTGGGGCAAGCACCACTACTAGCTAAGGCTGCCTCATGTTTCCTGTCACAGCTCCTCATTTTCGAGTACTTAAAACCCAGACAGTGTAGTCTGAGTATTTCCAGCCTGCCTTGAATGCTAAGATTGAGCAAGAGAGCTCAAGAATCAGGTTAGCGTTTACTAAGTAGCTTTGCAATAATGAGGGGAAAATGGTCTTGAGGCTGAATTTTTCAAGACAGCCTGAGGGTCAGATAAGTGCCCAACATCACTGTCCCCATGGATTTTCATTGCACAGCTTGGAAAACAATGTCATCACTTGTAAAGGTGCCACAGAAAGTTGTCTTGTAGGTTTGAGCAATTTTGGTTTTGACCCAAGTTCCAGTATTTTCACTGCTTTTCCTACTGGAATAAAGCAGGAGTGTGACAGTGCCAGACCAGCGCTGGGAGCTGTAACTCGCTGTCTGTTGCAAAGGGATGATGGAGGGAGTGCTCATACACCGGTTATGCAATCTCTCTATAATCATGTTTGAATTACTTTCATCACTGCCTTTATGGCTTTACTAATTGGCTTATGTTTTTATTAGAAAGATCTTTATGAGGAGCTTTTTATATGGACATGAATAACAACAAAACCCCCAAATTATATCAGATTAAACTTCTCAAATGCAATGCTGTGTTTTACTGCCTGAAAGCTCTTGTCTTACCCTGAAGGATGGACTCTGCTCTCCCTCCGAGATGGATCTTAGTGAATTTTGTGAGACCTCCCAGTGATTGGTTAAATGGGCCATTTTGTACTTTACGGGTTGCAAAACACAGATGAAGGAAATGGTCACAGTGTTTTCACTGTCATTTTTTGGTTCACACTTTGGGAGGTAGAAAGGGCTGCACTAGTAGCTGATCTCTACATCAGTTTCGTTCCTGGAGCCAGAACAGAAACCAGAGTAGAAAACCTCCAATATGGTTCTTGGTGTCTATTCTCAGATTGCCAATGTCAGGTGAGAGTGCCAGACAGAATCCTGCAGCTCTCAGAGCTGGTACAGGTCCTTCAGTTATGTTTAAGTAATTTGAAATTCTTCTGAACCATTTCTGAAGTGGACACAGCTCCAGCTATATTTCTCAACCGAAATTGGTTGCTGTCCATTATGAGGTATTTTTGGCATAATAATTAAAGTTCATGGTCTGTAGCTGCTGTGATAACTGTCCAGGACAGCTGTCTGGGTAGTGTCTGAAATCCATCCAGGTGAGCACTGACCATCCCTCTACCTCCTTTACAGGCCAGTAAAGGAGCTTTCCGGCTGAGAGCACCAGCTTCTCACTATCTTCACTTGTACTGCTGAATTTTGTGCTTGCAGAATTGGGCTCTCAGCAACAAAGCCTCCAAGATTCAAAATCAAAGTTTCAAAATCCTTAAATCAGTCATAAATGTTTTTAAAATTATTTGTGGGTATAAGTGCTACCTGGGTCCATAACATGGGCAGTTTTGCAGGGAGGCCACTTCAAGCCACAAACAGCTTAATAGGGAAGTATGTGCAGTAACCTAAGCAGGGGTTTTCCTACCAATTTTTCAGACCATGGATGTTTGGATGTAATATGGGAATACTGTGAGGGCCTTAGAGGGCTGGAGGCTCCCTGAGGGGCTGGAGTCAGCAGAGCAGAGCCCGTGGTCTGCTGGTTTTGCTTAGATATGGAACCTAAATATCTTTAGGCATCGCTAAGGATTGGCCCCTATGCACTGCTGAGATTTTTCTCTGAAGGCAAAACTCCCATCTCAGTGTCCCACACCTACAGTGTCATTTGTATTTAAAGCCTTTTGCTGTGATTCTGGGCAGCTGCAACTGATCAGTTTAACACTGAAATTACAGGTGATACACACCAGAGCTATTCACAGCCCAGCACACAGGTGCTGCCTGTTTTGTCTCTGGAGGATACCACAGACCAGCAGTCTGCTCACACTGCAAGCCCTGAGGGGGCAATAAAGACCAGTGTGACTTCTGACAAATGTGGACTATTTGCTATAATTGTTACAAATGCCATTTCTTTTATTTAAAATTCTCTTTTTAAATGCCGCCATTCGATCAGGTTTGTGACACAGACGAGAAGATTCTTTGTGTTTCCTGGAGTGGATGTCCCCTACCCCAACAAGCACTGAATCCAGTGGCAGTCCATGCTAAGCACTGAAAACACCGCTTTAAAATAAATAAATGAAGTATAGTTACTGAATTTGTTATTCAAAACCAATTTCCAGACGCACCACGATGTTTCCCAGTGTGCCTGAAACTGTTTGGATGTTGCTGTTCTGTGTTTACAGCCAGGGTGAGTTACAGGAGGGACAATGTGCACTTTGAGGGTGGTGAGGCACTGAACAGGTTGTCCAAAGAAGTTGTGGCTGCCCCATCCCTGGAAATGTTCAAGGCCAGATTGGGTGGAGCACTGAACAACCTGGTCTGGTGAAGGTGCCCCTGCCTGTGGCAAGGGGGGTGGTCCCTTCTGACCATTCTGTGGTTCTCTATGACTTTGCAGTGGGTAGGATGTGATGTGCTTTATGCTGAGCATACAGGAGTAAATCAGAGCAGAAGGGACATCACAGGCTGGTGTCTTCAACGAGACTCTCTTTCTTCCAGCTGCTCAAGGCTACAGAAGTGAGATGCTGCTGCTTTTCCTCGGCAGGGGCAGCCCAGCGGATGCCTAGTGCAGCTCCTGCAGTGAGGTGAGGCTGGGGGAGCAGCCCTCGTTCCGCTGCAAACAACATCAGGACAGATGGGGAAAGGGCAAATGGTGAAGTTTGGCTGGGCAGCCATATCAGTGTTTGCCACCATGCAGTGACAAAGTCCACAGGTAAAAGGATCCTAAAGAACAGGACTGGTACACATGGGAATAAAACTGAGGGCTCACAAATCCGCTCCTGGAACAGCAGGCAGCTGCACTGCTTTTGCAGCACCTCCATGGTATCTAGGGGGTCCAGTGCCCTGTATAAAGTATCACTGAGCACTCTGTGAGAAGCAGAATGTAATCCCCAGGAAGGTGGTGCCCTGACAGCTTGTGAGCATCTGTGTGTTAATGTGAGAGACAGACGCAGCCAGCTAGCCATAACCCAAGGGCTGTCAGCGAGGCAATGCTGCATCAGCTCGGTGGGGTGGCTTCTTTCAGCAACACAGAGCTTGTTAAAGAGCCTGTGTCCAAAGTCGCTTGAACAATAAGAAAAGTTCATGCTGATAATCAACTATGTCAGCTATGTTTCATAGAAACACAGAATCATTGAGGTTGAAAAAGACCTCCAAGACCATTGAGTCCAACCTGTGACCGATCCCCACCTTGTCACCCAGACCAGAGCACTGAGTGCCATGTCCAGTCCTTCCTTGGACACCTTCAGGGATGGAGACTCCACCACATTCCTGGGCAGCCCATTCCAATGCCTGACCACCCTTTCCATAAAGATTTGATGCACAACAAGGAGAGTTAATACCATCTTCCCCATTCTTCCCTTCTGAGTGTTTCGGGATAACACAGGTAGAGCCGCACGCTGCCGTGTCGCCTCGTACCTGGGTGTGTGTGGTGTTTACACAGTAACTGCAACATGTTAGTCACTCTCAAGTCCAGGCAGTTGCAGAGAAGTTGCCAAAAGCCCATTGCAGGCCCATTGCTGGTCAGGGCTGGGCCTGATTTTACCTGTGCCAGGCAATTTCTCACTTACCTATAGAGCTGCATCCCCTGTCACTGTGAGGCATTTTTTACTGCCCAACTGGCATGCCATGGCTGCTGTCCCTGGACACAGGCACTCCGAGGCACATGGATGCTCTGGAGACCTTGCAAGCAGCTAATGTAAGTGAGGGGGATGAGGTGAATAAGTGTTTTTTCATCTTTCAAAACGTATTTCCAGCCAAGCACTTGCTGGATGAGCACTGGGAGGTTACTGGCACAGGGGTTTGCCCACAGTGGGATCTGGAGCTGAACTGTGGGACACAGGCAGTGAGTGACATGTCTGTTCTTGCATCTCCTGGAGCCTGACATAAGGCCTCTCAGACTGCTGACTAACCATGTCACTCAGTAGAGCTTAGCTTTGCCATTATACTGCTATGTTTCCTGTCAGGTATCCCACAGCTGTTCTCACGGCAGTGTCAGGGCTGTCATCATTTTCTGGTGGGTTCTTAATCTCTGCCTGCCTTTGTAGTGTTGTCACACACATTTCCAAATGAAATTTACCTGAATTCCTCTAACAGCTGAGGCAAAATGGAACCTGCACATGTTTAAGATGATTCTTTCAGTGTGTGTCACTCGCCAAATAAATATTAACAGAGAGTTTTGACCTTATAAACTTCAGCCAAACAAACTATTATTGTAGAAGCCAAACAACAGCCCTCCCCCCAAACTGTTTGCTACTCCTGTTTTTAAACATTTTGCTGAATAAAAGATTTTTTTGTACATTCTTCCACCTTTTTGTGTTTCTCATATTTATTCTCTTCTCACAGTTCTTTCCTTTATGAGGATTTAGCCCCAGATAGATCCGTCTGGCCTGCTAAATGCTATCCAAATATTTACTTTTTAAAGCTCCTAAACAGTCACACCTTGCAAACACTTCTTGAAAAATTCTAAAGCCTCGTATAGAGTTTGTGTTTGGGGTGTTTCATCTATAAATGAGGTGCAACTGCTCCTAGAGGAGGGCACAGTGACTGCTCATCACATGGCCTCGACCCTTTACCAGCAGTGCCAGGTAGGACAGTGCCCGGGAAATGACATGTGCCATTCCCAGCTCTGTTCACTCTCGGGAACAGGAAGCCACATTCCCAACAGCAGGAATTGGGAAAGGTTGGGCCTGTAGTGTTGGACAGCTGCAACCCCATTTATTTCTTGAATAGAAATATGGATTGACTAGTAATTCATTCCAATACAACAATAAATGTGGTGCTGCCATGGTGGTTTTCAGTTCACCTGAGTGCTTGAAGCTCAGCTTTCCTATTGGGACAGCAGTGTGTGGGGAGTGGCACTAGGAGCCACCGGGATGGCACTGTCATCGCACGGGGGCTTTGCATCGGAGAGCGTTAGTGTGTGAATGACCCCACGGTGCTCTTCCGACTTCCCTGGGTTTGCTTCAGGTGTTCCCAGTCTGAACCCACTCAGCCTCGACAAAGTTCATGAAGTCAGCGATGTTCAGCGCAAAGCAACGTGCTCCAGGGCTGAGCAGCCTTTGTCCATCTGTCCTTGCCCCTGACAGAACCCCGGGGGTGCTGGAGAGGGCAGGGACTCTGTGCTGTGAGTGTGGCATCTCAGCTGCCAGATGCACAGTCTTGGCACGAGCAGGAAAACCTTTGGCTTTTCCCTGTCCTGCTCCCTGTGTATGAAGGCAGTGTGTGAAACTGGGATTCTCTCTCTGGGATCTTTTGTTGATACAAAGTGAAAAAGTACCTAAAGAGCATTGTCGTCGTAGTAAAAGAGTAAGGAAACATGACTTTCAAAACCAAACACCTTTACCATGCTCCCACCTGGTCATTCCCTGGCGGAGCAATGGGGCAGCTCTGACCCTGCTTTTCTGCTGAGATCGTTCAGAACTCGTTAAAGTTGGATTTGGGTCTCTGACGCCTGGGGGTGAGCTGTCTCTGTTTGTTCTTGGCTAAAGTTTAGTCTCCGTTGCAACAAATTGTATGTATGCAAAGGTGTGAAATGAAAAGTTTGTAATTATACGGAACAGATTAGAGGAAGCAAGATATCTAAACAGCAAACCGTGGGTTATTCTCCTGTGTAACAATCTCTCAGAACCAAGTAACAACCTGAGACAGGGTGTGAACTGCACCATTTCCTCCAGCTCTCATAGAATGTAAAAAGAAAAGTTGAGAACTTTTAGCTGATCCTACCAGAACAGCGGACAAAGAGGGACTTTAAGGGATGTTAAGAAATGCCCAGCTCTGCTCTGTGATATCAGTTCCTCATTTTCATAGAAAACAGTAAGAAAAAAACACTAAGACCACAGTGTCATGGGATTAGTGTGGAAAAAAGTCACAGGAGAAAGCAGAGCTTGTTGGGCATGAGTATAACTCACACGGCAGGTATTGCAATATTTATATTTTGTTTTTTGAAAAGTTGGATTTATTATATTGCCCATTTACACCTGGTACACCAAACAATTCCCTAAAAACAAAGAAAAAAAACCAGAAAACCACAGGGGGCCTGTGAGTTGCACAGTGGCACACTAAGAGAATTAAGGATTTACACTGAGCAATTTCCTCAGGAAAAGATTTAAAACCCTCTTCCCATAAGGCCGTTGATTTTCATGGTAAGAAGAATCACCCATCCTCCGGCCATTAAAAATCATTAAATTGGTTTTGGGTGTCTGCGGAGGACGGCCAGGCAGCGTTACCTCGGTGCACAGCTCCCGCCAGGGCTGGCCGCTCTGCGATGCCGTTGAGCCGCGGGGGCTGGTGCGCAGAGGGGTCCCACGGCCCCGCAGGTCCGGCCGGTCCCACGAGCAGGGACACGGGGACTGGGCCCCCGCGGTGCTGCACGGGGGCACCGGGACACGCTTTGGTACTGCTGGTGCCAGCAGCGGGGGGGTGAGGGATCCGTGGGGCTGCCCCGGCCCCTTCCCAAGGATTTCGCAAGGTAATGATGAGGAAATTCCTGGTCTCACAAGCAAGCCATTCACACGTGGACCTCACATAGGGAAGCAACTAATTTAGCATTTAAGCCACTTGATATTTCTCAGCATTTGGTTTCTTTCAAACAAGAACTATGATGTAATTTGGGTGTGTGTCTGTGCGATTAGGCCAAATCTGCTGTCTCCATAAGGCTCCTAACCCAGCCTAATGAGTCCTGTTCTTTTTCTGCACCTAAATTTTTCTAGAAATTTGATTTTACTCAAATCTGTTAAGCAGACTTCGGGCACTGTATGGTAAAGCATGGTGGTGGGACATTGAGGTAAAGACACTGTGGCAGGTTGTGGGTCCTCCTTGTGTCTGGAAACTGGCTGGAGAAAGGCCGGGTCATGGGATGTGCTTCCCCACAGCTCCTGAAAGAACCACAGAGACCAGGCCACTTACAACAGGAGGGTGACAAAGCAGGAGCTATCCCTCATGAAGCCAGTCCTCTTCATCTCTTCATGAACTGCGCACATATGAAATATATAAAATTATACATATCCCAATGTAGTTAGGAATGGGGATTGTATTTGGTCTATACCTTGTAGGTTACACAGCTACTGGCACTTCCCCCCTTTTTACTCTGGCCTGAGGCTGGGATGGAGAAAGACTTGAGGAACAGAACTTTTTAACTGAATTACACAACGAGTAACAGTGTCAATATCATTGCTGCAGAAAGGCTATTACCTAATCACCTAACATTAAAGAAATAGATTAACATGGTGTCTGTTCTCCCAGGACCATAGATATTTTTGTGGGATATGGCGTTATAATACAAATTCCCCAGACTTCTACTTAATCTAGAAAACTCATTAAATAGATTCAATACACTATGGAATTCTATATAGAAATATTATTGTTAAATGTGTACCATATTTCTCTGCTTTCTTTGCCCAATCGTTTTCATCTTGTAGTGTATTTTACAGTGTGGAGGAGAGAGAAAGAAGACTCAGAACTGATGCAGGTTTTAAAGACCAATGACCTGTGTGTTTTCATAAAAACATAGAATGGTTTGGGTTCATTCCACCCACCTCCCATAGGCAGGGACATCTTCCACTAGACCAGGTTGCTCCAAGCCCTGTCCAAACTGGCCTTTACTATGTGGGAAGATGGGAGGAAATAGGCCATAATTTATAAATTATTTTACCATAAAAGCTGAGCTCAGCATGAACAGAAAATCAGAACCAAACCATAACCTGATGAGGTTACAGATCTTCAGCCATAGTTGTGTTACAAAAGACAGACCTCTCACCTGAGCTACAGCAACACAACTTTCCTGATCCCAGAGCCATCAGCCTGCAGGAAATTTTACCTGGAGATGAGTTCTTTGGCATATCTGACCAGGGTGCAGGAGCATGGCCCACCCATCCCACTGCAGTCTTTGGGGAGCCTCTGTCAAACCAGGATCTCCATGCTCTATGCAAGACCCTCCACTGCCAAGATCCTGCACAGCAGCAGATCAACGGATGTGGGGGGAAGGTCATGATCAGTAGCTTTGCTCATCTGGAAAATAGACAGTAACCTGTAAAGCTTTAACTTAAGAGCAGAAAGCAGAACTGTGAGGACCAGCTTGAGACTCTTGCAGAAATTCCTACAGGATCCGGGGCTTATCATGAATCTCAGTGTCTTTTTGCAGTAGGTGCAGTTCTAAAGCCAAGCCTTGCTCACTTGGATACTGTCATATCCCACATGGATGTTTAAATACTGTACACTAGAGGAAAATGCCCCATGGCATGTGTGATTTCTGCACCAGAAAGCAGATAGAATGACAGCAGTCAATCCCTCATGAACCGCAGTAAAGCACCATCAGGGAGTCAGTCCTGAAATGGTTGTAGCTGCACAGGGGCAAGTCTTGAAATGATGCTCTGATTCCACTGGCTTTAAAACTACTGATGGAGAGTCCCTTTCCAGCAGTTGAGCTTAAGGGCATTGTGGGATTCAGTTAACCAGAGGTGTGTGTGTATCAGGACCGTTTTCAGGTTATACTTAAAAGCATTGGGATTACTGAAGTACTGTAAGTGTAGTGAGTTCAGGTTGTGGAGGGTGTTTTGGGTTATACCCAGGGAGAGCTTTTCTGAAGGAGAATAACATTGTCCTGCAAGGCAGAATCCTTATTTTCAAGCAACATACGGAAGCAATAGCTTCAAAAATGCATTAGAATGAACTCTCCTGCTGCAGATAAACAACAGGGCACCGTATGGAGTGGCTGCGTGGCTCTGTCACTCGCTTGGACACCACTTGTGTTTAAAAATAAGCTGTTTGGTTTCTGTACCACTAGTGAAAGTAAAGAATGTTCTCGTTTCAGTGGAAATGGCTCCCCATACAGAGCAGCAAGAGAGGGAGGGAGGAGGGGAGGGCAAGCAGCCAGAGGGGAGGAAGAGGCAGTTGACGGCTGAGACTCCTCCTTCCCAATTGAGTAATGGAAAAACGATGTAAGAATTCCAGCATCTGAGTAAATATGTGCCCTATGACCTTAATCCCCATGGAACCGAAACCATCCAGAGTCAGATAAAAATAGTAAACCTTTTGCATTGGTGAGGGAAAACAGCACTGCTTGCAGCTAATTAGCTAAATTCTGTTAATAGTGGGGAGCTGGGCAGCCACGAGGAAGCAGGTCTTCAAAGGATGGCCGAGCTGAAGGCACAGCCAAGGCTGAAGCCGAGCGTGACGCGAGGACTCAGCCTGTTGAATCAGTGAATGGCCACGGGAGGACCCACCGCAGCCAGGGCACTGGAGCAAYGTGCCCTGCAGGAGACCCACCAGAGCGGCTCCTGGTTGATGGCAGCTGCTGTTTTAGATCCAAAACCTCAGATTACAGACCTTGCTTGTGCTGGGAACCATAGCTGGGCAACAAGGATCCCCTAAAAAAAAAGTTAAAAAGAAGAGAATTACAGTGATCCTGACAGCAAATGCCAATGAATTTTTTGGGTTAAATTGTGCCACTTTATTTAAAGTACTACAGCTTCACGGTGAGCCAAAGATGAACTGTTTATTCAGCCCATGGTGGAGACAATAGATTGCTTCAATCAGCATTCACAGCTGTTTGCTCTAGTTCTGAATACCTGTGCCCTTAGTCAGCGTGGGGTTTTCCTTGTGATTCCCTATGTGCAAACATTCATGCCAGGTGAGGGTTTTATTCACCCTACACCTGCACACGTATGCAAGTTAATGTTTGTGCACAGCCAGCAGTCCTGCATCCATTAAATTTTCTATTCAATAGTTTAGATTTTTCCAGCCAAAGAATAACTCATCAGAGGGCAGAAACCTCACTAGTGGATCTCAATGGCTGCCATGCTTTACTTTCACTGGAGAGAGCTCTGGAGCTGACCCCAAAGCATAATGTTTGGCTCACATGCAGTGATTGCTCAGGTCCTCACAGCACTGCACCACAGCCTCCCCTGGCTCCCACATCGTGTTTGAGCAGTCTCTGCTGTCTGTTCCCTCTGCAACTGGTGCCCTAGAGCTGCTCCTTTGTCACCACCGGGATTGACTCTGCCAGACAGTCTGTTCCGTGTCTCCCTGCCGTGAGAGGAGGCTGTGGGAGGCCTCTGGAGCTTGTGGGATGGCAGTGCCCGGAGCGTTAGTACCCGCGAGCAGCGTCTCCCTTTGCAAGGTGATTTTGGGCTCCTTCAAAGCTGAACTGAACCCAACCCTGACGCCACAGCAATGTGTTTGTGTTTCAGCAAGGGAGCATGAGAGCTGAGAATTCCCATCCCGTAGCAGTTCCTAGCCAGGTACACAGTCCAGCTCAAGGACAGCACTCCCAGTTGGGAATTTCCATATGGATATATTGATAGGGAACAAGGGAATGTGCCAAAGCAAAAGCATCTCTTACCGAGTACCAACACCTCTAAAGAGTTACCTCTTCTCCCTCTGTGTCTCCCACTCTGAGCAGGTTTAAGGAGAGCTTCTACCCAGAAGCAGGCGTAGTGACTGGGAATCAGTTGTCAGTCAGACAAGTCCTGAGGCAAAGTCTGTGCACCAACTCCCAAATCCAGCCTTGCCAAGCCCTGCACTGAATGCTGAGCACAGCTCTTTGGTGAGGAGGGAGTGCAGCAGCTGCTCCCTGCCAAAAGGACCTTCCAGCTCAGACTGCTTCAGAGACTGCAGCAGCAATAAAACTGACACACATAAACCCTTGTAAATGGCTTTTAGAAGTTTATTCATCTCTGGAAGTAGGAGCAGAGCACATTACTCGCTCACAAAGMGCCTGGAGGAGAGTGTGGGCAGCAGAGTAGCCCCCTCCAACTCTGATGGCCCCCAGGGCTCTGGTGGAGGGATTGTCCGAAGAGGCAGGCACCACTCTTTCCTTCCTTCTGCTCTAAGACATGAAAGCAGGAAACTAGGAACAAGAGCAGAAGTAACTCCAAGGCAAGACACAGATTATTTTCACTGAATACTTCTTTACTCCTCCCTGCTTTCCAGAAGCCATCCAAAGAGACACCTCACCATGAGTTTATTTGCAGAGCTGTATTTCAATTCCTTTATGATCCCTTATTGCTTACTGCCCCTCTCATAGCTGAAATTATTTGCAATTTTAAAGAAAGAGCTGTATTTTTCTTTTTCAGTTGCTGTCAAGAGACAGATAACCAGACGAAAAATATTCTCATGATCCTTCCTGTTTCTGCTTTTGCCAAGAAGCCTAGTAGAGGAAAGTGAATYTGATAATAATATCTGATGCTTCCCTTCATGTGACAATGCTGCAAGGCACTATATTTGTAGGCTACCCAGTAAGCTGGCATGAGTCTACAACATGGACTAACTGTACATCCCATGTTACTGGTAAGTGCCATGGAAATGTACAGGAATGGACAAGACCTGGATGTGAATAAGTGCAAAGTGCATTTTTCTAAATCCAGCCTTTAACAGAAAAGTTGTTATAAGGACACAATTCCCTTAACTGTAAATACAGACAATTATTTAGGAATAACTTTTTCTCCAAACCGACCCAGCTGGCTCCTGTGGCCTTGCTCAGGAGCACTGGGCTCCAGCCTGGCATGGCCAATGTGACTCCACTTCCCTTTCCAGGCAGTGGATGGACCCAGGACTTGCAGAGAATGGGCATCTTGGGCCCACCAGGAATGTTTGGCTTCAGAAGGTTCAGCGTTCACAACACTTTGGGGGCTCATCTCATCTTGGGGACCAAGGGATAAACAATGGATGGGCATCTGCTGCCTTTCTTTCTACACATGTGACTTTTTGGCCTTATTTTAACTAACTTGGTTTTCTTTCTTCAGGAGCTGTTTGAAACGAAAGAAGAGGTGTGAGCTGGAGACCACCTGCTGGCTCCCATTCTACCCTTGTGTAAGCCTGTTAACAACAGTAATAGTCCCATTAAAGAGAATAGATTTGTATCAGGATAGAAACATGGTGAGCAGCGAGAGACTTGGCTGCCTTGTGTGTAGATTCATGAAAGTCATTTCAAGGCTCTCTAGGGGCATAATTAGAAACATGAAGTCCTGGGATGTCTTCCTTCCTTTTTAATCCAAAACTGCTTTTAAGAGCTGCTGGCAGCATGAAAAATGGTTATTAAAAGAGAAACAATTCCAGCTAGTTTGAGGGACAATCAGCCTGCAAAGTTTCTCTGCAAACTGAAGGGTTTGGAAAAAGATCCACTTATTCAATATGGAACAGAACATAGACTGATTCTGGAACAGAAAAGGATGTCAGAAAAGTGTAAGGAAAGTAGCCCTTTAATATCTCACATGGTGATTTAATTCAAGGTGAAAGATACTTTTGCTTTTTGGAGCAACACTACCTGCAGAACGTTCAGATGAAGGGAGGCTTTAAAAGTTCCCACAATCCCATAAAGGGTACATGAGAAAGCCTGGCAAAAGCTTGTTCCTGTTACATTATCTAGGGACAACAAATCAAGCAATAGAGAGAAATGTTAATTCATCCAAGATGTTATTTTCAAAGGCTTCTCTGCCATGTTAAATAATATTTCCCTTTGAGCAGAGCAATAGGTAAGGACAAAGCAGTTACTGGCTGTGTGTTAAGTTGCTGGAGGGTGCTCAGACAGCAGAATGCTGGACACACTGAAAGCTAGGAAAAGGGAGCTAAGATTGGTGGTTTTCCATGTCTGAAACACAGCTTTCCCTTCCCCTTCTGTAGAGCTTCCATAGTGATATATACGTGGACCTGACCTGCTTTTGGTGCTTACTCCAAGGGTAACACATATCTTTTCTGCTTTCTGTCTTGAAAAGGTCATGTTGATGTTTTAGAGAAAATCACAGAATCCCAGAATTGTTTGTGTTGGAAGTGACCTAAAAGACCGTCTCATTCCAACCCCTGCCATGGGCAGAGACACCTTCCACTACCCCGGGTTGCTCGAAGCCCCATCCAACCCGGCCTTGGACACTTCCAGGGATGGGGCAGCCACAGCTGCTCTGGGCAACCTGTGCCAGCACCTCACCACCCTCACCAGGAAGCTGTAAGTTGGAGGATTTGGGGGAGGAGTGGGCAGAGCAGAGTGGCATGCTCTGCAGGTTTTCCATGACAGTGACTCAAGTGAGTGAACAAGGGCTTTAAAAATTATTTTATGATTTTCCAAGTGTTTGACCATGCACAATGTGTTGCAGAGATGTGCTACGGCATTGAGAGCAGAGCTGAGAGGCTTTGTAGCCTCTCTCTGGGATGCAGAGGAAATGTCAAGCTGTCCTTAGCCTGGATATGAAAAGGTTACACTGAATTAGGAAATCAGCACTGACTGAAGGACTTTTTCTCCCCCTTAAGTCCAACAAAATGTCAAGAACCTGTCCAGCCTGCAGCACAAGGAGGGGGGCCCAGGGGAGTCTGGGTCCTGGGG
Organism: Amblyornis subalaris; assembly: GCA_018881555.1. Classification (NCBI taxonomy): domain Eukaryota; kingdom Metazoa; phylum Chordata; class Aves; order Passeriformes; family Ptilonorhynchidae; genus Amblyornis; species Amblyornis subalaris. The sequence goes on from JACAXG010000093.1 coordinate 289,818, forward strand.
GTGCTTGAGGTGGGGCTGGGACCACGGGAGAGCCCTGTGGGCCAGGGGTCTGCTAGGACACAGGGCTGGGACGTGGACCCCTTTGTGCCTGGCAGCCTCCAGCTCCAGCAGAGCCAAGAGGTGGACAGGGGCACCCCAGTCCTGCGAGCAGGAGCTGCCTGCCCTCCCTGGGGAGAGGGTGGAAACCCCAGGCTTTGATGTCTGTCTCCAGCTGATAAATAGGGCAGCATGACTATAGGAAACAGTTTGTCAGGGACAGTCAGAGAGAAAAGCCAGAGGAAAAAGTGACTCATAACTTGGCACTGAGGAAGTGCCATCCAAGTCCTCAGTGTCCCTGCAAAAACAGCCACAGAGGTGCTAACACGAGCTCCTTTGCCTACCTGGGATGCACCACCAGGAGGCTGGGAGAGTTCTTCCCCAAGAAGGATACGAATGTGTGAAACATGGACCCTCTGGAATGTCTCCTCTCCAAGTGTGCTGCAGACTGTTACTGTTGGCTGTGACTGTGGTGAGTGCAGCTGCGCTGTGATTCCTGGTAAGGCAGGCTTTAGTCCTGGCCTCTGATCACCCGGACAAGGTGACGCGGTGTTGTCTTTGTGACACTGTCTGATTCAGGATGAGCACCAGGCCATATTACTATGTGAACTCTAACAAAATACTTTCTCCTGGATGTACTAATATACCACAAAGCTGGTTGATGCCAGGAAACAGACACTGGATAAACCGTTCCAAAGACGGAGTGTGAAGTGACCCCCCTCCCCAACCAGCCCCATGTCCCTGGGGCAGCAGCAGCAATGGTCTGCAGAGAGTCCCAAACTTCTCCCCGGCCAGTTGTGTCACAGTGTCCCTGCTCTTCAACACGGACAGTCTGCAGTGCCAAATACTTGTAACTTCAGAAAAAGGATATTCTTAGTGAAACTATTTTTTTTTTTTTCACTTTTTCTATAACTGAGGTGAATTAAGTGTAATTGGAAGCATCTGCTCCGATTTTGGCGCCTGATATAGCGTGGTATTCTGCATCTCCTGGAAGACACTTTCCTTCTTCAACTCCCACTAGATCCAGCTAAAAATAGTTAATCTAAATCACCTCCTCTCAGGCAGAAGTGCTCTTCAGCTCTCAGGATTTGCCCCTCTGCGGTACCAGCTCTCTTGTCCTGGCAGGAGTGGGGGGAGGCTCCCAAGCCCCGGAGGGTGCAGGGGAGAAGCCCCATTTTGTCACCAGTATCTCACCTGGGGGGAGGTGGCAGTTGATGATCAGCGAAACTGTGATGTCAGGGAAAGGCATGTGGCCCTGGCACAAGGCAGAGTGTGTCCCCAAGGAACCTCAACTCCTCCAGTGATACAGGGAGTGCAGTAGCTGCAGCCAGGGCAGTGACTGGCTTGGGGCCTGAAAGTGCTTCACCTTCTGCATAACAAAGGCCAAATGGGTCTTATTTGGTCTTCAAGTCGTTGCTACTGTGAGAAGGAACCATCTCTCATGCCATGAGCATCACCACAAGGCCGTGTTCCTGCTGCCAGGGGCTGGGGAGTTCCTCCGGCCCAGTGCAACAGCAGTTGTGTTCCTCACAAGGGTGACAACATATTCTAGGGTTAGTTTTTTTTCCTCATTTTTGAGTTAAGCATAGGCTGAGCAAGCTTGGAAAATTTCTGGAGAGAAAACAGAGGAAACATGAACAAAAGATGTCTTGGCACAACTGCAGAAAGGTGTGGGAGCATTTGCTCTGTAGCCTGCAGGCATTTATTACGAGGTCAGTGCATTTTCCAGAGAGCAGCATTTTGGTGGGGAGAGCTCTCTTTGTGCCACTTTACCCCAAAATCATCCACCACCTGCAGGATCCCCAGGCCCTGGTGCCCAGCCAGGCTGTGCCTGGAGGCACGACCCATGCACACAGGGAGGGTGTCTCTGGCCCAACAGGAAGGGTCACAGGAACGTCTTCATATGCCCAAATCCATGCCTATATTCGGTGCATACATTTACACATAAGTGCACTTTTCAGATGGGTTTCCAGTTCCCAGCTAATCCTCTGGTTCTCAGTAAATAAAACTGAGCAATGCACTGTATTACACAAAATGATTAATTGAGTTTTATTTTGTTTAAAACTTATCACTGTAGAACCAACACCTCTTAATATTACATGTAATTTTGCTTATAGGCAAGGTTTAAGCCTTTCCTGGGAAGGCTTACAATCTCAGAGCATGATTTTTGATCAAGTTTGTATTCCCATGCAGGAACTGTCCCTATGACTGAGTCAGGATTGAGAGTATGTGGAGAATGAGATGAATAACCTGGTAAGTATGTTGCAGTTTCATTAGACCAGTAACTGGAGACTCAGGAAATTAATTTAACCCTGAAAACTAAAAGGCAGTGAAGCTGTGAAGAAAGCCAGGGTATTTGCTCAGGTTTCTTGGTCTCCTCGCACACTCGTGCCAGAGGACCCTACCTGTGAGAAGTAGGATTCCCAAAGGAATTCCTTTCAGAAAGTGCTTCAGGGTGTGAAGCAGTTAAAGCACAAATACCCAAGTCATGAAATGGCAGCATCTGAAGAGCTAAAAGATGATGACGGCCCGGATACTAAGAACGTTTTTTATTTCCTAGTGGGAATGAGAGCTTCAACATTGTCTTTCTCACTCTGCTAAGCTCGAAGAAGTCAGGGGTGTGGTGGGGGGGGGTCTGAGGACCTGTGGAATCTTAGGGGCTGAGGGGACCGGGGGGCCTAAGGGGCTGAGGAGATCAAGGGGCTGCAGCTCTTTTGCTGCCAGGCCATGGGCGTAGGAGCTAGAACTTATCCCTCTCCCTCCCTCTCTCCCTCTATCCCTCTTTGCCTCTCTCCCTCTCTCTCTCCCTTCCTCTCTGCCACCCCAGGGAGCACAGGCAGTATTTCCTACGGGCTGTATTTGGATATCAGAGGGGACATGGGCTGGGAAACTCTGGTTAAAGCTTCTGAATCAACAGAGGGATACGAGCTGGGAGTGGTATTATTTTAACATCTGCTCTCTGTGAGCAGCGGCAGTGCTCCCCATCATCCCATGACTGTGCACCCTGCAGCCCTGTGCTCCCCAGGCTGCCCTGGCTCTTGCCACGTGCTGACCCTAGCCCCATGCACTCAGACCTGACGTGCCTGTCGGACACTCCAGGCTGTTTCCATCCTCTGTTTGCGCCGGGAGCACGGGTTCTGTTGGGGCTGCGGCAGAAATGGTGCTCCAGGGACCTGTTCCCACTCTTACAGGCCACCCTGGCCACCCTCATTCTCACCCTGCTCCAGACAAACCCCCGTCCCTCTGCTCACCGCCCCCGGAGGCTGCCCCTGGTGCATGGTTCAGGAAGCGGCCGGACACTCCCTTTGCTCCCACACCACCATGGGCACCTGTCTCTGTGACCACCTGCATCCAGGCTCTGCTTCCCAGCTCCTGTGGCAGTTACCATAGGGGCAGAGAGGTGCAGAGAGTGGCCTTCCCTCCTCCTCTGCCCCGGGACGAGGACACGTGGCCTCTGGGACACAGCGGGTAGTGCCACGAGCGTTTCATGTGCCCGTGGAGGAGCTCAGGGCACTCTCCTCCTGCCCTCGGCAGCAATGTGTCATGTACTTGGGCTATAAGCTGCATGAAGGGGGCCTACATTCACCCCACACGTGCAAGCACAACTGAGGGAGAGGCAGATTTACAGAATGATTTCTCTTGTGACCCTGGCTCTGCCAAGATTGGCCTATGGGAACTGGACCTGCCAGCAGCTCCAGAACTGCAAAGGGGGAGAAGTCTGATGATGTTCATGCCCCTCAAGCACCCCCTGAACCTGCTCTGGAGGTCAGCAAGTGTTTCTGCCCACTCAGACAGGGTTCCCTCTCAACTCACATCCATCTTGTATTCATGAGGGCTATAAATACATCTTGTATTCTATACAAATCAGGCATGCACTGAAAATATTTATGCTTTGCATCCACTCACACAGTCCTCTGGATTCCAGCCCTGACAACAGCAAAAGCTATCATTACTCCATCGAGTGGATGGGAGAAAATTCTAATGTGGAAGCAGTTTATCTTTTAGGCAGCTTAAGAAAATTTCGGTTATGTACAGACTAAAGCCCTGGCAGCTGAGCTGGCCCCTTTAAGGAAATGTCCTCTAAAAGAAGGCACAGTTTATTGGGTTTTGTGCTGTTGCACTTTTAGACTGTTCAAATCTCTCCCAGGAATCCTTTTAATATTCCCATAAAATTGAAATATGAGTTATGCAATTATAATTAGAGCACCATACTTCTGATAACATTCACTTCAAGTCCTTAGGCTGTTTACTTCCTAACTTGTACCTAGAGGAAATCTTAAAACCCCCAAATGAACAGTTCCCCTCTCCCCTGTTACAGCACAGACCAAAACAAACAGCCAATTGCTCTAAACATGTTAAATCAGTTTTCACGAGAGCCGTTTCCATAGAGCTGCTGCTGCCGTGACCACGACCGGGCGGGAGTGCTCGGCACGGGGCTTTTCCGACATTAAGTGTCAGTGGCACCCTTCAGGCAAGAGGAGCTGAGAGCCCTAAGGACGTGTGACATTACCTTTCTGTAAAAGCAGGACACATGAAATTTGGCAAGGGCTGGATGCATGAGTGCCCTTACATCTCAGCTGCCTTCCCTGGGTAAGTCACAAGTGTCTTGTAAGTTAAAAACCTACCCCCCATCCCCAGATCAGCAAAAATCTGGGTGTTGGTCTCTTCTCCCAGGAAACAAGTGACATTGGGGGAGGTTTAGGTTGGGTATTAGGGAAAATTCCTTCCTGGAAAGGGCTGTCCAGCCCAAGCACAGGCTGCCCCAGGAAGTGGTGGAGTTTGAATCCCTGGGGGGATTTAAAAGCCATGTGGACGTGGCACCTGGGGACATAGTTTAGTGGTGGCCTTGGTTGTGCGGGTTGGAACGGCTGGACTCAATGACCTTAGAGAGTTTTTTTCAGATTAAATGACCTAATTGCACCTCATTGCCCCTTCTGGGGCACATGACCTTGTCGTGTACGGACTGGTGGCTCCTTGAAAGAGGGGTTTATGGCACTGAGTCCTGATGTGTCTCAGGTAGCTCAGTGAAAGATGAGAGATTAATGCCCAGGAAGACTTTTCTCTTGCACTCCAGTTTCATTTTGAAAGTAGAAATTACACAGTTTAAGCCTTTTATGCTGTGGTTTGACAGCTGTTAGAGCCCAATAAAAGCATCACCAAGTAATTTCCCTTTTGCTTCCCTTTGATTTTAGTACTCTTGAGCCTAGTGCTGCCACCTTTAATTATTAAGCAGCAATATATGTAGTGTAATCCACAGAATTTAACTTCTGCAGACTACTGGGGAGCACATATTTTATTTTACTCTAGAGGAGTTCACATATGTGTTCATCCTTCACAGCAGAGAGATGATGGCATTGAATATGATGAGCCCTTGGGACGCCATCTCAAAATGTTGGGGTCTCACGCATTCTGGGCAGTTTTAGCCCAGCCGTGTGTTGGGGCAGCTGCCGCCCCTCCTCGAGGCAGGGCGGGCAGGGAGGGGAGGCTGTGCCGTGCTCACGCACCTTCCCCGGACACGGGGCCTTGCTCCAGCTCTCCTCTGCCCCCGTTCCCTCTCTGCTCTGCCCCTCTGGTCCGCACAGCAGACCCGCTGTGCCCGCGCTGCGCCCGCGCTGCGCCCTGCCCGGGACCCGCCGGRAGCCACCCGCGCCTCCCCCGCGGGCTGACAGGGGCGGCGGGCACGGTCCAGCGGGGACACCCGGCTGCGGGGAGGGGCCGTGCGGCAGGCCGAGCACAGGCTGTACGCGCTGCGAGGGAAAGCAGGGCTGTCGGCGGAGGAGTGCCCGTGTCCTCCGGCAGGCGCGGGGCAGGGTGCTGGCAGCCGGGAGAGGCTGGCGCGGGCGGAGCGGCCCTTGGCTCCGGCACATCCCGTCGCTGGGTCCCGCAGCAAGGCACTGTGCATCSTCCAGGCTCGCCCTGGGAGCTCAGTGCTATCACGGGAAAACGGAGCCTGCTTGCTCTGCCCTTGAGCCCATCGGACAGGACCTGTCCCTTGCCCAAAGCCCCGTTGGAGCCCTGAACTCTGTCCAACTCCTCCTCTGAAGAGGGTCCCGTGCTCCACTGTCTGTCCTCAGGGCACCCTGGCCAACAGTCGAATTGTGATTTTAAAGTTAAAATGTTTATTTACCCTAATTACACCGAGGTTTAAAAATAATGTTTATCCCAAACACTTCTGTCCTCACTTCACACACCCTCGAACATATCTTTGCTGATAGCTACAATATTCAATAAAACAACCCCTCAAATGTAAACAGAATACGAACTGAATGCAAGGGGACAATATAAACAGCAGGGCTCCGAAGCCCGCTGTGGCCAAGCTGGGACTGAGCCGTGCCAGAACCCTCATCCCAGTCCCCATCTCCTGCCCTTTTCCAGCCAGCCAGGAACAGCAGATAAATGTGTTCTTAACCTTTTCGAGGAAGTGGGAGCTCTGGGATTGGTATTTGCACTTCAAAGCTGGAACCAGTGCCATCCTCAGGGAGAGGGCAGAATAGAGGAGCAGTGTGACAATTTGGCGTATAAATGCTTTTGAAATCATGCGATATCAAATGAAATGATTGTTAACATTCTGTGAGCTTGCTCGAAGCTGAATAATATTATTCTTGGTGATATTATTAAACCTCAGTGTGTGTCACCCAAAGCTAAGAGAGTTCTGCTCCAAATGCTTCAGAAGAGCAAGGCAGATTTCTGCTGGCTGCAGAGAGCAAGAGGAGCCTCAGCTGAGGTCACAGGACGTGCCTACAACCCCATCACTGTCACACTGAAAGCCAGGCAGGGTCACAAGGTGTGCCCACAGCTCCACTGTCGGTGTGACGGCATCGGGACCTGGGCTTGTGCAGCTGGGACAGAGCTTGGGCACAGGATTTCTCCCCAACCTGTGCCCTGTGCTGCTGCTTCCAAACCTGCTGCAGCATCCTCCCAGGCACCCCCAAATGGATAAATTCCAGACGTAGTCATCTCAGAGGGGATGTGGGGGGCTGGTACCAAGTCCCTGTGGATTAGTGCAGATTATCATGGTGGTTGCTGCATGCCCCTGTTGCCAAAGCCCTCCTCCAGCAACTTCCTGTGCATGAGGGTGCCCAGGAGTCCCTCTCGGACAGGCCAGTTTTAAATGGTGAAGAGTCATGCACAGCCCAATGCATGGCAATGTGGCCGAGGTCACACAGCTGCTGTGGCCTGAGGGGGATCACAGGAAAGCTATGCCTGTGGGACCAAAGGGATGGAAGGGCTTCATCAGCCATCCCCTGCCGGAAAAAGGGGGATGTCTTACTTGCCAGAGTTGACAGGTTGGGTTGCAGTGCAGAACCAATTTCTTGAAGAATCCAAAAAAGGAGACTGATAGTTGACGTTAAAATCTAATAAAGTTAGAAAAGCAAGGGGACAGATAGTTTAACAAGGAGCCATTTCTGGTGGTTACTAGATAAGATTTAAAAAAATTGTTTCATCCTGACTTGACCTAAATGGAGTGGAAAATTACCATGACTGCATTTATCTGAAATCACAAAGTGTGTTCTGATTAGAGCATGATAAAAAGGATGGTATAAATTGATCCAAAGATAAAGAAAGGGCAGGGAAAATGAGATTAAGGAAAGAAGCAGACGCTAAAAAGGCAGGATAATACAGCAAGTCTCTGAAGCTSTATTAAAAATAGCTGTAGGAACTGGAACATAAATAGTTTGGTGCTTCACTTTGTGCTCGTTGGGCTGCGGCCCGGCTGCTATCCTGGGGAGTCCAAGTTAACACCTCGTTAATCCCAAGCCCTTCAGCAGACTGCAAAATGAGAAGCAGGTCTAAAACAGCCAGTCCCCTTGCTCAAGGACTGAGCTTGTGTTGGAGAGCACTGTCTGTCCAGCCGTCTGCTGGAGTGGTGTCCATCTGTCTGAAGTGTTGTCCATCTGTCTGTTCAGAGTGGTGTCCGCTGCACCAGTGCCTGGGATCCCTTCTGGCTGTGCTCATCTGCGTGGGACCTCCTGCCTCCTCTCCTCAGTGAAACCTGAAGCTGGTTAATATGCTTCAGTCCCTATCAAATTACATGGAAATTGGTCAAAAGACTAGAAAACTAGTACAGTGGCTCTGGGAAACAAATCAAGCCAAAAAGAGCCTTTGGCTGAACTTCCCTTCCTAGAGAGATGGTACTTGACTCTGGCAGAGCCCTTCATGGTCATGAAAGCAAATTTATCCCTGATAAAAATTGGTTTCAATTTCCTAGAAACAAGTAAAAAACACGTGAAATAAACAAATATTGGTTTCCCCCCTGCACCACCTGGCTGCATAGCTGTCTGTGTGGGGACTTGGTGTGTGCACCACTGCCACGATGCTGAACAGGGAGCAAACCATCAGCCACAAGGCGACAGGGATCTGGTGAGAACGTGAGCGGAGCCTGCACTGTAGGGGCTCTGTGGCCTGGCGGGGTGGGGAGCAGTGCCTGGCCCTCACCTTGCGTCAGTGCACCCTGAGGGAACCCCTGAGCTCTGCCCTCCGCATCAGCACCCCGAGGTCCTGCCGTGGGCACAAGTGGGAACTGAAATCAGCAGTGTGCTCCATGAACCAGCCGCCCCCACGCTCCAAGGTGCCCCACCCAGCTGAGGAACAAGGCCCTGTGACAGGCAATAGGTTGTCCTGAGACCATCTCTCTCACAAAACACAGTCCAGAAATGCTGCTGCTGCTCAGTACTTGTGGATTAGGAATGGATGAAGGGCTGACATCACCTGTTTTCTTCTCTTCTGCCTAATGACTGGAATGTCCAGCCTCTCTCCAGAGCAGGAAAGCACTTTATTTACCTAATCTCCGATGACTTTGATCTCAGTTAGTTTTCTCTGAGTGCAGCACTGGAATCCCCAGCATCCTGTGCCCATATGTGCCCCCCCCCAGCAAAGAACTCTCTCCTGTGCCTTCCCTGGATGGCCAAGGGCAGCTGGTTCACTTAGATAAGGCTCAGCAAAAAGCCTGTTTGGAAAACTGTCTCTCTTTCCATTTGGTGTAAACTTCCTTTTCCACTCTCTGCTTATGTTAATGTAGACATATGTAAATCTTCCACCAGATTTCCTTCAAGGAGAAAGTCAAGGCACAGAGTAAGAGGAAGCCCCATTCCTACCATGCCGTTTGGATGGTGTCAGCAAAGAGAGGCTGCTGGTGTCCCCTCCATGGCCCCGCGTGGTGGCTCCAGCATTGCAGACAGACACTTTCCTACAGGACTCCAGAAACAACTTGGGGCTTTTCTTCTGTGTGAGAAACATCCTGGTATCCACATCTGTTCTTGCTGTCCTTGCCAGTGCCACAAGTCCATGGCAACGTTATAGTTCTCTTACTGGAGAGCTTTCTGCAGTGTCATTAACCAGTCACAGATAATTTAATTTCCCTAGATTTATTTTAGTTAATGTCCAGCTACTCAGCTCTTCCAAAGGGTGTCTGTGGTCTCCCCTCTCCAGCTGTGAATATTCCATCCTTGAAAACAGGCCAGCCCCAGCTGCTGGGGAGGGACGGCGGGGGTTTGGAGGCCAGTGTCAGAGCTGAGGGGACAGCCACGTGCCGTCATCAGTTTCTTCCTGCCTTGCTCTCCTCTGAAAGCCCCGGCAGAAGGGTTTGGAGATGATGTTTTGTGTGCTGGGAGACATCCCTGAGGACTATAAGCTCTCTGTTTCCAGACCCTGGTGGGGTTCTCTTTTTGCTGGATTTCGGAGGATACAGGGTGAGGGTTAACTTATCCTTACATACGTGCCAACTAAACAAACAAGGAAGGTGTTTTGTGTTACTGTGGGAGCAAACTTGTCTTTGCTGATCAGTAGCAGAAAGAAATCTGGGAAGATGGCAATAAAGCTGAATCTGGGTCCCAAGTTCAATGTGAAGGAAAAGAGCTCTGTGCCATGCCTGGGAGGTGATCCCAGGCAGGCAAAGGGTGCCCAGCTCCCAGCAGGTTGGTAAAGGAATCAGCATTTGCTGGGGAAACTCACTCTCTTGGGAACTAGTGGATCCAAGACCAATAGAGATGGCAAAACAACATCCAGCTATTCTCCAGTCTCATCTATGCTGAAGTCTATTTTCATTCATGTGAGTCTGCCATTGCTGCCATGGTGACCAACTTAGAAATTAATTATATAAAGACATTAACAACGTATTTAAATAGGAACATTCAACCCACGGTTCTGGCAAAAAAGATCCACGTATTCCTAGATTATGCCTCTCCCACCTCCCCCTTGAGTTCTTAGATACGGTGACTTCAGTAATTTCTTCCCTGCACTTACCTCTATGCTGATGTTAACAAATATAACTAGTCTTCTGCTTTTTCTTTTTTAATTCTGACTTATATAAACTAGATATTCTTTAAACAGTTCTAGCTCTGTCCAAAGCCTGATCTCCTATGAGCACCAATGCAGTCCTTACGAGGTGTGGGGTTTGAGGTATTGTCTTCAGACAAAGGAAGCCCCAGACAGGTGCCCAGGAGAGCACGGGCTTGCTGCAATGCATGCCAGGCTCCTGCCTTTGTTTCTTTGGGGTTTCCAACAGGAGACAGGCAAGCGTCAAAAAACATACTGCTGGAACCAAAACGCTCATCCATGGCTGTGGCAGGAAAGGGAAGTTTACACAGACTGCCTTGCTCCTCAGCCCCGTGGTCAGCCTCCTTTCCCAGAGGGAAGGCAGCAGTTCAGCCTTGCTTGTTCTCCTCCTGTGACTGTTCTCTAAGCAATGGGGCTTTTCGGCCTCTGAGGAGTTACCTCCACACCTGCTGTGGCAAGCTGTGCTGCCATSTGTTCCCTCCCCAGGTATGCTTTCATCTGTCTCTAATGGTACTTTCTGTGCCCTTCTGTCACAGCCAGCCTTTGATGTTGGCACTGTCATGGAGATTATTTTTGTACTCTTTTCTGCAACTACTTTACCATTGACTCATGTTGTTTCTTTTTTCTGGTTTTTTTTAATGCATGAACATATATCTACCCTTACCACATTCCTTTCTGTTCAGCCATGTATTCTCTCAGGAGGTGGAGGCAAGCAAGAGGGGAGGGAACTGCCCCTGGGTGTCAGGGAATTTGGCTTTTCAGAGCATCCAGTGAAGCGAATGCAAACCAAACTGTGTTGCAGTGAACATGTGTCTGTTGGCAGGGATTTGTGGAGGGAAGGGCTCACCCCTGGGATGCAGGCCTGAGCTTTCCCACTGTACAAGCTTGTTTGTTTTGGCACTCTCAGGGCTGGTTTACATGCCTCTGCATCAGCCACTGCTCAGCTGCTGTAGTATTTTCCTTCAAAGACCTACTGGGAATGAGGCCTAAAAAAACTTTGCAGAGATGCCTTCATTAGTTCTGCTGAAAGGGATGCTAAACTGGGTGGTGTGACAGATGCCTTTCCCCAAAGCAGTGCTGGTGTTTGGTAGAACTGCGGCTGATGTCCGGATGCTGCGGCTCTGTCAGAGACCATCAGGCCTCCCAGGATTTGTTGTTCAGAGACTGATTTTCAGAGTTATCAGCCTTTGCAAACAACAAATAACAAAAGAAGCAAACAAAAACTAATATCAAGACAACTCAATATCCTTACAGAAAGAAGGTGTCTTCTCCATGGAATCGGAGTTAGCTGGATCAGCTGCAATGGTGCCTGTTGTATTTCACACACAGACAGCGGTTTCAGGTGATGTGCTAAAACTGCTGGACGGTCATGAATTCTCACAGACAGGTATTCACAACTACCTGTGCAAAGGTTTAATTCACTCTTCCAACACAGCCTTCCTGGGAGAGGAATATAATGAATGGAAACTGTGAAGGGTGCAAGGAGGTAATGGAGGGTGGAAGAGAGCAGAAAAAACGCAGCTCAAATCAGCACATAATCAGGATTACCAGGAGAGTTTACTGGGTTTCTGAAGATTAGTCCACCATCACCTTTCAGATGGATGCCATCCCAAGTGCTGTGCTGCACTTTCAAGAGGAAAAGTTTCACCTCTCAAATCACTAACGTGTCTTGATTAGAAAAGTATCCTTTAATCATCAGCCAGTTCAAGGAAGAGCAAGGCCTAATCGTGATTCATCGGACAGGGTTTTACATTGCCTGGTGTGGCTGAAGCTGTAGGAAGAGAGCTCTGATGTAGGTGACAGGAGGAAGCATCAATCTCATCCCTTTGGAGCAAACATCTTGTCAGGATGGGGAGCACAGGGTGATCCATAAGGGCTGAGTGCAAGCATCTTTTCAGGTTTTTGGTGAGAAACATTTGGATCCCCAGGACAGCAAGTGTTTGATGGACAGAAAGACTAGGGTTCAGCAAGCTAAATCCATCCTTGCCCAGATTTTGTTGGCTTTAGGAAACATATAAAACAAGAAGAGGGCAAAATGAATGTACAAAAGATGAGCATAGAGCAGCATCAAAGAAATAAGAACTATTTGCCTGGATGAATAAAAGACTGAAACTCAACTCAACTCAGCTCAAGGCTGGTTCTGGGACTTCCTGGGGTAGGAGAAAATTCAAAGTCCACCAAGGACTGAGGAGGGGGAGTATCCCCCCTGTTGTCATGCTGGTGCCAGGCACAGGGCTGGACCCCTGTTGGGTGAGTGCAGTGGCAGGGCAGGGTCTGCCCCTGGAGCTCCACAGTGGTGGCAAATGGCAGGAATATTTGTCCATCTGCTTTCTCAATGGCGAGTGCCTTGAGTCATCACAGGAGGGGTGCTGCTGTCTGCATCCCAAACCATGGTCCCCAGCCCTGGGCCCAGCAGTGTCAAGAGCTCACCCTCGGAAAAACATTGTCCCTCTGTGGAGGGAGCAGAACAGCCCATGCAGCAGACAGAAAACCTCTGGTGAGCCAGAGCAGGGATACTGAAAACAGGTTATGGCAGATGATACCAGACAGCTGCTCAGCTCCACGCTCAAAACAAGGCTGTGGGCAAATCCATGTTCCTTCAGAGCTGAGCACGTGGGCAGCTGCAGGGAACCTGGTGAGCGCTGGGCCGGCATTACCCACGGCACGTGAGCAGGAGTGGGACTGTGTCCTCCTGCCTCTGTGGCATCCCTAGCTGGGGCTTCCTGCCCTCAGACAGGGGCTAAAAATGGATCTCTAGTGTTTCACTTGCAAACCTTTAACAAAGATCATGCTGACATGCAAATAGGAGAATGACAAAACAATACGTGACAGCCAGCTTGCTCCTCTTCTTTGGAAAATTCAGATGTTTTCTTGTCACAAAGCTGCTCATTCTTCCTCTTAACATAAACATTGTAATCAGAATAAAATGGTTTTCTTTGACAAAATGCTGTGTGTTGGTGGTTAAGCAAAATTAAAATTTTGTAAAGCAAATGAAGGAGAAAGGCAGCTCTCTGACAAATTCTCTGAGCAAAGAAATAGTTGTTTTATGTTCTGGACCAATTAATTTCACTTTTCTTGGATGTCAACCCAGATGCAAAGCTCTGTCCAGGGGCACTCAAAAGGGAAATGATTAAGGTGAGTGAGTGTCCCCCCAGCCCAGGTGTTTAAGCCCAGAAACAAGGAATGTTTTCGTGATGCTCAAACATTGTGCCTTCATAGAGCTTCATAAAAAACATCCTGCACTTCTCTCTACAGTTACTACTGAGCAACCTGGGCTGGTGGAAGGTGTCCCTGCCCATGGCAGGGGGTAGAACAAGATGAGCTTTAAGGTCCCTTCAAACCCAAGCCAGTCTGAGAATCTGTGATCCTATAAATCATTAACCCCAAATAAAATACAGTAATTGTGTGTTATCGCTCACGTCAACAGTCTGACTGATTTTAGTGGGACTGTCAGGGTGGTCAAAGGTTGTCAGCGTCAATTTTAGCTTCAGAACAGGAACTGTGGWTGTTAGAGTTAAAAACAAGTTATTGCCAGTATCTCCAACCAGCTGATGCTCAGAGTGACAGTATTTAATCTTTTCTCAATTTCAGAGTTTACTCTTCTTTTTTAACCACAGGAAGCCTCAGGGAATTTGGCTGGATAAAAAAATCAAACGTTTTTCTGCACCAATATAAGCACAGAGAGAAATGGCAATGGGTTGCCAAGAATTTACAAAATAGACCGTCTGCTTTTTGTAAGGCATCACTGTCATTCACAGGTAACTCGTGGTTTTTCTGGATACAGGTACCAAAATCCAGAGATGAATCTCACATTCAGTGCTCTTTCCGAGAGTTCGTTGTGGCCTTTAGAGCCCTGATCCATGCTCGGTGCTTCAGCTCCATCCCCATGGAGTGCCTGGCTGGCTTTGGCTTTCCTGGGGCTCAGGCACATCCCGGATGGCAGTGAAGTGTCCCCTCGCCAGCAGACTCACACAGCCATTTCTGGGGTGGGAAAGACTGTGGGGTGGGCTAAGGACCAGCACAGGATGTAATAATAATAATAATCATCATCATCATCATCATCATCATCATCATCATCATCATCATCATCATCATCATCACCACCACCTGGTGTATTTTCAAGGAAGTAGCATTTCACCAAAGTGTGGTGTTCAAAGTGAAATTATTTTACTGGGACTTGCTTCTTCAAAGAACATTTTACATGTGGGATGTTTGGTCTGAAGCACTCTCTTTAGAGAGAGATGGGAATATACAAGTGGAAAACCTGAGTTTTCAAGTTTGATTTTTGTTTGTTTGGTTTTGTTGTGGTTTTATTTTGTTTTTGTTTTTTTCTTTAAATAAAATTCCATTTTCATGGAAATGTAAAGTTTGTAGCACCTCTCAGCAAAGGCAGATCTTGATATTAGTGCTCTCTAAGAAACAGAATGGAACTGCTCTGTTTGGTAAAAGTGAGAAGACAAAATTAAATTGGAATTATTATCCTGTCTTGCTGGAGATTTTTTCTTTTAATTTGTAAAAGTGTCTAATCTGTAGGCCCTAAGCAAGGAATCTCCTGTTGAGATAAATGGGCATTATGTTTTTGGCATCAGTTCCTGAGTTGCTCAATGAATTCCATTGCATTTTACAGCAAAGACTGTTCTTCAGTACAAACCCTTCCTGTTCCAGACCTTGGAGCTGGGAATATGAAGCTTAAGGCATTATTTTGACTACAAGCTAAAGACCTTGTAGAAAAGTTGAAAAAATTCCAAGGTGCTGCCAGTGGTTTTGCTGGGGACAAGATTAATATTGGCTGGATTTGCCATATCCTTTTAACTGCTGCTTTCCTCCTCCTTCCAGTAAATAAATCTGCCTATTAGTTAAACAAACTGACTCTGATAGAAACCAAACACAAGAAATACATTAACAATAATCCCCTGATCTTAAAATAGAAAGGCAATAGTGAAGAGAGAGAGGGAGCCCTTGGGTTCCAGCCTTCCACTGGGCACTGCTTGCTGCAGTGCTCCTGCTTTGAACTCCCAGAGGAGAGAAACATGGGCTGTGGCAAAACTCTAAGCTTGAAGAAGCTCCTGCGGGCTGGAGCACATTGGTAAGACCACGTCATCCTGGTGTGCTGCGRTCACAGAGGCAGGGCAGTCCCACCTCCCGTACGGCTCGCGGGCTGAGCCCAGAGACGCAGCAGCAGAAGAGAATGAGGTGATGTAGCGGATGATCCTGAGCTTATTCACCTCTCAGCATGTTTCTTCCCCTTCCTCTGTGTCTTGGTGAGTCGTATGACATGGCGGGCAGACATGGAGCAGCAGGAACTGCCACCTGGCCACGAATGGTTGGCATAGAATTAGTCATAGAATCACAGACTGGTTTGGGTTGGAAGGGACCTTAAAGCTCATCTCGTTCCAGCCTCCTGTCATCGGCAGGAATACCTTCCACTAGACCAGGCTGCTCCAAGCCCTGTCCAACCCGGCCTTGAACACTGTTCGTGGTGGATGTGCCACCACCACTGTCTTAAGAAAAATGAAGGCTCTTTTTAAAAAGTAAAGATTATTTTTTGCCTAGAAACAACCAGGAAAATCCAGCATGCAATTTTTGAAATGAGCATCTACTTAGCAGTGATGATCTACTTCCATGCAATGTTTGAGGCACTGAAGGTTGGGGCTTTGTTGCGAACTGAGGAGAATGTGCCGGCCGGGGCCTTGCTGCTGCTGCCTGCAGAGTAAAGTTAGACAGCAGCCAGACATCCTTTTTCATTCTCAATTTCCAAGAAGAAGAAGAAGAAGTAAATTCTGGGAAGCCTTTGGCAACCTTYCCTGCCCTCCCTGCACTGGGAGCAGGCGGGTTGGGGCTGTGTGAGCACCATGCCACCCAGCCAGTCCCTGCCTCCTCAAAACCTACTGTTGGCTCCATTGGGATTGCAATAATATGTTTTGCCCTGATTTTTACTGGATGCGTGGAATTGTAGGACCTTGCTCTCGAACATCCAGAGACCATTTCCTTGATCTCACTGCATGCTATGGCTGCTGTCATGGCCAAGGTGCTCCTTCCATCACCCTCCTCTCTGGGATACAGCGAGCTCCTGGTAGTCTCAGCAGCCTCCSTTCAACTGTTTGGCCTGAACGATCCATTGATATTTAGTGATGTGTAGAAAAAACCCTGAAGCCTGCAAGGACCCGGGGATGCCTCATCCCACTCCTTTCCCAGTGTTTAAACTGGAGTTTGAAGTTCAGACCTCGCCTCACCTTGGCAGAAGCTCATTTCCTAGTCGGAAGGGCAGCGCCTGCCCCGCGTGCCCCGGGGCGTGGGGGAGCACGGGCACCGATGGGCCCTGAGCTGGTTATCGCCTTTTTTGGAAGAGCTGGGATGGGCTCGGTGCGGCGCCATGGCTTTGGGCGCTGCGGCGGGAGGGAGGGCTCCTCTGGCCCACATTCCTTGCTAATTTTAACCAGCTCCCTTGAGCGGGGCCTGGAGAAGTATGGTCTTGATTTATTAGTCTTCTCCTTCTGAAAACTTTGTTCAAGTGTCTTGGGGCAGAGGTAAAACCAGACTGGGATTCTCAGTCTGGATCCTGACATATGTTTGTCTACATCACCAAGTATTGCGAGGTTTTTTCAGCATCAGCAGTTTTTTCCCTGAGGCATCTGGGGAGCAGGATTGCTGACAGAGCTGTGTGGGGAGGATGTGGCGGCATGGCCGGACGCTGGGCCTGGCCACGGCTGGTGCCACCCTACAGATGTCATTGCCCCAGACTTGGCTAGGCCATCCAAGACTCGGGGTCTCCATGCTCAGGGGTGGTGCCGCCTGCCTTCCTGCAGAGCCCTCCCTGTGCAGCACATGCACCCCCAGGAGCAAATCACCGGGGGCCGCTCTGGCCGAGGAGCACGTCCCCCCAAACGTGGCAGCTGGGGACAGGAAGGTAACTGCTCACGATCCGGCAGGGCTGGCCTCCCTGGGGATGGACATTGGCTGGGCAGGGCAGGGCAGGGCAGGGCAGGGCAGGGCAGGGCAGCAGAGCTCAAAGTCCCAATGACAGGATGGAGAATGACCACAGGTCAGGTGGTGAAACAGGTTGCTGGGGCTGAAGAGCCAAGCCAGGAGACACAGCTGGCCTCAAGCACTCTCACAGGTGTCGGAAAGGAGCAGGGTTTGGGGCTGCTTCCTGTAGCAAACAGAACAAACCCACTACACTTAACTTGGGGCAAGAAAGGTTGGGTTTAGACACAAGGAAACTCATTAGAGGTAAGTTCAACTGATGGCAGAACCAACTCTCCAGGGACTCTGTTGTGTCCATATTGTTGGAGATTCCCAAGTGCACATTCAACAAGCAAGGTAAAAGCTGGGTAAAACAGTCAGAGCTGGTCCTGRCCTGGCAGGGAAGCGCAGTCTGGAAGACTAAGGCATTGCTCAACCCTGCAGCAGCAGCCAGAGCCCCCCAGAGTTCCCAGTGCCACATGGGGTTATCCCAGCACCGGCAGAGATGGGGTTCCTGAAAATCAAGGAGCTYCCCTACCTCGCTGGCTATCGTAGCACTTCCTCAGTTCCTCAGTGTAAAATCAAAGTGTATCAATCTCTGTCTGCATCAGTAACCAAATCAGCATGAAATCCACAACCTGGGTATTTGTGTAGAAAACATTCCAAAGGGAAATACTGAATGTTTTCTTCTAGCCAATTTCACGTGCTTGTTTCCCATTTTGATTCTGTGTTTGCATGGACTTTCACGCATGGCCAAAAGAAGGCTGTTCTGCTGGAGAATGGACRGGAAAGCACTGGTAATGCTTTTTCTGTTCTTGTTATTAATGCAGAGGAAAAGACACTCTGTGCTTCTGCTTGGCTGCCCCAACTCATGCCCCGTCCCATGGGGAAGGTGCCTGGGGCTCTGTGGCACTTGGTGCCAGCAGGTCCGGCTCAGTGCTGTGCCCACAGCAACAACCACCAAAAACCCAAAGGCTGTATCTTGGAATGAAACAGCTCTGGCCTCATTGCTCTTACTGAACTGATGATTTCTTGAGGGTGTTTTGTACTTAAGACTGAAGAATTAAGCAATGCCTACAGTTTAAGGAGGTTTTTTGTTTGTTTGTTCGAGATTTTCCTGTCCAGCTGCCAAGAGTTTCTGGCTCAGACTTCAAACAAATTAACTCTGCTATGACCAACCAATTTAAATAAACACTGGTTGAAATCTGAGGCTTGAAGCAGTGGGGAAACTGGGACTGGAAATACTCCAGACATTGTTTGCTGGGACAGAGGAGCCCTGAGTCCTGCCTGGAGCACAGTCCTCGCCACATGCCCAGTGTGAGGAGGGATGAGGACAGGAGACGGAGCAGTGAGCGCCACCAGACCAGTGTTGGTCCCAGCAGCCACTGCTGTCATTTTCTTGATGACAGGTGACTTGATTCCTGTCAGCCACCTGCAACATGCTTCCCGCTGGGCTCTGTTGTGGCCCTGCTCCGAAGCTCTCCTTGGCTTCAGGTCCTCCTGCCACAGCAGTCGCTGCTGCACGTTCCACCGGCAGCGCTGGGGCGAGATGGGCTTCTCTCACCCACTGCGCTCGTTCCCGACCCACATAACAACCCCCTGCTCTGCATTATTGTCAGCTATAATTGAAGCATAGAAGCCGAAAAACAGAGACTAATAGAAAAAGAAAATCCTAATTAGCCCTTGCTGTTATTGGCAATATTACTGCTGGTTACTCAGGAGCTTGAATTTTGAGATACACGATTAAGAGCTTGAGCAGGAGTCTAAAACGCAGCAGCATGCCAACAGCTGGCACTGGCCAAGGCCCCCCTGCAGCCTTCCAGGACACCTACATGACAGAAGTTTTCCTGTCCCCTCGCTTTGTCTCTCTCTCCCTTCTTTTCCCACATCAAACTCGAGTGCTGTTCCCTATACTGACTCTCTCCAGAACTCTCACACTGCCTGGCACACAAAGTCAGGAGCCATCACCTTTTGTGTTTTGTGTTGGATTTTTTTCACTTTCCACCAGGGCTCTGTATAGGAACACCTTTACTCCAGCTCTGGTTCCCCATTCCTTCTGTTAGGCTGTACAGTCATGGTTAATGTCCAACCCCACTGAGTTTATGAGCCCTGTGAGCTCCCAGGAAACTCTCCATGCAGGAAAAAAGCTCCTGTCACCGCTCCATGAAAAATGTCTTTTAATTCTTAAAGTACCCTCGAATCTAGCTCAAGTTTGTGCACTTTTTCAGCCATATCCTAAGGAATTTCTGTTATCATTAAAGCTTTACACTCAGCACTCTGCACCCAGCACCCAACACTGCACCAGCTGCTGTGCTCCAGACACAAGGGTGCAAAATTTGACTCACATRAATCATTCCCAAACTAAGAATCCTACATCTGAAATAAAGCAAATAGTGCAGGGAGAGAGGAAAGAATGGGAAGAGGCACAAAGAAATCCTGGAAGGTACTTGCAGCAATGACACAATCCGATGAACTCAAACATAGCTTGAGAGTCCTGATTCCCATCCTGCCTGTGCTGCAGGCTCTTTGGGACGGTGGAGAAGTCCTTCCCACACTGTTTATTCAGCATGGCTGGATGATTGTGAGGCTGGTGGGTAAATTGATGGTCTAAACTAGGGATCCAAAACCAGCTCGCCCAGCCCCTCCCCGACACTCAGCACTGCCCCCCATCCGGTGTCCCTGTGCACTCTCTGCTCCCCCACAGCCAAACAGCCACTGCTGGCCACTCAGGTACGCCTTGTAGGGACTTCAGCTGACCAAAAACACTATCAAAGAAAAAWGTATTTTCACTATTAATTTTTTTTAAATGCCATTTTTAAGTGTTGGCGCTAAGTTAGCTATATTGACAGCAATATTTAAGCCCTAAAAGTGAAGATATGGATATATAGTGCATTAATTTTCACAGTTGCCTTATTCTGTCATCATAATAATGGGAGCCGATGACTCATGTTGGGGAGAAATAGCATCAATTTATACTGGGAAAACTAAATCCGTTCTCTGCTGCTGTAACTCATGGGACTGTCACTTCTGTAAAACATGAACTCTTTTCTCAGATGTAATCCCATTTTCTGAAAATGCCTATCGGTAGGACATTCTTTTTCTTTCTTCCCTGGATGTTTGATTATTTTCAACTACTTTTAATCAGGCAACAATGGGATCAGGAGAGAAGTATCTGGAGAAGAAAACAAGGTGGATTAAAGCATTAGGGCTGTAGCAAATCAGAAAAGATTAGGAATTTCAATTTATAGTCCCAGAGGCTAATGCTGCTGAGAACTGCAAGAGCAGTTTAATAGGCTGATGTGAACAATATCAGGTTAAACTTCTTGTCTCCTTAAATCTGTTTTCCTCATCTCCTGTTGTACCCAGATACTACCTTTTTTTTGCTGTTTTGAGGAGATTCAGACCATAAGATAAAAGCATATTATGTAAAGAGACATATGGTGTGATTTGGGAGATAACTCCTGTTGAGAGGCTGCTCAGCCTGGGCTCCAGTGATCACGCACTGGGGGCTGTCAGGGTTTCCTGTCTGTCAGGGGGTGCAGCCCTGGGGACATCTCAGCCAGCCTTTTCCACAAACCTTATTCCTATGTAAAGCTTTAACAATAACAGAAATTCCTTAAGAAAACTGAAATTCTAAGGAGAGTGGTGGGTGCTGGGTGCTTGGTATTGGGTGCCAGGTGCCAGGTGCTGCGTGCAGGGCCACGCCACTGCCCAATGCCAGCCGAGAGCCACAGGAACGCCTCCCCCACGGGATAGTCCAGGCAGAGCCGGGGCTCAGCGGGTGGGTTCCTGCTGCCCCCTCCACTGCGGCTCTTCTCTGACCACCTTACCTTGTGACTTGTCACATTATTTGTGGGTGTTGCCCTTTGTTGTGCCACCCCTGCAGCCCTTCAGCTGCAGMACCGTGTCCCCCAGAACAACCCAGCAATGGGACACCACGTGTATGGCCCAGCGCTCGTGTTCTCCTCTCCAGGCAGAAAAATCAATTAGAGGTTTTCGCTGTGCAGTAAATGTCAATTGTGCAAACATTACAAACACAGAAACATCTGTAACTATGGAAACTCTTGAGGCAAAACTCATTTCAAGAATAAATTATGACAAGAGGCTTTTTATGGCTGTTTTTAAAGAATAAACATAAATTAAAACAAGTGAATTTCATAGGTACAAGTTAATTTTACTTTTTAACCTTTAGAGCTATAGCTTTTCAAGACACGTTTATCAATATTGACATAGAGAAAAATGGTATTTTATCAACGTTTGCATCCTAAGAATTGGCATCACTATTTGTATCACTTCAAAATGTTCTGCTAAGACAATCTCCACTGTATTTCAAAGGGGAGGATAATTTTCAGATGACTAATGGTCCACCCTTATAGTTTATCATGGTGTTATTTATGCTTTTTGCTACATTTTACAGTTACCAAAAAAAATCATCAAGTGTGTGAAGGAAAACTCAGTCACAACTTTCTTGGAGTCCCTAGGACATTGTAGGATATGAACACAAGGCCTGTCCACAGCCACAGATTTGGGAAGAAACCTGGGACTTGTTCTTTGCACTCTACCCTTGCTCCCTGCTCACAGCCTGTGTGAGGTGAGATGTCAGGACTGAGTTCAGAGTGGGAGTGAGTGATTCCCCCCTCTCTTCTCCCCTTTATGATCTGCACGTCACTAATGCATAGAAGGTAAATCCTCCGAGATACAATTCGCAGCTCCTTTCAAGAAAGAAGAAAAGCCTAATCACTGAAGGTTTTGCTGTGACAGCTGAACTGCTCTGACAGCTGAACTGCTCTGACTGGCAATTTATTGCCCATTTGTTGTTTGTAGCACACGAACCCCTGACATGGTTTGTCCTCAGCTGTTGGTGTGCCTGTCTGTGCCCGGAAGAATGTTGTGAACATCCTATTTCAGTTGCTCTGGTAGGGTTTAACACTTACTGCTCAAACTTGTTCCTGGCAGCTCAGCAGTATCCGTGCTTCAGCTGAGAAAATCCTTGGAGATAAAACTTGGATGTAGTTCCATTCAAGAAAAGAAAAGCTTAAGGACATACTTATTTGGCAATTTTACCTATGTCCGTGGGAGTGTGTACTGGGGAGGGCATAGGGTTGTGCTCTGTTGGCAAAGATGTCTCTCAGCATCCTCCCACCGGCTCTGTCCTTCAGCAGGTTGGGATGCTGCTCCGATTCCTTCTCTGCTGAAGGGTGGAATCAGACCTTCCCTCCGTTCAGGGAGATTTACTAAGTCCCCACTTCCCATAGGGAAGAAGTAGCACCAAAGGAGGCTAAAAAATACAGCGACCGCTGGGGTTTTGGGGACAGAGGCACAGAGGGAGCAGGGCTGTGGGCGGGGGGAAGGGGCTGGGAAGGTGGGCCGGGCACCGGTGGGCAGCCCCGGCTGACACGGGCATGTGGGGCCGGGGCAGAGGGGACCGAGTCCGAGAGATCAGCACGGGCATGGCGGGCTCAGCCTCCCCTGCCCGCGGCACCGGGCGCTCCAGCCCGCCGGGAGCGAGCACAGCCCGGGGTGTTTCCTTGTCTGTGTTTGTTTTCGTAAACCTCTTCCTCCTACATAAGTCTTTGGAAATCAGGGCAAAACAATGAAGCAAGTCAGCCCTATGAAGGCTGAGGCTGTTCGAGCTCAGACTCCCTCTGCCTGCTGAAACACAAACAGTTTCTCACGGAAAAGATCATTTCGCCCCCGCCCGCCGCCTGTTTCCAGCAGCTCTGTGGTCCGGGCTTGTCCGATGCTACAGGACGGGACCACGCGGCCCCCTGCAGATACCTGCACGCGGTGTCAGTGTATCGTGTTCAGAAACGATTTCCAGAAACCAAAGCACCATGGTCTGCCAGAGCTTCGGCTTGGATCATGCCAACATTATTGTGACTGTCCTCCAGGCTTTCAGGAAGTGAAAGACTTGRGATATGTTAAACAAGGACCAAACTTGGTGTTAACAATGGCTTAATAACGAATGTGCAAACAGGATATATGGGCGATTCTATCAGAAGTGCTCAGCATAACCATAGGAGGAGAGATGGCACAGGCTTGTGGTGCCAGGAGAGGAGAGGAGGTGAGACAGCACCCGTGCATGGCACAGGACAGAAAGGTGTGCCCTCAGGACTGGTACTTCGGGATAAAACACTATTTGGAAAAATAGTTTATGACTTTGTGACCCTATGATATCCTGGAGCACAGAGGAAGGAGCAGTCCAGCTCCTTCCCAGCCAGCATTTCCCTGGCATTTCACCTGCCCTTGCAATGTTGGGTCAGGATCAAGCTGGCGTTTGACAGAGCATTCTCAGCAATGCCAACACCTCTTCCACAACTGGCCACAGCCACCCCACAGCCCATTGTTGCCTCTTAACTTCTCTCATCCTCCTGTACTCTGCCTCTCTTTTTGCCCACTTTGAGCAGTTTCTCAGTATTCTTTTTGCTTGGGTACTCATATGACTGCCTATGTCAGCAGGCAGTGACATCCCACTCCCACTCTTGTACAGTTTTTTATTTTGTTTTGCCTTTTTTTCTTTTAACACCAACTCTCTCTTCCCACTGRGAACTGCAGCTGATGTCAGCTATAGGTGCTGGATGCAGAACCACTGAAAGCTGTTTGAAATCCAGGTGCACACTATCGAACAGAGCACCCCCTCTCTCCCACTGCCCCATTCAGAGACCTCAATAGACTTACAGGGAATAGTTTCCTTCCATTACTCCCTGCTGCCTCTTTCCCACCACATCACCCATCTGGTATCTGCTAACGCCCCTTTCTGCTGGCGGGCGGCAGAGCCCCGCTCAGGGGTAATTACTTCCTCCTCAAGAGTTACATAAAGGGCTTTATGGCCCCACACRCACTGTTCAGGGGATCAATATAATACACTGCAGATTAGAAACACCAGTTGGATATTTCAGCACTAAGCCTGCTTTTAGTTCCTTCTCGCTGTGTCCTATTATTCTGGCCAAGTGGGTACCAATCCCACTGGCCTCAGCTCCCTCAGACAGGCACCTCCTTCAGGGATGAAGGACAGAGCAAAATTTCCAGGTCTTTTCTAAATCTAGGTTTTCCACAGGGACTGCCATGTGCCAAGCTCTCAAATAAAAGCTAGGAAGGCACTTTTCAGAATAAAATGGATATTTCCACTGGAAATAGCACAACCATTACAGCTGTCAAATACAAAATCTAATTTTAAAGTGTCTTACTAAAATCAGACAAATTATATCTGACTGTTTACAGAATGCCTCCAAACAATGCAGATTCCATGCAAGCTGCTGGGCAGCTTCAGCAAAGCAGTGCTCCTGGCTTGGCTCCTTGCTGCCAGCATCCTCCTGTCCTCAGCTGCCAGTGTGTCCCTATCCCAAACTCACTCCCGGGCACTGAGAAGTCTGGATGTGAGGAGCAGGCAGAGCACCAGTTACATTTTTCACAAGGTGCCGCTGACACCCCAGCACTGGGGAGCTGGCCACACAGGGCAGTGCTGGGCTGGGAGCCCCTGGAGCTGTTCAGCAGCGACACTCAGCTAGAGGCTGCAGGGTCTCTCCTGCTTGTGCCTGTTCTCCCACAGAGGAGCCTCTGCCAGGCTGCAGCTCTTCATCCCACTTCAACCCAGCTGTCCTTCGCTCAGCTGCCCTTTGTTGTTTCACTGTGATCCCATCAGCTGCCTAACTCTGAGAACTGGAGTAAAACATCAGCCAGGATTTCTTTTATTTTCCTTCTTGGCCAAACCGGACATGGATGCCCACAGGAAGGCTTGGCCTTGGCTCCCCATAGAGTGCAGCGCAGAGGAAGTCATGCTCATTCCTCAAATGCTGGGTTAATCCACGCTGTCAGATGCTGCTTTTGCAGCATTTAAATGTTWGAGATTATATTATGGAATAGCTGCTTATCAGAGAGGTCCCAGGCAGCATTTGCTGTCAACGCTGCTCAGGCAGCACCTGCGACCAGAGCGACYGCGTGACCCCACCAGCTCCTGCTGCCGAGAAAAGGACTGGATTTTAAACAGGGCCATTCACTAGAGTAATGAGAGGCCCATAACTTACATCTGCACCAGGCTGTTCCCCCAGTGAGGCAACCTGTTTCACCTCATCACATGGCTCATGCCGTTCTGCACACACTTCACCTGAGAAGCTTAGAATAGTCACAGCACCAGTGCTAAACATAAAACCACATTAAGCTCACAATATTGAGCATTTCTGTCAGGACTTCCAAATTAAACTACTCCATATCTAATGCCCATTTACAGCCTGACTTCCAAGCTTATTTCCCTTAAACACAAAYGAACACAGAGGCACTGAAAAGGGGAATTGAACAACTTACTTAATGGACTAGCTGCAGAGCTGGAGGAGGAGCCCAGGGCTAACATGATTCCAAACCTGTGTCCAAAGGAGAGCAACAGAGCTGGAGAAGGGTCTGCAGCACAAGTCTGATGAGGAGCGGCTGGGGGGCCTCAGCCTGGAGAAAAGAAGGCACAGGGGGGACCTTCTGGCTCTGCACAACTCCTGACAGGAGGGGGCAGCTGGGGGGAAGTCAGGCTCTGCTCCCAGGGAACAGGGACAGGATGAGAGGAAACAGCCTCGAGATGGGCTAGGGGACATTTAGGTAGGTTATGAGGGAAAACTTCTTCATGGAAAGGCTGTCAAGGCCAGGTTGGACAGGGCTTGGAGCAATCTGGTCTAGTGGAAGGTGTCCCTGCCTGTGATGGGGTGTTGGAATCAAGTGGTTTTTAAGGTCCTTTCCAACCCAAACCATTCTGGAATAGCACAGAATCCCTGAATGGAATGGGTTAAGACAATCAATCCCCTGGTAGCCCTTGCTGTGCCTTCAGGTGCTTCACTCAACACGGGGTGAACTGTGGCAGCTGATCTCCTGAGCTGCTTTGCTACCTRGAAATACCTCTGTGAGACTGCAATGCCACCTTGTTTGAAGTGCACTGTGATGACTTTAAAATGAAGGAGCCTTGAAAAATAAACCTGGGATGCTGCTCTAGTGCTGTTTTAAAACATAATAAATTCCCAAACAGAAGACTTGGCAGAGGGGAGGTAAAAAGGGATTTTTTTTGGCACTTACACTGCAGCCAATTTAAATTAGGTAACTGAATATCTATAAATTGTCTAATTAGGTCAACTTTCATTGCAGCCTTGGCCTGAAATGCCCTAGCAATAAGCTTTCTTCAGAGAATGTCTTTTACACCCGTTGATCCCACATAGCACTTCAAAATGATAATGATTCACTTAATCCTCATTACAGACTTGGGGTTTTCCAGAAAACACTGTGCCTTCAAACAAATACATTTCTCGGGAATGCATGTCTCTGCGTATGGAAGGATTTGTCCTGAAAACCATAAAATCTCTGTAACAGAGCTCCGCAATACAGTTGCATAATGATATAAATGGTGGCTTCAAAAGGGCAGTYATGTTTGCTTTCCATAAAGCTCTGAAATAACAGAACTAACTAAGAAAAAACAATTTTGTTAAAATAAACCTGCCCTCTCACTTATGAGAAATGAGGACAGAGGTGGTCACAGGCCTGTCCTGCCAGAGCTCAAGGAGTGCTTGGACAAGGCTCTCAGGCACAGGGTGTCCTGTGCAGGGCCAGGAGCTGGATGACACCTGTGAGTCCCTTCCACTTCAGGATTTTCTCTGATTCCTTGATTTCCACTGCCCACTGACTCCCCCACAGCAGCTCATGCTGACCCTGTCCTGTCGTACCTGCAGCATCCTCTCCTCCACCCACTGCTGCTGAGCACCTCTGAGCACCTCTGAGCACCACTGAGCACCTCTGAGTACCTCTGAGCACCACTGAGCACCTCTGAGAACCTCTGAGCACCACTGAGCACCTCTGAGCACCTCTGAACACCTCTGAGCAT
Organism: Amblyornis subalaris; assembly: GCA_018881555.1. Lineage (NCBI taxonomy): Eukaryota > Metazoa > Chordata > Aves > Passeriformes > Ptilonorhynchidae > Amblyornis > Amblyornis subalaris. The sequence continues at coordinate 316,942 of JACAXG010000093.1, forward strand.
CACTGAGCATCACTGAGCACCTCTGAGAACCTCTGAGCATCACTGAGCACCACTGAGCACCTCTGAGCACCTCTGAACACCTCTGAGCATCACTGAGCATCACTGAGCACCTCTGAGAACCTCTGAGCATCACTCAGCACCACTGAGCACCTCTGAGCACCACTAAGCACATCTGAGAACCTCCGAGCATCACTCAGCACCTCTGAGCACCTCTCCCTCCTGCTGCCTGCCTGTCCCACCCTGGTCCCCCAGGCCTCCTCAGCTCATCCCTCCAGATGCATCCTTGACTTTGGGAGGGGGATCTCTGTCCCTGTGCCCTGCCTCAAGCCGTGGTCACCTCAGTCCCCTATCTGCTCCCATGCTGGCTAATAGCAGGGAACTGTGCTAACTGAAAAATAACAAACCCAGCAATGATCCACCTTTCTTGCCTTTTTTTTGGCAGAGTTACCTCCCAAGTGCAACAGGCAGGTTGGTTGTGTTGTCATGAGCCCAAGGGGCACCGGGGGCCACCAAGAGACGGATCGGTGTGGCAAGGCCTGTGTCAGGAAAACCAGTTTCCAGTTCCCTGGGAAGCTGAAGGGTAACAACATCTGCCCTGAGACAGACCCTAATTGAGCAAAAATTTATTGAAATCGATTCTCTGGAGGACATTTCTACRTGGTAGTATTACCTTTCCTGTGCAGCCTGCAATTCTGCCTTGATCATGACCCTCTCCCTGTGTCTGGGCTCCTGCTCCCCTCCCCTCTCAATATGGCTTTGTAAGTGGCAATTAGAAAAGGAATTAAAAGCACCAGCATCATGCTGACACACACCTACAGGCACAGGTCACTGGGGTGCCTGGACTTTCCTCCTTTTACAGACAGACCTGCAGTGTCGGAGCCTCAGAGCAGAGCAGTGCCCATCAGTACCAGTGCTGGAGCGCCTGGCGAGACAGACCCTGCATCAGGAACTCTGTCCCTATGCCCAATGACAGGATGCATTTCTCTGGGAAGATCTAATGTGGTGGAAGCCCACCATTTGGCACTGGTATGCTGTAGGAAGTCATGGAATTGTTCAGGTTGGAAAAGCCCTSCCAGACCAACGAGTCCAACTGTTCCCTCAGCACTGCCAAGAACCCCAGTAAACCATGTCTCCAGATGCCACATCCACAGGGCTTTTATGGCTACTAGGAAGAGAAACTGGAAAACAAGGACAAACAGGAGGCCAAAAACCTCATGTTGAAAGGCTGCATTTCCTCTCCGATTTGGCCACTGGATCTGTCCCTCCTCAAAGCACTGCAGCTCCTAGCAAAGATAAACCCTTTGCCTTTGTTTATCTGCTCAGAAAGAGATCACCACCCCYTAAATTAGGGCAACCCTGCAATTAGTTCTTAATGGGTTTTATTTTTTTCCTGCCATTCAAACTAATTAGAATTACCAGGCAATGTCTTCCTTGCTTACCTTAATGAGGATTTTGATTTAGGTAAGGGCAGAGGGCACGTCTGACGCACCCCAGGGCTCCCCTGGGTCTGGGGGCATGGGGTGGATCAGGAGCYCCTGGGAACATCTCCAGACAAGAAGCTCTGCCCCAGCGTCAGSTGGTGCCACCCCAGCGCTGTGCACTGACACCAGCCTTGCCCCGAGCGATGCCCGCACCACCCCCCTTGTCCATGCTGCCCATCCTGCCCACCCCATCCATCATGCCCACACCACCCACAGCATCCTTGCCATCCACACCTCCCATGCCAGCCACACTGCTTATCCTGCCCACACGGCCCCTCCTTCCCCATGTGCAGGACACCTCGATTTCRCACATTAATACCCGCAAGGCTACCCTGAAGCCCCAAAGTGGTGTTTGGTGGTGGAGCTCCTCAGCCACAGCTTGGGCAGGTCCCTCAAGCACCGCCTGAGAAGCCAAATATGCCTTCCCAGGAGGAAGGGGGAATGTGGCAAGACACACATCCAAGCGGTGTTGGGGGTCTCAGGTCACACTGGGCTGAAGCAGGGGCTTGGGGCCAAGCTGAGAGCTGCGGCAGTACGTGCCACTGCTCACATTGCAGCCCAGCACCCAGCAGGAAAAACGCATGTCCAGCACTTGTGTTTGCTCTTCCCAACACCAGAAACCTTATATTGTAGAGAAGTGCTTAAAAATGATGTACTCAAACAAGGAGGAGAAAGGCTCTTCCTCATATATTACACTGGGCTGAGCAGACGCACGGACCACTCACATTAACCCACAGGAGAATAAGCATTTGGAATTTGCCTCTTGGAATCCCAGGTTACCATCACCCTCAATCTCAGTTCCCTGACATCATGGTTATTAGATAGATCATTTTTATGGATTATGTCTCGCAAGGGCAACATTTTAATGAATAGTGGAATTAAATGTTTGCCAGGATTTTTTATATAAATGATCAATTACTGCTGGGCGCATTCATCACATTTATTAGCCCCTTCCAGAAACATTTCTCATAACTTGCAAATCGAAATGAGGTCGAAGTTGAATTTTATTTCTTCTTCAATTGCTCATAGTAAATACAGTACTTGCACATAAACCAGTGGGTTTTTTCGTGTAATTCTTTTTATGGCAYGGGATAGAATTCTTATCAAAATGCTTATTCATTTGATCCTTTTTCTGATGGAGTACCAACACGATGTTCATATGGGTTTTAGAAAACCATTATTAAGGAGAAAACTTGGAAAGAAAATTTAAAGTGTTCACCATTTGGAGCTGCATCTCAAAGCAGAGGCCTTTTCCAAAGTGCTATTTATGTACCGAAGAAGGGAGCTGCTGCTTCTCCCGTTGCCCCTTCCCAGCACATGCTCCTATGGCTCCTCCTTCACCCCAGTGGCCTGCAGCCTCTGGAGTGGCCGGCAGCCTGTGTGACCGTGCAGGCTCTCCGTCACCGCTCCGTCAGGAAGCAGCTCTGGGCTTGCTCAGGGAGCATTCTTTATGGGGTCTCATTTCACAGGAGTCACTTTTACAGCTTCCCCAACCACTTTGCATGCTCAAGGGCCGAAGGAATGGGATTAATTAGTCCATGTCAATAAATCACAGTGGGCTCTTAGATTGCTGTGTGTATAAATGTACGTATAAATACATATACAGACATCACATTCCAGCTGGGGAAGTAGCTACTTTATTTGTGATCCAGTTGGTTATTCACTGGCTCTGSTGAGTCCATTTTCCCCAGCTGTATTCACAGCTCTTTCAGCACATGGTGCATTGGGGTTGCAGTGCAACGCAGCAGCCCTGAGGTGTGTATGCTTCACACATGTATGAGCAATCCCCATTTCTGCCATCATTCTGCACCCGGGAACTGGGGCTGAATGGGATTGCATTTCACAGAGAGATTTAGATTCACATCTGCTCTACCATGTGCTACTGATAAAACATCTGCATTTGATGATCATGTAAGTGAGAAATAACACAATAACGGATGGAGAGATCACATCCAACAGGAACTGGAGGTGGTTTTTCTCAGATCGGTTTCTCAAATCAGATCCATCCCCCAACTGGATTGGCTGTGGAAGGAGATTAAAGGAAAAGTCAACCCAAGAGCATGATAAATTATTTTCTAACATAGAGGGAAGTGAACACCGATTATGTCAAACATGGCTTAAAAGGACATAGCTCTATCCCAAAATTGTTTTCTGATGTGCAAGCAGTTGCCAGGCCAGCCGCAAGAAGGGCGGCTGCGATGGGTGTGGGGAGCCGCAGCCGCGGTTGGCGGAGCCGACTGACTCCAGCCGAGCCGCGGCTTCGGGGAGGGACGGGCAGCGCTGAGCAGGAGCTGTGCTCGTGGGCAGCCCAAGGGGAGCTTTGGCGCGCGTTGCAGAAGTGTGCAGCAAACACGGCCCGGCCCCATCGGGTTCATGGCTGGAACTCCCACAGACCCTTGCGTCTGTAGGAAAATTGTCTGCTTCCCAATTCATGTGAGAAATGAGGGAATTACAGAAGTGTGTCATATAAAATGATGGGGAAGGGTTTTAGCAAAACAGTCTATGCCAGGTGTTTGAGTCCAAAGCCTGATGTGTTAAGTAGAGAGTTTTGTCCTAAGTGAGATGGAGCTGTATCTCTGAGGATGGGTTTCACAACAGGAGGAGTCCATAATTAACAGAAGCAAGGACTGTTCCTCAGTGGGAACAGCTGCTGGCTCAGGTGGCAGCTTCTGCCCCCATGGCACAGTGCTGTGGCTGTTGGAAGCACCATGAGGGATGATTTGGAAGAAATGACCACCGACTAGGGAGCAGAGATCTGCACTGCTTCAGAAAAGGAATTTGTCATTGTCAGAAATGCTCCAGCTCCCGAACCACTGGCAAATAGCACAGCGGCATGCAAGTGAGCCCTTATTTCTGTTGCTTCTCTTTCCAATCTGTGGAGCCCGCGGAACAAGCCTCCCGTATTCTCCCCAGGGGCTTCATTCCTTGCCCTGGCCACGGGGTTTGTGGAGCAGAGGCAGTGAGGGACAGGTCAGCTGTTCCCACCTGTGGGCAGGCAGCGTGTGCATGGCAGCCAGCCCGCCCCTGGATTTTCCCTGGCTATATTGGTCTCTCATGGTCAGAATTATTTTAATAAACTACATTTTTGTGCAAGGAGACTTTCCTGGAAGGCTGTGCCCTCACAGGCACAGTACAGCCTGCTACCAGGATTGCCCATGTCCTTCCTTGCATCATTGACAGCATCACAGGAATCCCGCTTGCGTGCGTTGGTGACCCCCAGCTGGCTGCACGGGGAAGGTCTCTCCAGCCACCTGGGAGCTGCTGGCTCCAGTGTCTATGCTGCTGGTGCGGTCAGTGAGCTCTCTGTGAACCCAGAGCTGCTATTAGAGCTCCAGAAGTCCTCTGCTGACTTCCAAACCTTGTGTATAAGAATGCAGTTGCATTCCTTGTTTTAATTTGAAATGCCATATGGAATTTCACTAAAGCTCTGCAGTCCTGTGTGTCAGAGGAACATAAAACACACCTTTTTAACACCAAAGCCCCTGGGATCAGAGAGCAAGGGAACATGTGGTGTCATGTGTGGGCAGTGCCCTGTGCCATTGCCAGCCTCTCCCCAGCAGTGCCCTCACCGCAGAAACTCTTGTGGATTCAAACCTCCCCACTCCCGCTCGCAAATGCTTTCAAGTGTATTTTTATTTCTTTGGCTTTCCCAAAATGACACAGCAACTATAATCCTGTCTGTGGGTGTGTGGCTGGGAAGGGTCTGTGCCACACAGTGGCTGTCCTGAGCCGCCCAGCGTAACTTGGCTGCAGCATGTGGGGGGATTTGGGTGGAGATACATAATTAGCGGGTTTCAATATCTCATTTGCCTCCAGAAGCTCATTTTTAATTATCTGCTCTGCCTTGTGGCTGTGAGACTCATGCCTGAAGAATAGAAAAGGGGGTTTCCTGAGGGACTTATTTTTGCTCCTACTTTATAGACCAGAGCAAACCAAGTAACGGCAGTGAAGATGCTCATGKACAATCCAGTTTTACCCCTAGGCCCAGGCTGGATGCTCCAAATGAGCTGCAGCCTGCAGAGGCATCGATGAGGGATTGCACAGACAAAGTGCTGAGTTGGCAGATGCAGCTGTAGGCACCACTTCTGTCTCAGCACTTTCCAAACGCTGCTGACCAGTTTGTAGGGTGGAGTAAACCAGCTCAGGGCAGAGCCGAGGCAAGTCCCAGCCTTGAGCTCATCCATGCTTTGCTCTCACCCTTCCCGCTGGGTGGTGAGTGGGCGAGCGCCAGAGTCATCCCCACCAGAGCCATCGCCACTGGAGCCATTGCCACCAGAACCATCCCCACCAGAGCCATCGCCACAGCCTTGGCCTTATCCTTGCCCCAATCCCTCGAGCAGTTCTCTCCCCGCATGCTGTGAGTTCATCCCACCCCAATCCCCGCTGAAGGTGACCCTCTTCACTTCTGCTCACAAAACTGTTTTTCATGGTGTCATCTGGGATGCAGAACCTTGGAGGCAACTGACAGCAATTCAGGGGAAGCTGTTCGCCACGAGGGCCTCCCTCATTAGAGTGGGGCCCTTGTGCCCTAGTGTGCAGGTGAGCCCCGATATCCTGAGCCCATCATCCTGCTCACGGCAGGCTTTATCCCTCTGTGGCTCATCTGCTCACTCAGTTCTGAGATGTGGAGTAGGAAACGGATTATTTTGGGCACTCTCAAGCAGTTGTGGTGTTTTATTACAAGGAAAACTGCTATTTTAGGACTACGGAAACAGGCCTTAAAATATTGAAAGCCCAGAATACCTTGTGTTCTTCTTCTCCATCTCTCTGCTGGAAAACATGGATGTGCACAGCAATCGGAGCAGCCCTGTCCCACCACCTTGTGCTGTGGGCACCAGCCCCGTCCTTCACATACGTGTCCTCGTGCAGCAGCAGCCGGTGTGTGGGTGAAGCACCGTCTGCCCCAGTATTTCACATGTGTTCTGGAGCGCTTGGAGCAGCTGGCACGAGCCCCCACTGTGCCCACGGCAAGGGCAGGTGCTCCTGGGCTGTCAGCCTGGAGGGCTTGGCGCTGCCTGCAGAGTGGGACAGCAGACAACCGCAGGCGGCTTTGCCAGCAGCTCTGAAGGTCGAGGTGTGCTTAGCTAAACAGCACGACTTCCTTTTGTGTACATGTTCTTCTGGACTTTTACAAGCTCCCCAGCCTTTATCCCAGCCCGTGGAGCTGCAGCGTTGTACAGAGTGCTCGTATCCTCACGGCACGGGCGGCAGAGCTGGCAGCACCTCCCYGCCGGTCGCTGCCGAGGGGCTCCACGCTCACGTCCCCTGTGCCCAGCAGTCTCCTGCTGAGAGAAAAGTTTGTTGGTTTCGTGTACCAAGAGCTGCTACAGCAAGGCATGATCGCTTTGTAGAAAACCTGCATCGTCTCCGGCTCAGTCCTTCCGGCGTGTGACTCGCAGGGCACGCAGGCTCCGAGCAGTGAGTYCTGTGTGCTCAGAGAAACCATCTGTCAGGGGCTGGCAAGGAAGGACAGCCAGAGCGTTTGGCTGGCAGCTGCAGGTCTCCAGTGGCTTGTGAGTCAACACTGCAAGTCCTGAGCCACTGGTAAATCAGTGCCTCACCGGTCCCTGCAGCAGAGCCACTTGTGTCCCAGACAGGCTCCGATGGCTGTCTGTGATTTTGTTTTATTTTGCCAGATTGTGTGTGATGTTCGATGTGTACGAGAGCCAGGTGATATCAACAAGAGGCAGTGCTGCCGCTGCCCATCTCTGGCTGAAACCCCACCRCTTGAGTAGCTCAGACCACGTGGTTTGAGGGCTTCCCTGTCCCATGTTAGGTAGCTGTGTGCCGGACTTCAGTCTTCACGGATGCATCCAATGTGTCCTGTCACACTCAAGTATAACAAATCTAACAGCCCTGAGGGAAGGAGCTCTGTGAACCTTGCCTGTCAGGACAAGATGAGATGCAACCAATACTTCCTACTTGTAAAGTCACCAAATGTTAAAATTTTCTTCCAAAATTTTGCCTGAACATAATGTTTTCCTTGAGCCGGAATGTGTCTCCACTCAAGGGGTTGGCGCTGCAGCCACCAAGCACCTTCTGCAGGCAGGTGGCTGGGAGCAGGAGCAGCCCGGGGTGGCACGGTGTGACATCAGGCAATGTCCTCAGCCACGTGTCACCACCGGCCACAGCTGCCGGCTGGGTACAGGCAGCTGACAGCTCAGACGAGCAGCAAAGCGGACAGRGAAGAAAAGCACCACCTTTTATCGACAAGCAAAGACTGGGCACCACCACAGCCCCAGCGCTGCTACAAGGTCAAGGGTGACCTGGTCTCCCTTAGGAGCTCCGGGAGACCCTCTGGGGGGAAACATTTTGGTCTGGGGCCGGGTTCCCCACCACCCGCCGTGCTGGGACGAGCACACGCCTGGACTCCAGCTGCAGTTCGGCTATTGTAAGCAATTCCCCAGGGCAGAAATCCCTGTGCAGAGCCCTGGCTGAGCTCTGCAGCTTCAACAGGCCCGAGGGACACGTTCTGACAGTTCCCGATCTCTTCTCCAGGATCTGTGAGTCAGAGGATGAAGTAAAATCACCCTTCCCTCTCTACAAAAAACCCAGCATTTTCCAAATGGTTAACATTCTGTGTGAATAAAACAAAAAAGTAGAGTCTGCTTCCCTGCAGCATTCCCACAGCTTTCCTGCAGTGTTCCCACAGATTTCTTGCCACTGCCGAGCTCTCCCGCTTGCTGTTCCAGGCTGCGGCCAGGAGATGGGATGCGCGGCACAGCGCGGAGCTGCGGGAACCCGCGGCCGGGCTGAGCCGCCCTGAGCCYCCCGGGCTGTCACGGGGTTCCGGAGCCGCAACCTCCAGCCAAGCCATAGGCAGCATTTTCCTGGTCTTTTCTGGAACTAGTGACTTGTGTTCGAACTGCTGAGAATGGTGAGCTTTAACCCGATGCAGCCCTGCATCCCCAACAATCCTGGGGGCTCCAAATAGCYGTTTGCTCAAAGTTAGGTTCACTTATTGGGCAGAAAACAAGGATTTTGTCCAACACCCCTGAGACATTCCTATTTAGGGTTTTTTAAAAACCTCCTCTAAGTTTCCATCACTTCCTGATTTCTCACTGGTTTAACACCTCGCTGGGGCCACTGTGGGTTTCATGGGAAACCCCTGGCCATTTGGGGCCTCTTCTGCCAAGGAACAGGCAACAGGATGAGAGGAAATGGCCTCAAGTTGTGCCAGGAGCGATTTAGGTTGGATATTATGGATAATTTCTTCACGGAAAGGGTTGTCCAGCCTTGGCACAGGCTGTCTAGAGAAGGGTGGAGTCCCCAGCCCTGGAAGGGTTAAAAAGCCATGTGGATGTGGCACCTGGGGACATGGGTTAGTGGTGGCCTTGGCAGTGCTGCAGGCACACATACTGTGGCTTGCTGGGAGCTGCACAGCCCATTGTCCCTGCCCCCCTGCACAGGATCCCTGCTTCATCCCCACTGCGGGGCTCCCCGACCCCTGGCCCTGCTCCTGACTGTCCCTCGGGCTCGGTTCAGCCGTGAATACAAACCTGATTCTCAGTGGTTGAATGGCATGGCTGTGGCACAGCAGGACTGAAGTGCTCCTCTTTGCATCCATACTTGAATTTTACAAGTGAAATGCAACCCTCAGAAGAGCCAGCACAGGTTCTGCTCCAAACATGGAGCAGCCATTTGGAGAAAAATGTTATTTCATTTGATATTTTTATCCTGCAGCTGCAATTTAATTCCTCAATCCCCACAGCAGCCAGTTTTCTTGTAAATTAACAGCATGAAATATATTAGGAAATTAAAGTAGCTTCTTTGGCACTCATGTTTTTGTGCCTTCTTATCTTCCTGGTCTATTTTTAGAATAGATGTTATTGATCAGAATCTCATAAAAATGATTTATAGTAGTTAATAATTAGTGTATTAATGCACCAAACTGCAGCAAAATTAACGCAGGCTGTGTTTGCTGGGCTGGATTCAGCACTGCGCACTGGAGCAGCAGCAAAACCAAGCACCAAAGCTGTGAGGGATGTCCCGGGAGAGTGTTCTTGTGCTGGGAGATGCCAGGGGTAACACCGTGGAACCTTTGCCATCCTGTTCCATTCCCAGCCCAGGGTGGCCAGGGGAGCTGCAGTCACTGGGGTGGGAGTGGACCAGTGGGGGCTGAAGTGGTGTGGATCACTGGGACCGAAGGAAAACACACTGAACATTGACAAGGTTAAACAGAAATTCTTTGGACAACTGAATTCTGCTGCAGCATGAAGAGCCTGACTCCTCTGGCACAGTAAGGACCAGGGCAAGGGGACATGGCCCGGTGGAACATCACCAGTGCTTGTCCCTGCATCCCTGTGGAATGTTCCTGGGGCTGGGGAGGGACCCCCAGTGCAGGGCTGTGCTGTGTCTCTGTGACTTCCCCCCACCAATCCATGCCTGGGGCTGATGCTATCTCACACAAGGTCACATTAACATCGCTCCAAAGCACTGCCCTGTCATGAGTTCTTATCCCAGAGCTCATGGCATGAGCAGATCCCAGGATCTGCTCTATGGATCCCAGTCTCACTGTAGCGCAGGATTATCTGTCCTGTCTGTGCTACTCCCCCATCCCTTCCCTCTACATTGGCACAAAACCATCACAAGTGGAACAGCTCTTAAGCCAAAGTCCTCGGCATTCCCACTCAGTGCTGAGAGCAGGTCAGTATGTGGGTTTGAAGTGGCTTATAACCACCTTGTGAGGAACCACAGCTCTCAGGATAGCACATTTTTGAGCACAGAGAAAGTTTCAGACCACCAGCCTCTTGCAGTTTGGTTCTAATAAGCCACTGGAACAGAACCGTGTTTCTTCAGACATTACCAGGCGCAACTCAAACCCAGCAGGATGGACTTGTCAAGGAATCAAAACTGAGATTGCAGGGACCACTGAAGACCCCTGTGAGATCTACAATGCTTTGGTGGCAGCTTTGTACGCCTCATCACTGGGACCTGGGAAAAACGGGGTCGGGCTGGTGACTCACAGCTGTTCTGGCAGCCAGGCACCCGGAGCACTCCGATTTATGTCTTCAGGACACACCAAAGCAAACCTGGAGCTGCGCAGCCTTGCACTGCTTCAGCACCAAGGAAGTGTCAAAGCAGCACAAACCCACCATTTCACATCCCATCCAGCTCCCAGGCAGGCTGGATACCCTCCGGTGACCCAGCTGAAAGGAAAAACAGGATGTTTTCCTGCATCAGAAACCTCTGACTGACCCAAATGAGCTCTGGGAAATGGTGACAGAGCAGATGACAGGACTGAAGGGGTTTGTCATGTAGTAAAATGCTAAGTATACTAACAGGCCCTTTATCGTGGAATACACCAGCTTGRAGAGGGAGCACAATGTGATCCACGCTTTGATCGCAAGGGCTGGCCCTTCCTTCCTGGACAAATAGCACCATGAATTTGGCGAGACAAGTTCTCCCTCTACGGATCTTTTTGGTAGTGATGAAAACCTGTAACAACTAGCCTTGTGCCTTTGCCACAGTCCCTTGATTTCAGACATCTGCAGAAGCTGAATACCCACAGAAAACACAAGGAAGAGGCAGGTTCCTCATGATGCCATAGAAATAGAGGTTGGGGTCCTTTCCTTGCACCCTTTACAGAATCAAGCAGGTAAAATACCAGCACTAAGTTACCAACAGCTGCTCTGAAATAATTCTGGGGTATTTTTGGGGTTTTTTTGGTTTCTTTTCCTCCCTCCAGTGTATCTCCATCCCATCCTGAGAGCTAAAACACCGGGAGCCCCGTCCGGGATCAGAACACTGTCAGGTTCTTAAAATACTAATCTATGCTCCAGAAAGATATCCCCAAAGTCCAGAGAATATTTCATCCGTCAGTGATCATTGTCAGCGTTTCACAATGGAGCAGAGTCTCCCCATGCTGAGGGGAGATAGGGTTTGCTGCTCAGGAGGTGGGAGATGAGCAGGGGACACTGGGTGCCGCGGGTCACACACGGCCTCTTGCTGGGACTGCGGCCAGGGCTCCTGATCCGGTACTTTCCAGTTCATCAGCACATTTGGATTATTCTCCGACAGGAGGGATATGCAGACAGCAGCACTTCAGGCTCAGCGCTGCTGCAACACGAGCTGCGCTGGGCAGGGAGCGCCGCGCCGGCTCGCACTGCGGCGGCACCGGGATGCGGGGGCGTGGAGGGGCTGCCCGCCGCTCCCATCCCACTCCTCCCACACACAGCGACAGGGACCAGGCACCGCCGAGGGACAGGTGCCCACTACCGCCTTCCCCTGCTCGGGATGGCTTCAGGTGGTTCCACAGGCGAGCTGCTCGAGCCCCTGCCCCGGGCTCACTGCCGGGGAGACAGAGCCAGACCCATGGAGCGGAACGGTCCGGGGAGACAGAGCCGGTCGAACGGAGCGGAACGGTCCGGCCTCGCCCGGAGAATCTCACCCCAGACCCGGCACTTTGGACTCTGCCTCAGCGAGGATGAGGGACACGCTGGGAGCTGTGTTCGTCCGGCCCAGAGGATGGTCAGGGCCGTACGTCAGCAGTGACACAGGGTGGCACAGTGCCCAGGTAGCTCTGTGGATCACTGACCTCTCCCTCACCACTCGCCTTTGGTAGATCAGCTCTTGGCCTTGTTTCCATCTGCAGATCCCGTGCTGCTTCCAGTATAGCACGGCTGCTCTCCAGCGCTCATGGGGTGCTCATTCTGGGCAGGGAAAGCCAAGGGAACGCCAGGCAGGGTGAGAAGGGGTCCAGCCTGTCCTTGGCAGTGCTGACTCTGAGCAGTGATACCAAGAACCACTGAGACAGCTTAGATGGAGCTTAAGAAAAGACAAATATTTCTTAGGTAAATTCAGTCTTCCCGTGGAAAAGCAGCAAGGATAGAAAAAAAAGGAAAATAGAATGAACACATACACAAAAGCTGCTTGACACCAGTATCACAGCCTGGCCATGCACAGCCCACCATCCTCCCTGTTTGCTCTTCTATTTTTAGGAAGAGTTTAAGTTTTATTTGGTAATTTTTCAGAAATCAATACAGCCGTTCATATGAGGGTTCAGTGTGTTAATAAATAAACCAGACAAAGGAAACCCAGTAACGACCCTTCTCAGTTTCATAAATTCACCTGCTGCAGAGCTCACTGGTTACAGTCCATCCCAATCCCAGGCACACACTCTGTAACTGGAGTCCGAGCCCTGTTTTCAGAGGTGGCCTCAATTCCTGGGATTCCCCTGAGATGCCTCTGTGGAAGCCTTCATGATTTCTGAACAGAAAATTGCTGCACAAGGACTTCCTTATAACCCTGAGCCCTTTCAGAAGGTACCGGACTGCATTGCAGCCTGAAAGCAAAAGGAGATTTTCCTTCTAAGGTTCCACAGAACTTCCAACTCCTGCACTTCTATTTCCTGATTTGTTATTTTTATTATTATTTAGTTAATTTGATAGTAGATAAAGAAGAACCTACCAGCAGCTTTGCCTTCTGCAGCCCAGGTTTCTGAAAGCATAAACCCCTGGCTTTACAGACCTGCAGTGCAAGGACCTGAGGAGCTCTGGGTGACCTACATTTTACAGCCAGGAGCCATTCTCCAGCAGCCAGGGCTGCCTGCCTGCATGCACACAACAGCAAGAACCGAGGTAGCTCAGGACAAACCAGCCTGAAAACATTCAGATCCCCAGCTAGGGGTACAGATGACAAACTCTGAAGTGTAGCACTGCTGTGCTCAACTTACCTGGGTGAAACAAGATGCAGACAACTCCCTGCAGAAACCTGTCAGTGACCAAGCTGAGTCAGCCATCTCTCCCAGGGGTGTCAGACATAACAAGAGCCCAGCAACCCACAGCAGCCCTGGGCTGGGCTGAAACGGGCTCCTGAGCATGGGTGGAGGGGGCCCAGGTGCGGCTGGTCAGAGACGTTACGGCTTTTCTGTGTTCATGGGTCTCCAATGTCAGGCAGCTTGGGGAGGCTGTTTTACTTCCTATTTATTTCTGTAGAATTGGCCATCAGTGAGTGCTGTGCCACGGTGCCAGCTGGGCAGAGAAGGGTGGGTGTCCTGCATGCTGGGATGGCAGGAGGTGCCACCTACTTGGAGCACCTCAGGGCTACCCAAGTCTGTGCTAACGTGTGCTGGAGATGGTGGAGGTTCTGGAAGTGCTGCAGAAGTGGAGCTGTTGGAAGCACTGGAGGTATGGAGTGAGGGTGGGTGGTACTGGCCAGCATGATATGCTAAGGGCCCTGCTCCTGCCTCAATTTCCCTCTGTAGCCGCATCAGCCTGGAAGGATTGCTGTCATTTTCTCCGTTGGCATGCAGTGACCAGCCTTAAGGCAGCAGCTCACGCATGGCAGGAATTAACTCAGCCAGAGAGGAATCTCCTGTGGGAAATGCTGTCATTTTGACACTAGATTTAATCCAAAATGAGGGTGGAAAGTGGAGACACGGAGCAGTTTCACAAGACTTCAGCTCAACAACAGCTAAATGAGCTGTACCGGCAGTCGGAAATCTCAGCGTGAAACTCTGATTTGAAATCTTTAATTTCAAATTACCATTTTAGAAGCCCAATTTAGGGAAAGATGCTCTCTGCTGCTCAAACTATTCCAGTGAGAAATGTTTCAACCAACTTTAATACTGAACATGCAGGAGCTTAATATGTGACAACCAATGTGACTGTACCCGTGTGWGCTGTTCTGCATGGGAAGAGCAGCTATTTCTTGTCTCTTTTCCATAAAGTCCTGTGTAGAATAAAGTAAATTTCATGGAAATATGGATGGATGCTATCAGAGAAACCCATCTGAAACTCAGATGGATGCCGCCAAACACTGACTGTGTCTCTTTTAATCAACTCCCATTCCAACCTAATTTGTATTGATCATGAACACAGAGATGGGTTTCAGACCAACCGTGCCGCTCCTGTTTGCAAACAGTTGCTTTGCATTTACAAACTGCTGGATTTTCATGTCCTCAAGGGTAAAAAAATCTGGTAATAAAGTATTCTGATATATGGGTGCTCCAGAACTTTCTGGAATAGAGTACTGAAGCAAATAGGCACCCTACATCCCTCTTGGCTTGCTTTCTTAGAGAGCACCAAACCCGGCATTTACTAGCGATTTAAATGACTATTCTTTTAAAGCTGATCCAGCATGGAAGCCAATAACCCCTTCCATCAGCTGTTCTACCATTTTATAAAAGCTCTGACAAATCTCTGCCTTAGGATCTTCTCCATGTCAGCCAGAGGGTGCCCAGCAGGTAACAGAACCCCTGGAGAGTGTTGGAAATGCCGGGGCAAGCAGGCTGATGTCCACGCGTCAGGGGCAGTGCGGGGACATGGGGCCAAGGGGGCTGTGGGGACTGACCCCTGCCCCAGGGGAATGCTGCCCCCAGGGTGCTGTGCCCCTGGCAGCGCCACCGCTGCCACCGTCCTCAGGAGAGCTGGGGCCTGGTTTGCAACCAGCAGGGTGAGTTGCTGGAAGTCTTCCTGCAAGTGAGCTCATCTGGCATCCCTCGGAATAAAGCATTATCAGTGTTTGATGTTTCACTCCTCAAATCCACTGTTATTTGCTTTCTTTATGCTCAAACCCAGAAGAAACAAGAAAATTGAAGTGAAAGGGTGCCCAGACAAACCACTGCCCACAGTCTGTGCCACAGTGGCAGCAATGCCCGGAGCCCATCACCTCCAGCTCTCCCTTTGCAGGGGGTGGACAGCCTTTGTCCGACCCGCTCCATCCGTGGGTGCGTGGCTGGAGCTGAGCCATTTTTCCTGAGCAGAAGTGCTGTCGTTCCGTGCYGGGCTCGCAGAGAGGCCCCAGCCCAGGAACACGGCAGGCAGACAGGAATCACAGCCACGGGGATATGCCACTGTCATACTAATAAGGAGATTTCCACAGTCCATTGGATATGCAGTCAGACGAGAACACAATCCATCTGGGAACACAGTGCTACGAGAATGCTTGGGCTCTGTGTAAGAAGTCACAACCCACCAGCCAAAACCAGGGCCCAGGTGCCAGAACCCTTTGGATTTTACTGCCAGTCACAAGGTTCCCTGGAAGCCCTGGTGGCAGCAGCCCTGAGAGTTCAGCAGGACAGGGCTCTGACAGGGAGAGGGGTTTCTGCTGGGGGAAAGCAGGGTTGTCTGGGGGTGCCACTGCCATGATGGGCAGGGAAACAACTGGGTCCCGGAAATGGGCAGATGCTGCTGATGTGCCACCGAATCACCCTTCAGTAGGCACTCCTCTGGCAAGAGATGTTTCAATAATTCATTACCTGCCATAATTTAAAAGCCCCACTCTGAGTTTGTGGCTGTCTTCCTCTTGTTCAGCTTTTCCACCAAAAGAGAAAAAAAGTCACTATTCTTTTAATTTCAATCACAATCAATATCAATCTATACAGTCCAAGGTTCATTGCTTTCAGGCAACTGCTCATAAATATTCATTAGAGAATTAAAGAGCTATTAACAAGGGTAACTGTTGAGGAGCATTTATTAACTGTCTTCCACAAGAAATGAAATTTGCATTTCTTGGTGTGGAAACCCACTATGAGCAATGGCTCCTTGCATGACAATAAACCCTCAGGTAAAAGCTGGTGGGGAGGCAGGAACCCCCCAGTGCTCACACAAAGGGTGGAGCGGATATCTTCAGCTTTATGGATCAGATGAAAGAAGACTTCTGGTGACCCTGACTCACTTTGTCCTGCCCRACCCCAGCACCCTGCCCCTCTGCTCCCTGTGCTGCAGCAGCACAAAATTCATCTCTTCGGTGACTGTGATTCATCCTGATTTGCATATCATGGTCACTGCCTCCACATTTCCTCTAATTAATTCCCCAGGAGGACGCTTCGCCCTGCCGGCTGCACGGTGATAAGTTCTGCTCGTATTTATCACAGCACTAGGCTGGTGTCCGTGTGGGGACCGGGCTGCCAGGGTGTGTGCCCGCTGGTGGCAATGAGGGGATTGGGCATCTCACACCCCTAGACGTGGCTTTGCACTGGGGGCTCTGTGCCTGTTCCCCCCTTGCACACAGGAACCTTTGTTATCCACTCACACTGGACCTGGCAGGTCCATCACCTGAGCATTGGTCCCTGGAGTCACCCACRGGAACAGGGTAGGGCTCCAGGGATTTTAGCTAAGAACCCAGGCAAGGCTTTCTTAGCTAAAGCCAAGGGTCTTGGTGGGGAGCAGCAGGAAAATTATCATTTTGGGGCCAATGAAAGTGAATTAACAGGCAGGCTGTGTCTCTGAGGGCTGCCACCAGCCCCGTGCGTGAGAGTTCCCTGCGTGCTGATCCCCAAGGCCATGCGGCACGGCTGAGGCTGTGGAGCTGGTGATTTTCCTGCAGCTGCAGCACATGGAAATGCATAAGGGAATCCCAGGGGAGGATCTGTTATGTGAAGCAATTATTTCTCAACTTGAAAGACAAGGCAGGAATCACATCCTCTCATGGGTCTCATAAAGCACAATTTCATAATTAATTATCTGCTCCTTGGCATTTGTAAAATCAAGGTGTCTGGAAACAGTGAATCTGGCACAGCCTGAGGCTCCCCTCAGCTGGGGTCATCATAATACATGAGATTTTACCCAATGGATGAGCAGCTACTGGGTTTTGGCCTGCGACTCCCAGACCCTGTGGGTCTAAGGGGCCCACAAGATGCAGGAGTGTTCTCAGCAGCCTGGAATTCATTTGGCTCCAATGGAGAATTTCTAGGGCTCTGCACGAGGAAGGAAATATGAAAACCAACAGCAGAGGAGGTGCCTTTGCTTTAGGGCTTATTTGACGCTGCAGACTGCRGCCTTGGGAAAGGGAGAGACACTGGGCTCTCCAAGTTCCCACCGGTGATTTCTCTTTCCTGGGTCTGAACCATCACAGTGGGGCATTGCAGCGGGAGGAACAGACCCACTGAGCTAATCCTGACTGCCAGAACTCCTGCAGGGAACTGAAGTCCCATTCTGCTCCCATCAAATTAGCCATAAGTTATTTCCTCCCTCTCTGAATAGGTATATTTGAAATTACAAAGTAACTGTGGCCAGGAGCTCTCATATTTTTCTGTAAAACCACAGYGAGCTATATATAAATATAGATATGCATACACATGCACCCAAACAGCTGTTTATATATATTTTTATATATATATATATATACAAAAAAAAATACACACACATAAAAAAACATATAAGCAAGCTAATCCAAAGACTGGCAGTGGGGATCACGTTCAGGTGTTGACAGTGYCCAGTGAGTGCCTGCTTCTCTACACTGGCACTGTGCCAACCTCAACAGCCATGTGCTGGGGCCCTGGGAWATAAGGGGTATGGATATTTCTCCCTCTCCCAGATGAGTGACAGGGAAGCAATACACATATAAATGCATACACACGTACACTTTGGAAAAAACTGTGTCTCACTTTACACACTTTTTCAAAGCCAAACTTTGTGCCTCCATACTGTTGGGGTGACTCTCCCAAAGAATCCTGAGTCACAGCCCTGGAACAAAGGCCAGTGGCAAACAGGATGCTGAGGGTTGGTCTGCAGTCATGAAAGTTAGGAAACATTTTCTGACTTTCAGGAATGATTCATGACTTTTACATTTTTGGGTCAGACATTTTCCTTAGTCACCAGCAGGGTTTCAGTGACAGATGAGCCTTTCGCAGCCTTCGGCTCTCATTTTCAAATCCAGACTTTGTAACTTCATCCCAGAACTGTATGTTATGGAACTCGGTTTTTTTCTCTGTCTGAAGATGTTGTTAATCTGTCCAGTTTTAACTTGCAGAAAAACCTGAGACTTGCCATGACTTTCTCCTCTGTCTCAGGACACTGCAGTGGCCCTTGCAGGGACACTTTGTCAGGGCAGAGATGTGGCTCCTGCTGGTGGGTGCTGTATGTTTCCTCCAGGCATTGTCCTCTCACAGCCTTTCTCCTGTGTGTAAGTTCACTATAAAACACAAAGCTAAAAGCTGGAATTAAATTAAATCCAAGGGAAGGTAACATTCAGAGTTAGCTTGATGTAATATAAAGATTTAAAATATGCATACAAGAGGTTGAAAGTAAAGACTAAGTATTTACAAATGTAGGTCACAACTCCCTCAGTCAGAAGCAGGGACACTGGGAACTGGGAGGGAATCGGGACAGAATCGGGGTGGCYCCAGTGGCCCCCAGCCCTCAGCAGCGCTCGAGCAGGTGGCCCCAGTGCTCAGGAACGCCGGCTGCTGCCCCCCTGCCCACCAGTGCCTGTCACACTTGAGGGTAAATACCAGGTCATGACAAGTGACTAATAACAGCCCTGGCATAAAAACCTGGAGTTTGTCGCTGTGCTGTGTGGAAATGTGACGCTGCCGTGAGGATTCAGTGCCGTTATGGGAAGTCGTGGTGTCCAGTGCGATTTTGTCTGTTCTGTAGCTGCGCAGGGAGCAATGCCATGGATAACCCMTACTCTCAAGGGCAGGATACCTGAGAAACCTGGATTGGTGGTGAACAGAAATTGGGCAAATCGGAAGGGATAAATTAAATTATTAAAGAAAAACTCCAGGTGTCACCAGGCAATGCAGACACCAGACAGCCTGAGAGAGCTGGGACTGTTCAGTGGGGAGAAGAGAAGGCTCCAGGGAGATCTTACAGCCCCTTCTAGTGCTTAAACAGGCTCCAAGAGAGAGAGAGAAAATGAAAATGAACTTGAAAATTCCCTCAGGAAACACTTCCCTAGTTTTCCTAAGACTCACTACATTTAAAAGTCTCCATTTCCCCATGTGTCTTACACTGTGTCCCTGAACAAACTCCTGGATGTCAGTAAATGCCAAAGCCTTTATTGGTGAAAGATTTGTGTGAAGYCTGTAGCCAAACTGACCATTTTTTTCCTGGGAATAAGAGTGGGAATTGAAAGATTTTCAGGGTGACTCATGGCAGGTGTGTTTGACACTGCATGTTCAATGACAGGTGTAAGAATAGGTGGGCCCATAGGTGGGCCCTGGAGTTTTCTCCTCCCTCCTGCTGCTGGGATTCCCAAAAATGGTTCATGAGTCGCAGAAGCCGCGAGGTGGCAGGGAGGCGGCAGGGAGGCGGCAGAGCGRTGGCAGGGAGGCGGCAGGGAGGTGGCAGCCAGGTGCGGATGAGGTGCCAGTGGTGAAGCGGTTAAAGGGCTGGCAGTGCCAGGACACACATGCCGAACACGGGTCTGTTTCCAGAAGGGAGCGGGCAATGCAAACACATCGCGGGTGCTTACACACACATCCGAGAGGGGAGGGGGATATCTCCATTATCAACAGTCATTTCTCCAGACAAAGGAGTCTGTTCACAGCGCACTAATCCGCTTGTGCCTCCCCCTCCCCGTCCGTAAGTGACACTTCCCAATGATCCACCTCCAGCAGCCCAAGGTTATTTCTCGTCAAGCAGGTTTTCGAGCCAGTGTGCCAGCTCTCCACATTTTCCATTACTCCACCCTTACGTATTCATAATACCTGATAGGGAATTACCCACACGCTAATTCCGCACCCGGGCCTGTCCGAGCGGCTCCCCCCGCCCAGCAGCGCCAATCAGCCAAAATTCCTCGGCACTGCTCGGGCATGGCTGTGTGTGCAGGGATCGGCTTCGGCCTCCCCCGRTCTGGGATTTTCCATTTCCTCACGGCAGCTCTTGCCGAATGACCCCACAGTGGCTCCATCTGTGTGACAGTGTCCGCACTGTCAGGCAGAGGCCTCGGAGCGGGCCATCCTCTCCCACGCTGCCAGGAGCTGCCGGTGTCCCTGTCTGGAGCTGCTATGGCCACAGCCCTGCCCCACCAGCCGGGAAGGCAGAAAATGCAGATCAGGACCCACCAAAGCCACAACACTTGGGTTTCACCTGGGCACCAGCTCCAGCCCTGCTCAGGGTGGGTTTGCAACACCCCAATGTCTTCTGCATGGGGCGGGGGGGCCAAACCAGGATTGATTTTGCACTGCAGAGCTGCCAGCGAGCAGCATTGTCCGTGTGTCCGGGCCCATGGCAGGTCCTGCCCGGATGGGTCAGCAGCATCCCAGAGGTGCCCCACAGAGGCAGGGATTTATGCGTGTCCCATCTGTCACGGCGGGAATCACGGGACTCGTTACCGTCACAGCACTGCGCTGCCCTGTGCACAACCGGCCCCTGTTGCCCTACGGAGCCCCGGGGTTATTTTTAGATGCATTTATACATCTCTCTGTTTAATCTCTGTGTGTTTAATCTGGTTTTGCACTCATTTCTGACACCAGCAATAGGCAAAAACCCCATCAGGTTTAAAACCCCATCCCCAAACCCCAACTCCGCCTGTCAGTGACCAGAGCGAGAGCAAATGCAGACACGGGGAAACTATTTATAGCTCAGATAAACAAGGCAGAGGCTTTGCTTAATGAGAGGAAATGGAAGAACAGTGCTCACACATAGACTTTGAATGCGCTGCCCTTGCCTGGCTCAGGAGGGCTGATGGGCTCTCGCTGTTCCTGCCAGCCCTTGGGGATGGGGACGGGGACAGGGATCAGATCCTAGCAGTGTGGCTGGGAATGGGGATGCGGTGCAGCCACCACTGGGCCCTAGCCAGGGGCTTGGCTGTCGTGGGCAATTCTGGTTTCACACAAATCGGAGTGGGAATTCTATTTCTGCCCTAAAACATGGCTGGGAGTGGAGAGCAATCCCTGCCCACAGAGGGTGGGTGCTGTGCTCTGGGGGTGGGGGGCTCCGGCTGCCCTCGGTGGGGTCTGCAGGGGGGTGCTCGRGGCACGGCTTGGAACAGCGGTGCTTACTCAGAAAGTGAAACATAGAGCACAGTGACTTGTCCGTGCCACATGGACTCTAAACAACCCTAAATGCATTACGTAGAACTAAGCTAGCTGAGGCTTCCAGGGAGGAGGGATACACAACAAATACATCCTAAAGGGAGCTTTTCCTCAGCTCCTGCTCCCTCAGCTCCTGTCACAGCTGTTCGGGTTCATCATTGGGCCCCAGTTTTCCACTGGAGTGGCCCAGCTGGGGTCCTGCCCTGCACCCGTGGTGCCGAGGCGGCGGGAGTGCGGGGCCAGCCACGAGGGATGGAGGGATGCCCGGTGCCTGTCCCACAGCAGTGACAGCACTGTGCGACACTCTCTGGACACGACATCCCCAAATCCTGCTGGCAGCATTCCTGATCACCCCGTTGTTCTGCCTTTGGGGAGCTCTAAGCCAACTGCGTTCCCATTTCCTCGGCCTGCTTGAAGCCAGCAGGAATCAGTCAGAGGGTTAATCTCTCATTCCAGGCCCAGGGAATGGGGTCATGCTAATTCTTTCCTGTAGATTTGCTAATTTGATTTTTCTTTTCCTGAGACATCAAAGCCAACCTCCAGAGGAGAGCTTCCTAATCAGCAAGGAGAAAAGGAAATCACTTATTTAGTGGGAAGGATGTAGATGTACCAAAGGGAAACATTTTCATTTTCTTTTTATAGCTTTGAAAAACAACTTTGCACAGTGAGTCCCCTAAATTCTATTTTTATTGCACAGAACTGGAGTTGTAGGACCCTTCCATGCAGCTGTTTTGTCTCTGTGCTTGTAAAYAACAACTTCACTGAGATGAGGTGAACTGGATCATCTTTTCCTTGTTCAAAATATTTTATGTTATGGATTGGAGGAGAAGGGAAGAGGCCAGGAGGAAACAAAGTGCTACTGAAGAGTGCAAAGCCAACCCTTCAATCTAATCTGGGCACTGAGTCCGTCCTGCCCTTTCCACGTGGCCTGTAAGCAGTTTTTGGACTCCCTGACTTCACAGAAATCCAGGTTTAGGCCTTCAGCTGGGTGCTTATTGCAAACCCAAAACACAGCTGTATAAATCACACAATATTTAGTGACTCATAAGAAAAACTGTGAACAGTGAGGGGTGGCTGAGATAATAATTACACAAGCAATCCGGCAGACTGGAAACGGCACCGGGTGCTCTCAGCAGGAACCTGAAGGCCAAAAATGAATCTCAGCATCCCAAGGCTCTTGCAGGGGTGGACGGCAGCAGGTCCGGGGCGCTGGGTGTGGGGTCTGTCTGTGCCGTGGGGCAAAGGCAGCACCGAGGACCCCGCCGAGTGCCAGGAGCCCTCCCAGCTGGAGGCACAAGGAGCATTTCACCATTTGAAGTGTGTTTAATTTCAGAAATTTTGTGCCAGTCTCCGCAATCTGCAAGAGTGACAGCATCAGGCCCTGTGTTTGGGATGTCACCAGGGGTAGGCACAGCCACGTGCCCTGTCCTGGGGAGGTCAGCTGGGCACTTGGGCGGGGCTGAGCTGGCCACCAGCCACTCCCGGGAGCCTGTGGAATTCCCAAGCCTTTCTTTTATTTATCAAAATTTATTCAAACTTTACGTGAGCTGGAACTTCCCCATGTGTCTCCTGGGTATCTATCCCCCCTCACACCGGGGCTAAAGAAACTTGAGAGGCCAAGGAGCCAACGGGGCCGTGGGAAGCCCTTTGAATGCCCCATCCTTTCCYAAGGGGGGTTTGATGTGTCACAAAGCTTTGGACATACTAAGCTATATTTTCTTATATATCAGTTGGATATTTTTATGGGATGGACTGTGGACAAATGCAGAACACCAGATTTATTATTTTTTTTGTAATAAAACCAATGACTTCCCTGAAAGTACCATCTGCCGTCTTCTCCTTGGGAAAGTACCAATCAGGGTCCAGCTCCTTCCTGACCCACGGCACTGCGTGCCCGGCGCAGCGGGGGCAGCTCGGGAGGGAGGAGGAGGGGGAGGAGGATGTTCCCTCGGGCGGGTGCAGAGGCTGCACTGGGATGTGCCTGGCAGCGCGGCCGTTCCCAGACTGTAAATACCACGGAGGTGAGCGACCAAAAATAACCCAGTTGTGTTTTTTTCCTTTTTCTTGTTTCACCCTCATCCAAAAGCAGTGACCCAACTACTTCCCTGGTCTTTAACCTACACGTTCCCTGAGGATCGGCTGTGTTTCCAAGTGAGCCTGTGACCTGAGCTGCCTAAGTCAGGGCAGTCAACACATCGGATTTGGGTCCCTGCCCATCCTGCTCCCGTTCCATGCCCATCCCCGGCCTGTCCTCCCATGCCTTGCCCCTTCTGCTCCCATCCCCTGCACCTCCTGCTCCCATTCCCTGTCCGTTCAGCTCCCATTCCCTGCCCATCCTGCCCCATCCCCTGCCCATCCTTCTCATCGCAGCCTCCTCATCCCAGTGTGGGCTTTTTGGTTATGCAGATACAACTGGCCAGAGCCTGCACAGCCCCAGATGCTATAAATGGGCACACAGTCATCCTGCCAATGTTTTCCTTTTTATTCTAGCCAAGCTATGTGTTTAAATCTTCTCCACACATGAATTCCAGAGGGATACAATACTCTACGAGAAGAACATTTCTTCTATTGGTTCGAAAGGTACAGACCTTTCCATTTGTATGTGGCCTCTTGATAAAAACTGCTGGTTTATTACTATTGTTGTTGTTATTGTTATTATTATTATTATTATTATTGTTGTTGTTGTTGTTGTTGTTGTTATTATTATTATTATTACCAGCACAGCCATGTGGTACAGGGGGCTGTGCTGGCACAGGCTGCTCCTGCCCCAGAACTGGGTCTCTGCCCAGGCAGGAGGGTGTGGGGCACGGTGAGCACCAACCAACCACTAACTCTGTAGCACAGCCAGTGTCGCAAGTGGGTGAGCGGCCTCAAGGCTCAAAAATACCAACTTCCCATTATTTTTGGGTTACTCTGATGTTATGCACACTCGTAGCTTGGCATGAAGCAACTCCCATGCTGAGTGTGAGTAGCACACGTGTGCTAAACAGTGGGATGGTCACGCTTGTGCAGTGTTTGGGCCCAAGTGCCTGTTTACACATCTGTTTACACATCTTACCAGCATGGAAAATTAATCCTAAGGAAAGCAAACACTCCAGCCTCACATTCCTGATACTGTGGAGAGGGATGGTTACTCTGGTTTTTGTTGCTAGAAAAATCTTTTTTTCCATGTCCTTTGAAAGTGTGTCCTTTGAACCCCAGCATTTCACTGTTGGCTCACACTCCCAATAGCCAAGTGATGTCAGGTCCAGTTTCAGGCTGCTCAGGAATTGCTATCGCAGATCACTGAGCTTTGAGCAAGAGACGTGGAAACTCACTAGTGAAACCCAGAGCTGCAGCTTTCCTCCAAAACAGGGTATTTCCCACACTCTTGTACACCTCAAGAATCGGCGATATTTAGAAATAGCACTTGCCACTGCTGAAAGTAGAAGCCACAGTGTATTTGCCATCACATACACGTGGCTAAATATAACACCTGATGGCAAATGGCAACAAACAGGGTGGTTATGGCCTGGGGTAAACCCAGGAGACAAATAAACCTCACCCATAAGTAAATAAACAAGTACATAAAAGACAGCCCCTTTCCCT
Source organism: Amblyornis subalaris (assembly GCA_018881555.1). Classification (NCBI taxonomy): domain Eukaryota; kingdom Metazoa; phylum Chordata; class Aves; order Passeriformes; family Ptilonorhynchidae; genus Amblyornis; species Amblyornis subalaris. Next base: position 341,716 of record JACAXG010000093.1, read on the forward strand.
TTGCAAGCGCTCACAGACTATTTTGAAATAAACATTTCTGTGTGTAACTGATGAATTTGCAGAGAAAATAAATCAGATTTTAAGGCCTCTATTCTGCAGAGGTGGGGCGAGCCATGTCCGAGCGCCCCGGCCATGCCTCGCCATCCCACCCGTCCCCGCCGCGCCGGGGCTGCCGCAGGGACAGCGAATGTGAAGAGAGCGGAGTGTGGGGCCGCAGCTTGGCCCAAACCCCAAGACCCGTGCCCAGGCACAAGGACGATCCCAGCATCCCCGTGGGCACTCAGGCCCCCTCCATCAGCCATCCCACCATGGGAAACAAAGCACAGTCTGTGCAGTGGGCTATGCACACACGGGCAATAATCACAAAACTTATCACAACCAGGCCAAACGAGACATGTCAAAGCCTACTCCCGACCTCTGGCTGCTAGAATATGAGTTTTGGGAATGGTGGCTTGTCCCCCACTTTTCCCAAGTGGAGAAGGAGCGAGCTCGAGTGTCAGTGGGAGGTTTTTCCCTGGACTGCACCTCTGGAGCTGCACAGAATGCAGCTCCTCCTGGATGGCTTCGTGGCACCGCAATACAGTCGGTGCTCACAAACAGCCAGGGGTTTAACCAGCCTGGCCATAAATCTCCTCTGCTTTCACTCGCTCAGCTTTCAGACTCTGTCACAGCTATTTATATTTTCCATACTGAGTTCCTGGACAGATGAAACCTCAACATCTCATGGAAAAAACCAAGCAGAGGGAAAATAAAAAAAGGCAGTAGAAAATTAAAAAATCCTTGAATTCTTGAGCTGCCTCATCCAAATGCAGAACAAGCACAGGCTCATTCCTATCACACTGGCACTCACCCTGCCTGGTCAGCAAACTGCTCAAGCCCAAGCAGGGCTCTCCTTTCACTCACAGATGGGTTACCACCTCCTGTTTGTCCTTTTAATTCCTTTGTCTATTGAAGTGCAGCCGTGAGTCAGCCCAAAGTACACAACGTGCTGTGAGACAGCCCAAGATAAGAACACCAGCAAGTAAATAATGGGCTCCCTATTCCAGCAGCCCATAGGAGCACGCTCCGTGTGTAAGGGTCAATCCCGGGGACTCAAGCTGGAAGCAGAAGAGCAGCCAGTGAGGGGAGAGCTGCTGCGGTGGCCCCAAGACCCCCAGCCAGCCCAGACACAGTGCCCTGCCCTCAGGAGGCAGCAGGAGCCATGGGATCCACTGCTTGCTTGAGGAAGGAAAACTCTTCCCTTTCCAAGCAGATGACAGGCCACTGCTTGGATTCTTTCAAAGGAAATCTTTAGGTTGTTGATGCATGGAAATGTCTTTTTTTCTTTTTCTCCAATTCCTTTTTTAAGTCTAAGATCTGTGCTTCCCAGGGATGACAGGGAGGATAACACAGCCAGCAATGCACTAGTGGCCAGGCACACATTGCCTGTCAGATTCAGGTCCAGCAGAGACCAACTCTCACACGTGGTCTTAAACTTCATGAAATTCTCCTCTATTGACTCCAAGAACTGAAGAGAGTAACACTTCGCCCCTTGAAACCTTCCCAGCCAAGATTTCCATATTTCCAGGGCCAAGTCCCGAGCATGGACCTTGGCAGAGACTGTGTTCTCGGCTAGTGCTTTATGGGAGCATTTACAGCAGGTGGCTCAACCCTGAACTTCCTGTCACAACTGATGTTTTTCTGTTAGCCATGAATACCCTATTTGTAAACAGTTTCCCTTTCCAGATTAGCTGTGTCTCTGCTGAGTTGCGTTTGCCCTGTTGTGCCATTGACTGTTTGGACACAAACTCCCAGTGTTCCTGCCTGTGCACATCCCACAGCCCCGTGGCACCCCGAGGCCACCTGCCTCCAGACCCACAGCTGGGGTCTCTGCCACAGATCCCGGGGTGCATCTTCCCACCCACCCTGAGGCAAGTGCCCCAACCCCTGTTCCCAGGGGCACGACTCAACAGCCTCCAGCCAAACAACCCTTCCCCTGCCCGTCTCTAATTTTCTTTCTTGCCTGTCAGGGCAACAAGATTTGTCTGTACTTCTGCAACTAAGGCTGGTGGGAGAGGAACTCTGCTCCCTCTGGGTGAGGTTTGGTTGCTCTGGGAGGGTTGAGGGCCCAGATCCCAGAGCTACACCTGGTGTGACTCAGCAGAGCCTCTGTGGCTGTGCAGGCTGGCATGAGCTCAGTGACTCTGTCCTCCCATGTAGCCCCACATGTCACCAGGGGTGTTTTAAAGCATGAAGATGTCCTGGGGTGCCACCAACCGTTGCCCCTGAGGGGCTCAGACTGACAGAAGACAAAAAGAGTGCCCCAGGAGCCGGCTACCAAGGTGTCATGCAGACACATGATGGATGGACAGACATAGCTGTTCAGAAAACCCCACTCATTCCATTAGCTTCAGGCTGAAAACCAAGTACAGTATCAGGAAATCCATCTTGGCTTGCAAAGCCAGATTACACCAGAGCAAGAGGATTTCCAGTCAAGGCACATCACGAAGGATGTCCTGCCAGCAGCTTATGTACCTCTAATCAGCCTGGCTTGTCAGCATGTCCCACCTCATTACTGCTGGAGTACTGCTGAGGTGGACAGGAGTGGCAGAGATTTTCTTTGGCCTTTCAGTAGACACCTGTGCATCAGCCTGCAGCACCTGCCATCACTGACTCCACCACGGACTGTGTTTACATGGGGATTGTGGGGCATTCCTGCTGGAGCCGCCCAGCTTGGTCCAGGAGAGCTGCACTGCTGCACCCCTGCACTCCTGGGTGTGACACAACCCTTCTGACCAGAAAACTTAACTAGAAAACATGACCTGGTCACAGAACAGATTCTATGTGTGCTTCAGCTGAGTTCCTGGTTGATTGGCAGCCCCCAAACCCCGGCCAGCTGCAATCAGCCTTTCCAGTGAGTGGCAAATGGGGCGAAAGAAACAGAAGCACAGGAAGGGCAGGGAATACTTTGCTGAAGATAACAAGGTTTTCTGGTTGGAACCTCTGAAAGTTTTGGGACTAACGTTGAGCTCCCAGCTGGCCTAGTGCACAGCCAGCTGCCAGCCTCATTTGTGAATTCCCGAAACTACACAGGCATATATTTTCCATGTTCCAGGTTACGGGAGAATCACCCCAAAGCCCAGTCGCCGTGCTGACCCTTCCCGGCCGGACGCTGCTGCCGGCGGAGCGCCCAGGGATCCCCATACGCGAGCCCGGCGTCAGGAGAGCCTGGCAGCTGCCCTGCAGGGCAGCCGGCTTCCAGCTCGTTTCTGCTCGTGATTTATTGGAGGTGACTGTTCTCCTCGGGAACCGTGACTGCAAGCCCTGTGATTTATGAAAACTCCATGTGTGCTGTTGCTCTTGTCACCCACGGCTGGTTCCAGCGGGGTTTCCCTGCTGCTGGCTGCCGCCCCGAGAGAGCCGCCCCGGGGAGGAGCCGGGACAGGCTGCACGCGGAGCAGCAGCTCACAGCTATCCATTTACCACGCTCCCCGAGCAACAGCATCTAAATTTAGTTCTCCACCTAATCCCCTCTCTGGAGGAAGTGTCGGTTTTCCACGGGCCGCAGGTTGCCAGTGGCTGGCCGCTCGCTCGGGGTCTGACCGCAGTGACCTGACCCCCTGCACCGGCACCCCAGCTTTGGGCGTGTCCCACTGACGCCCCCCAGGGAGGGGGCTCGCTGGTGCCATCACTTCGATCCCACAGAAGGATCCGAGGATCGAGGGGAGCCCACCTCAGCACCCGTCAGGGAGGGACCCCCTGCCCTCCCTGCACACGGAGGAGCTTCAGCAGACAACGCAAGCAGGGATTTCTGCACCACAGCTCCTTTCTGTGTCGCCTGAGTCCCTCCCTGCTCACCCCTCAAAACATGTCATGAGGAGAACTGAACTGCTGGTGCTCAGAATTCCAATATCTCACTGAATTCTTCCCCTCGGTCCTGGCACCCACAAGAAAACCACCCAGCAAAAACCTGTGTCTCAAGGAGATATTCACTTCCCATCTTCATGTCTGAGAAGGGAGAGAGACTTGAGTCATCAAAGGGAAACTTGAAGGGCATATAAAAGCCAAATGCACATTATTGAAACACCAAATCCCACAAGCTTGTGGTGTTGAAGCTCACTTGTGTTTTGGCAATGCTGGAACAATGGGGAACAGCTCTGATGAACATCTCGCCTCTGGGCAGCTGCGTGCAAAGGGCCTGAGCTGGCAGCAGGGGCTGTTCCATGGGGAGATGGGACTGAGCTGCTGAGTGGGGCTGAGGCAGGTGCCTGTTGCACCCCAGTGGGGCATCAGCCCTTCAATCGTTTGAGCTTCCTGAGATCATGAGACTGGCAGTTCTTCATGCAGCACTGCAAATCCTAAATATCCCCATAGGAAGCAGTTCTTAGGACCCCAGAGTAATGTCCCACCCTGATAAACCGGGATGGGAACTAGCACAGGAGCTGAGAGAGAGGCCATGAGCCTCCTCCTCCAGGGAGCATCTGCACTCTGAGCCATGTTCCCCCCACAGCAGGAGTGGGATTTCATCCCCATAGGCAACATGCCTGTCCTTTATCCAAGGCACTGCCCATCAGACATGGTGTTAAAGGTCTGGACGAACAGAATCCATTCCGGATTTGGCAGCTCCTCCCAGGACCAGCCCAGCTTGCCCACCCAGGGAGAGGGGAAGTTTCCATTGGCTCCTGAGGACTCTTCTGAGGGGGCTGTGCCTGAGAACTTGATTTATTTCGAAAGGTCTTCAGTACAATGCATTGATTTGCTGCTCTGCCTTCAAGCCTGCTGTCTCTACTACGCAAGGAGCCTCAAACAGATCAGAAATAGCTGCCTGATAAACGTATATGTAGTTACCAGCAGCTAAGGAAGAACAGAGCAGCAACAGCAACGTGGACCCTGGGCTGGGCTCGTGTCAGACGCAGCACAGCGAGAGGCCCCCAGGTCACACCACTGCCACCGACTGAGAACAACGCAGCGAGGATGCTGCCGCCGTCCCGGGCTGCCACATCCACCTGCACTGCGCCAGGCATGGAAACATGCATCGGCTCCATGGAAAGATATAATGGGGCTTCTCCCCAGCCTCATGCTGCCCTTCAGTCCCATGGGGTCAGGAGCTGGATCTTGCTGTGGACAGCATGGACCAGGCCTCGCGGCAACCCTTGCCTTCGGCCACCGTGTGCTGCCCATCGCCTGCTGAGACTGTCACCCTCCTGGTGCCTCTGCCCACGGCACACGAGCCAGCTCTTGGGGACCGGGGAGCGGCCGGCACATGGCTGTGGCGGCTCTGAGGACATCCCACCACTTGGACGCCACCCCAGAGAAGTGCAGACTCTTTCCCTTGCTCCCCTCCAGCCCCTCCAGCTCCCTTTTTCTCTCCCTCCACCTGTCAGGATCTCCTCTGGGGTGAGATCCAACCTGCTGGTGCTGGGACTTCCCCAGGACAGGGCGCTGTGCTGCCTGCACAGCCGGACCCAGCCGGAACACTCTACTACTGGAGACAACTGCAAACAACAGCGACAAATTATTGCCAGTGCTTGGATTTAGTTAACAAGGCCTAATAAGTGCAACTGAAAGGCCAAAACAAAATGTCTGAAATCCCCAATTTCTAGTGGATAAACAGTTCATTTATTGCCTTTCAGTCAGAGATCCGAGTCACTGGAATAACAGGCTCCCTGTGTTTGTCTGGCTTTTCAGTTCTGCTGCAAACAAATGTTTATTGACCTAAGTGGCACTTCCTCCACAAGGCATTAGGAATGTGATGGCTCACTGCTGTGTTTTAAAGCGACTCAATGAGACGAGGGTATGTTGCCACTGTAGACACTAATAATTGCAATGCTGCAGAGTTGCTTTCAAGCTCTCAGGGGCAAGTAAGTTTCTGAGAGATCCCTTCTGAAGTCTGGCAGTGCTTTTTTGCTGTAGATGTGATATGACACAGCCCCTGAGTGATGTAACACAGCCCCGAAGCTGCTGTGGACTCTCTGGTAAGAGCTGAGGCTCTGAGCCGAGCTCTCTGCACCTCCTGCGAGTGCTGTGACAGCACCAGCAAGAGGGCATGGCTCGGACCTGTGCTGGCACCAGAGACAACACTCCTGCCAGCTCCAACAGCAGATGGGAGCAGTAAGAACATATTTTCTAGACAGGAAAACAGCACAATTGGACAGGGATGTGTCTCAGCATGACCTCACTTCTCTTTATGGTCCGTTTCTGCACACCAGGCTGCACCTTTGGTTCCTGTCAGTCCCAGCCCTTCCCCTTCTGGCAGCGTCGCTGCTGCACTTCCCAGCCCGTGCCGTGCCCCTCCCGCACTGGGCTCCCTCCGTCTGCCAGCTGTGATGGCTCCGTGGCACTGACCAGTGGGATAGGGCCGGGGAGGTCCAGCTGAGCTGGAGACGGGGCTATGGCTGTGTGTCCCGTGCCTGGAGCACTGCACCTTCCCCATTCAGCTTCAACCAAAACCAGCAGGAACAGCAGTCTGGGTGACCCATTTTGGCATGAAATGTGTCTCGATTTTTCTTCTGCAGCAGATGCAAAGTGCTTCTAGGAGGAATGATTACTGCACTTGTAAATTCCCAAAGGATGGAGGCCCTGACTCCTGGCCACAGCCACTTGTACCCCCAAGCAGAGAGCTACAGGTCCTCTTTTGCAAGGGCAGCACGGGTAAACAAGTTTTGTTTGCTGACTTGTAGCAAAGGGAAAAGCCCAAAGCCCTGCACAAAAAGTGCTTTTCTAAACAGAATGCTGCTCCACACTTCCCAGAGAGACATCAGCGTTCCTAATAAAGGAAACGCTGGTGGCGCCACCCAAGAAAGAGCATCCATCACCACCATGCAAGGAGCTGCTCTGAACTGCTGGTCATAATTCAGCTCCAGTATCTGTAGTGGGGGGCTGGGGAACCCATTAATTACAGCTGATAATGAATATCTGTCACAGCAAGAACAGTTTAACCTTGGAACAAGGATGAATTAAATCAGGGTGCAAAGCTGCCCTGGTGAGAGCAGCAGGGGGACCCTGGCACAGGCCCTGCCCAGGCTGTGGGGCTGGGACCAGGCACAGCACAGAGAACAGTCTTATGGAACAGGTTAATTCGGCCCAGTACCAGGTTTCCTCCAGGGCTTTCTGCAGCCTGTACAAAGGAGGGGACACCAGTTTGTGTCCAGGAGCTGCTGGTTTTCTCCCCACACACGGCAGCTGGGCAGGAGCAGCCTCTGCCCACACAGCACGACCATGCCCCCACAGGGGCTGGGGCATGGGGGGGTCCCTGTGTCTCATCACCCCTCCACACTGCACCATGCAGCCAAATTTAGCTCCTTTGGCCAGCTCTGTGCTGGCTCTGCCTGGCGCAGCAGCCTGGTCAGAGCCTGCCAGGGTCTGCAGAGCAGAGGAGGGTCGGAGTTGGGCCCTTCCCACACAACACAGCCTTCCCTTGGGAATGTCACAGATTTTAGGTCTCCGAGCTCAACAAACCTGGTGCAGCCACAACTCCATGAAACTCAGAAACTGGCGTTACCAGCTCAGTTCTCTGAGCAGAGGGCGGCAGACAGAGGCTGGGGAGTTCTCTTAGCATCCCGGAATCACTGAGGTTGGAAAAGAGCTCCAACACCATCGAGTCCACCTGTGAATGATCCCCACCTTGTCAACCAGACCAGAGCACTGAGTGCCACATCCAGTCGTTCCTTGGACACCTCCAGGGATGGGGACTCCACCACCTCACTGGGCAACCCATTCCAGTATTCGACAACCCTTTTCCCACCAGGTATCCATTTGTACCTGGAGAAGTTGCACTTGTGTAGCTCTTACAGCCGTTTATGAGTCACTCCAAAGACTGGGTTATACTGAACAAGCCTTTTTTTTCAATTTAAAAGATGTTTTCAGAAAGAGGTCATAGACAGAAAGGTAAAACAGATGCTCCCAAAGGCAATTCCTGCCCAGACCCCTACTCCTGTTTCTTGAAATTGCTGCAATTATCATACCAAGAGCTGTTTCATGTGTCAGGGACCATCCCCTGAGGCTGAGCCAGCAGTGCAAATCAGCAGCTGACAGCGTCTGGCACCAGGGAGGAAAATTACCTGTATATTGTAATAAACTTTGTTAGTTCAAGCCATGGTGGGAACAATCACTTGGGAAACTGTTGATGAAATTTTTGGTATACACACATGCAAACTGTAATAAAAAGAAAGATAAAAATCATTATAGCAGCAGGAAAAATTCCCTGCTGCTCCCCAAGGAAATGCCTCCCACCACCCCAAAAGCTCCTGGGAAGTCCTGCAGTTTGACAGCTGCCCATGGGCATCGCCTTGTGGCCGCCAGAGCGGGACAGGTGCTGCCCACAGGGACATGCGCCTGGCCAGGGGGCACTCAGGGATTTTGGGTTCACGATCCCTTCATGTTTTCCAGGGGGAACATGGATGTTTCACAGAGAACATGTGCTATCTTGCTTCCTCAGACACCCTTTTGGGGACTTCAGGAGAAAATATCATTTCCAGAATGAAACAGAAGAAAGCTGAAAGAATCCCTCCCCAAACTCACTTCTGTGCTCCCTCATTACCAATTTCAACATTTAATGTTGACAAAATAAACCCTGTCCTCCCYAACCCCCTCTCACCAGGGCCATTACTCCAACTACATGACCCATCTAATTCAGCACAGAATCACAGTGAGTTATTCCCAAATTTAAAACATCTTCACACACTGAAATTCACCCATGGATCTGACTCAAGAAAGCAGCACAGGCTCTGAGTTTTTTATGTGTTAAGACCCCCTCGGGAGAGCAGCACGCACCTACAAACCCCCGCACACTCACACCCTCTCCTGCCAGGGAAGAGACCCAAATTCCAAAATTATCCTCTCCAAACGAGCATTTTGTCAGCCCACTCTGTATCAGCAGCCAGTGAGTAATTCACAGTGGGTCTAAGATTAGCTAACGAAGAGCCATGACTCATCAGCCAAGCCTCCGCGCCGCTGGGAAAATTCAATTTTTCTTTAGCAACAGAGGTTCGGCTGTGGAAATTATAAATAATTAGGGTTTGGAGAGGCTGCAGTAACATGAGGATTCTTATTTAAACCTTACTGATACAGATATTGGTGCCTGTGGTGCCCTTGTGCCAACAGCATCGCTGATCACCTGCCTAGCGAGGACTGTGTCCTGGTGTTCCGTGGCAGAGCCGTGGTTCCAGGCGGGAGCGGGTCCGGACGGGCGGGAGCACGCGGCAGCAGCGCTCCGACCAGCAGAGCCTGATCCCCAACCGCTCATTAGCTCACACCCATCAGCAAATTAAAACCATGCACAACCATTACAGCTCCTGCAAACGACGCCGAGGAGCAAAATGATGGGGTGGGGGAAGAGTCATAAACAGAATCAAAGCAGGCAGGATCCCCACCCCCACGCCAGCCAGGAGCCGCAGAACCAGATCGAGTTTCCACTCCGTAGCGAACACGTGCTCCGGACCCTGGTCCCGTGTGCTTGTGTGGGGCCGCAGGGCTGGGATCCCATCACTCCAGTTCCCACAGGACCTGTGTCCCCCTGCCCAGCCCCTCCGCTCTCCTTCCCACCATCCCCGCTTCCCAGCCCAAGCCTCTCCACCAGGAGAGCCACCTTCACCACCACATGTGGCCCGAGTGACCTGGTGTCACCGGCCCCATGCCAGGTTTGCCAGCAGCAGCAGCACAGCCCTATTCCAGCCAAGGGCACGCCAGTGTCTCCCTCGCCTTGCCTGGCAAGCCCCTGGGACACCCCTCCACCAAATGGGGGGCATAAGCACACAGGAAAGATACTGTTATTTCAGGGAATTTGGCCCCAAATGGTTTCCCTGCTCCAGGCTGGACACTGGGAAATCCAACACAGAGGGATAGGCTCTGACGGCTGAGCCCCGGGCAGCAGCTCCAGCGCAGGCACAGGCTGGGCCCCGCTCCTGCCCCCAAACCGGACCCCTGCACCCCTCAGACTTCACGCTTTGTCCCCTCTGCCACCTCCATCCACTGAAGATGGGCCTTCAGTGTTACTCCGCTGGCACCAAGGCCTTCCAGCCCTTTTCCTGCCTGGAGCCAGCAGTGGGGGCTGCTCCACAGGCAATTCAGCTACCCTCAGCATTCCTTGTTTCAGCTATGTTCTGCTTCAAGCCATGTTGGGCCTTGGTTATCAAAGCCACATGCTTCAGGTTTTGGTGTCTAATGCAAACCAGCTTGCAGTTTATGTGCTTTCCCTCAGAAATCTGCTTTAAAAACAACTTGCCCAAATATGTGTTTTGTAAGATGTACTTTAAAAAAAAAATTGAGCTTAGGAGAAAGGAAATACTTTCCATACATGACAGATATTTGATTGGATTAAAGTGAGCTTCCCTTTAATGGTGCTTGCTGGAGCCCCTGTGGACAGTTGGACACCCATGCCTAATTCCCTGCGATGCTCAACTGACCCCATCCCCTGTGTCCAGGCTGTCCCTTCCATGCCGCCCGAGCTCAGGCTGGAGGCACAGAAACACGGATCAACACCCAGTAAGGGCTGGGTTGGCCAGCAGCCTTTGGTGTGACCCCCGCCAGGAGGCAGCAGGGGACAGACATGCCGGGATGTGGGGAGCCGGGGCAGTCGCAGTGATGATCCCGGCACCCTGGCCGTGGGGACCCCTGCCGAGGGATGAGGCAGGTGTGGGGTGGGCGGACCCCAGGTCCCACCTGGCTGCTGCTGCTTGAGGTTGCCCCCTGGTCTAACAGCAGAGCCATAGATCCTGATGCACAGAAAAAGCACATCGAGGCTGCTTGGAAGTCCTCTGCTACAGGCAGGAATAGAAACTGGACAGTATATAGTCTGAAGATCTAGTAAAATAAGAAAATTCTCACATTCCAGAAGCGCAGTATCTCTTTTTCCAGGATAAAGGTAATTTCACATTTAAAGCTCAATCTCCTCATGAATGAACACTTCAGACTCAGGAAGGATTACTGCAGTGAGGCTGCAGCCAGGCCAGGAGGAGAGATCAATGTAAAACTGCTGCTAAAATCCAGCACATTCTCTGTGAGGACAGTTTTTCCTAAAGGCAGTGATTAGAAACCCCATGGAAACCAGATAGGGCGAGCAGGGACTGAGGGACTTGTGGGGATTCTGCTGTCATGGGCTGTGCCTGACCAGAGGAGGAGCTTTGGTTAATTCTGGTTTTCTGGACAGCCCAATGAAGTTGTTCTGCCTTTCCTTCAGTCCTCAGCACTGGGACTGAGCCAGCGGGGACCCGCTTTGTCCGTCTTCACACAACCTGCCTACCCAGGCTCCCGCAGCACAGGATGTGCTTGGAAGGGCACAGTCCGAGGTCCATGGTTAAAATGTGTGAGATGCTGACATTGTTACTGGCCACAGCCCACTTAGGAAAGGAGAAGTGAGGAACAGTCAGGAATGATGAACCCAGACACTCATCACTGCCCCGCCTCTCCCCACATGCAGCCTCGTGAGCAGCGAACGCAAAGAGCTCTTCAGGAAATGGATTGTCATCCTGTTCACTTTAAGATGCCTCTTCCCCAGTTCAGGACTGGGGCAGAAGAAAGCTGAAATGTCACCAACTCAAATTATGAGAAACATTTACCTCAGGTCAGTGGGAAAGCCTGGGAAACTGCAGTGCTGACACTGCAGAAGGAAGGTCAGGAGGAGCCCTGCTGTGGGCAGTGGTGCCCAGCTCCAGCTGCAGAGCTGCTTGTGCACCTGAGAGCCAGGACCCCGCTCCCCAAACCCACTTGTTCTCATATTTAAGGCTGTTCTGCTACATGAGGTGTTTTAGGGAGGTGTGGGGACTTCCTGAGGTATAGCAAGAGGCAGCCCGGTGGACAGAGCAGGATGGTATCGGGGTGCAGGCAGCCCCTCGCTGGAAGCCCCCCACAGAGCTTGGCTTTCCCTGCCCACTCCAATGGCCTGGTGGTGGGAGGATCCCTGGGAAGTGCCCAAAGGGGGAACAGAGAACAGAAAACTTGAAACTGGAAGAGAGGCAAGAGGAGAAGCTTTAAGGAAACATCACAGGTTTAGACAGAAGCAGGTGCTGCGATGGTTTGCCCACCACCACTCCAAAATGCAATCTATAGATTTAGAATATTAGCAAGGAGCATCATTACAAAAAATACTGATAGGTTTGGTATTGGTTTGAATAATTGAGAGGGACTTTGGACAAGGGCCTGGAGGGACAGCACAAGGGGGAATGGCTTCACACCGACWGAGAGCAGGGTCAGATGGGATATTGGAAATTCCTCCCTGTGAGGGTGGTGAGGCCCTGGCACAGGTTGMCCAGAGAAGCTGTGGCTGCCCCATCCCTGGAAGTGTTCCAGGCCAAGGCAGACTGTGCTTGAAGCGACCTGATCTAGCAGAAGGTGTCCCTGCCCATGGCACGGGGTGGGACTGGATGGGCAGCACAGAGAATGCTGTAGACCACTCACTATTCCTGAATGTTACATTATGCAGCTTTTCCTCTGAGAGGGTAAAAGACAGAATTAGACTGAAATAAGCCATTCCAACCTCACRTTATTAAAAGAGACATTTAGAATCTTCCACATTAGCTTTTTTAAACCAGTTAAGAAATGAACAATCGCTGTACTCTTGGTTTATGCATTTGCACTTGCTGAAAAATTATTTTMATTTATCTGCAAAATGGCCAAGGCAAAGAAGCAATTTGCTAGAAGATTCATGCTTTCAGCCTTGCCAAAACCTGAGTCCCTGAGTCATCTTTTCACTGAGGAGCAGTGGGGCAGCTCCAGCAGCCCCACAAAGACCCRTGGCTGGGCTATGCTTTGGTGCTGTGTAAGGCTGGGGTTTAATCCACCTCTGGCACTGAGCTGCCGAGTGCGAGCAGGACTCACGTCCCATGCACATATCTGCTTCCCAAGCACCATTTTCTCTGTTACCATGTTTTTACTGGAACTCTGTGTGGTGGTTCCTACTAAAGTGGCAAAAATCCAGTGACTCACCTGCAGCACTGAAATGTCACTCCTGCTTCATTCTTTAAGCTGGTGTTAGGACAGACAGACACRTGTCAGACCACAGGTAAAACAAGGAGACCGGGCACACCAGCTTTCCAGTGCTCTCTGGAGGAGGGTCCCCGCCCAGCCCCTGGCACAAAGAGCAGCACAGCAGCTTTGGAATCTCCTGCCTGCTGACACGGAGCCCAGAGGCGCTAGCACTGCCATTTCCCCTCACCTCTGCAGCAGCAGAGTCTCGGGGAGTAACAGCCCATTGTTTGCTCTCCACAGGGCACAGCCACGTCAGGAATGTCGCACGCCCAGGTGTAAGGGCGGCGGGAGCCCTGCCTGGACACAGCAGCCTGCAAGGGAGGACAGGGAAGGTTTCTGGCATGGATACAGGCACTCATTCCTCCACCAGCCCTGAGGAGCAGAACCACTGCTGGCAGGGCACGAGCTGCCAGTGCCAATCAGTCGGGGCAGAGGCCAAGGCCAGCAGGTCTCCCTGTGCTGTTACACAGCTGGCAGGGCTGACGTGTGCCAGGGGCTTTACTGCAGAGACAGTGGGGGAAAACTGGACATCCCCTTAAACAACTCCACCCTGGGGACCACTCTGGATGGACACCAGACCTGAGCAAACGCTCCCAATCCATCTCACGACCCAAGCCTAGAGAAATCAGTGGCCCCACATGTGAGCTATCACAATTCCCTCACACTCAGCGGAGACTGAACAGCTGGTCTGAAGGATGCTCCTGCCAGCTCATGAGAACCAAGTGCCATGGGCTGCCTGCTCAGGAATGTGGTCAGCACTCACCTACTGTCCTTGGCATCTCCTTCAACCTTGGAGCAGCCTTTCTGCACGCGGGCACTAGAGACGGGAGCAGACAAGTACTTTTCCTGAGAGTAGGGTCCTGGTTATTTTTGTTTGCCTTTTTTTATTATTTCTTAAGTGAACAGAAGGCTGCTTGTACCTCCCCACAGCTCACTGCTGTAATGCTACAGCCAAACACTTGGCAGCACTTTTGGGCAGGGATTTCGTACAATGCACAACTGTGTGAGCAGAAAACACAAAAACCACCTCACAGCCATCAGCTCAGCCCAGGCCTAGCTCGAGAAGATGCTAGAAAAAAACCTCACAAAGAGCCCCTGAGGCTGGAGAGGCCGAGGCTAAGAAAGGCAGAGCTGTTCCTCCCGGAGCAGGAGCACTCTCGGCACAGGAGCACCTCTGCCAGCCTTGGACAGGSCCAGCGGGCGCCTGGGTAAACACCCGCTGCACAAAGGCTTCACACAAGGTGCAGGAACACACCTCCTGCTATATACTGCTGTCCTTCTTGCACTTATTTTTGGAAAACAGGAAGCTCATTKATTTATTTGCAGAGGTGACCAAAATGGGCCTCGGGAAACAGCTGTCCTGGTTCAGCATTTCATATTCTACGCCACAGCCTTCCTGCTGCTCCAAGGGATGCAGATTTGAGTTAGTGAGTGCTGGACTGAGACTCAGCAGAAGTGTTTCRGTGCTGAGCTCTCCTTTTGATATTTTGTTGCTGAAACGGGAAGCTCTGACCTCTCTTGCTGACATTCAAAGACCACAGTGTGAACCAGCATAAACCAGGAAAACACCAGCCTGTGTGATTTCCGACCTGGTTGCTCTAACTCAGTGAGAGTTCATCCCCGTGTTTGCTGCAGCAGATCCAGCTGACAGGAAGCAGGATCTGTGCAGAGATCCTGCAGCTCCACTGCAACCTCCGACATCCAGACAACACTTTACTGAGCAGGGACACTCTGAACTGTTTCCTCCAGCACCAGAAGCTGCCGATCACCCCAAATTAATGTTTCTGGACTGAGGGAATCCAAGGACACGCTAGACTAATGCAAACCCAAAATATTACCTGATGCAGTTCCAAAATCCTGTCCATAGGTCACTTATGTTTGTGAACCGTTTGAATTCTGAATTTGGCAGAAAAGCTGTTTGTTTAGAACCGTGCATCAGTTAGTTGTGTGTAAGGAGAGGATCCTTCCACCCATGTTCAAARGGCCTTAAATCACACTCACTGACTGGGTGTGAGCACATAGGTCAGTTCAGAACATGGATTCCCTCTCTGGCTRGAGCCAGTAGCTCAGCACTCACCCTATGCATGCAGCATGGGCAGGCCCAGGCTGTGCTGCTCTTCCAGGTGACTTCGGAAAGCACAGGGGCAGGAGTCTAAGCCATCCAAGCCCCCAGCACTACTTGTTCATGTACCTGAAACCACTGATTCTCTCTGCTCTGCAGTGAACGACATGAAAAAGCTTTAATATGCAATGAGAGCCACATCGTTGTGTGTTGCACATCTTCCAAGGTTTAATAGACACAAAGTGAGTCCATTGTACTTAAGACACTACAATGATTTCATTCTATTGCATGTCCTGACCCAATTACATTTCTCAGAGTACAGTATTGAATAAAAGTTCGGTAGCCTTAAAATTAACAAGTGTGTGAAATCTGTAAGTAAAATAAGCAGCAGCAATAATTTGGGGGATTTTATCAAGAATAGCTAACTTTTAAGTAATAAATACATTCCAAGTTGTGGTTTTTGCTGTTCTCCTAGTTCAATGCCGTCCAACTGGTCAAATTTTCATTCTAGGGTAAGATATCCTATAAGCCTTTCCTGCCTCATACCAGAAGAGCTTCCCAACTCCGTGTCCCGGTGCCTGTCACCTGTCCCAGATGGAACGCGGAGCACTCTGACCAGGAGCCTCGTCCTCGTGCCGTGCGCACGGCAGCCTCCCGGTTCTCCTGGGGAGCACATCAGGGCGTGACAGACTCGGTGACCCTCTAGGAGAACAGCTGTGCTTGTCTTCTGTTACCTTGAAGAAAGTCAGAGAGGAAGAGGTTACTGTGACAGACCGGCATGAGCGGCAAGGCACGTGCTCCAGGTTCCCTCTAAATATAGCCAGGAATTCTCCTGCTCCCAGCTGGCACAGCAGGGAGAACCAGCAGCGGCTGCAGCTTGGGAGGAAAGCTGTCAAGTTAACAAACCCAAAGAGTGGGAATTTTCCCCAAGACCGACATGATATGAATTTCAGTGATGATAATAAATCTTCRGTCTGGCTTAAAGACTCTGAAGTCCCTGTTCGAGTGGGTTACTGTAGGTTAATCCGCCACAAGTCCCCATGGAGCACGCCACGTGAAGAACATCTGCCTCCACTTTCCGAACACAATCTACAAAATAGGATTATTCTCCCCTTGAGAGCAGCCATACAGAAGCTTTTCTAAGTACCTGCAAGTGCTCGAGCYGTTGCCCGCCGCCGCAGAGCCCCTGCCCCAGCACTCGGCGAGGCAGAGCAGCCATGTCACCTCGCGCTACTGCCCCACAGACCCCGCAGGCTCCTCTGCCCCCGGCTCGCAGAAGGGAGCACACACCACAGCACCACGGAGCCCTTGGGACAGCCAGCGTCCCTCCCAGGGCTCCTGTGCCACACTGCTGTCACTGGCCCTCRCAACAGCCATCAGTCCCCAGGGCTCAGGGCTGATGACCTGGGAAAAGTGCAACTCCTGGAGAATGACATGCCTGGCAGAAACTAGGGAACTCCTCACCTGTACCCCTGCATGCAGGAGGGACTTACACTGGCCCTGTAAGCCAAGTTACAGCATGGAAACCGTGGAAGAGTTCAAGGGGAGTAATCCATTTGCCTTCAAGATCAAGTGAGGAAACTAGAAGACACATGGAACAACTTGGTGATACAGAACCAAGCGAGAGAATGGCACGGAGACCTCCACTCACACTGACCAGCYGCAGAAGCATCGCTGCACCTTGCTTCCAATGCAATGCAGCTCCAGCAGCAGAAGCTTCATCAGCTTCTTCTTCAGCCCAAGAATCTGACCAGCCCTAAGCCCATGCCACATCAACCACATCCACCCCGGCTGAGTCAGAACTGCAGGAGACACCAGCTTGGATCTGTGTTTCTGACACGCAGCATTAMTACTATGGAGGAACAAATCAAAAGCCTCCAAACCATCCCCCAGTTGAGGTTTGTGACTTACAAACACAGAGCACAATGAACCAAGAACACCAAACACAGGAAGAGGATCACATCCCCAAAGCTGCTGACATGGCAGCAGCACTGCTCCTGCAGGCAGGGGACCCAAAGTGACACTGATTTGCTCCGACTCAGCATCCAGAATGATCCTCAGCATTGCCCACACAATGGAAAATGCAAAGAGCTGATTCAATACACCAGGAACATCTGTCCCAAAAGCTATAATCCAGAGAAGGGCTGCAATCAGGTTTCATACACTCCTTCAGTATTTAGCTGAATCACCCTGAGAAACTGGGAGGTCTCACTCCAGGGCTCTACTACCTGCAGTCAACAGAGGATAAATTCGTATTTAATCTTGCAGAAGAATCTATTCATTTGTCTTCTGATGAACAGAGAGACTTTCAAGAGCACACAACAAACTCACYTGCAGGTCATTACACCTAGGAAAGCCTTCCTGAGGCCCAGGGACCTGGAACAATATCCCTCAAATGACTTTGAAAGCACTGACCCTTTAGAGACAGATTACAGAGTGAGAAGATCTTGTCTAAACAGGAAAAAATGCATTTCCTGGCCCGAGGAGGTAACAGCAAGCCCTCGGGCGGTTGGATTCTTCGGAATTTCTCACTTGAAGGAAGAAAGAATCACACCAGAAGCAGGGTGCCAAACAGGTCCCAGGGAAGGGTCCTGCCATTGGMAGGGCAGATGTGGGCCCTACATGGCGACAGGGATTGCAGCCAAACCTCAGCTTCTCTGGGGACTACCTGAGGGCAAATATTGGGGATTCTGTACTGCGGGAGCAGAAAGCTGGTGCTACCAGCAATACAGCAAGCTGCTTAAAAACAGCTGGATGCTGCTTGCCCTGGAAGACTGGAACCTCAGCACCCAGCCCGGGTCCTGTGCCTGGGTGCGTGCAGAACTCTGTAGCGAGGCTCAAGCRGCAAGGCCACCCCACGAGAGAGCTCCAGTGTCTGTGCAGACGCAGGAGTTCTCACGTGCCCAATAGGACCCACACAGTGACAACCCCTCATACACTCTCACTTCATCCCTGGAAAACTTCAGAGATTTATGTTTAAAAAAACACTTCCAACATGGAGCAGCAGCTGAAGCCCCCCATTCTTGGCACCATTGCCGCCTCGGTCTACGTGTGAGTAACTAACACGACACRTGGGGGCTGACTCAGGACAGCCTGGGTGCTAAGCTGGGTGTCCAAAGGAGAGCCAAGGCAGTTCTCCTGAAGCCAACTGCTCGTTCATAATTTAAAAAATGATGTTTTGGATCAAATAAATCCATTCACAAATCGAGGTTTACCAGCAGCAGCAGAGTGCAGAAGAYGATTTATCTTCAGAGGTTGCTGCACCCCAAGTGTGCCCAAGCAGCTTATTTTGAGGAATATTTTCTAATCATAAAGCATTAAACAACAGGCTGTAATCRAACATCAACAAATCAATCTTCCTCCAGCCATCCCTCCTTGGGGGAAGTGCACAGGCTGCTGCTAGCAGCAGACTGAGAGAGTCCACCCTTCCCATGAGTTCCTCCTGCAGAAGGAGGGACAGGATGGCTGGGGGACACTGGATGGCAGCTGGGATCCCCCTCTCTGGCCCACTGGATGGGGTTTTGGAACCATCTCCAACTCTCAAGGCACCAGAATCCAGCTATCTTGAGCAGGCTAGCAGCTATGTTCTCCAACACTGGAGTTCTCAAACTCCATCAGCCCAGCATCCCTATGACAAATCCCATATCAGGGTTGAGGGTTTCTGCCTTTGGAAGGAACTGTTTTCTGCATGAAGAAATGGCTCAAGTTATTGGCTTGCATCAAAACAGAGCAAGTCATCACTCACAAGGGAAGTCAAACYAGTTATATGCTACAATCCATTTCTTCAGCTGCAGAGAACACACAGGAAATGTGTTTTATAAAGAAACCCAGGCTGGCTGATCCTGCGCTAGCAYGGACTAACACAGACGAAACAGGAACCGGTACGTCAGCGAAGGCACTCGCTCCTTCGGAAATTCATCAGCTTACTGAGAAGAGCCTTCCTTAAAACCTGCCCAGCTCCTCCCTTCCAGAGACACGCACGCTGTGACCAGGCCATGAGGACACGGCTAATGTGGGGCAGCAACAGCGTCGGGTGGGAACAGCCCTGGCACCAGAACATCACATCACTGGTGACCCTCTCACTCAGGTGAGGTGTGTCACGTTCACCTGCATGGGCACCTTCACCTCATCCTGCATCTGCAGGGACGGGAGCACTTCTGCTGCCCATGGGCACCTTGGGGTGGGCAGCAGACACAGCCACGGCCCTCACGCACCAGAGGGACATTGTCACCCATGCACATGGCAGGGTCTGGCTGCTCCTGCTCTGGCAGAGAAAGCACCAGAAGCAAGAGAGCACTCGCAGCTGACTGAAGGGCAGCAGACTTGGGGCATAGGGGCTGTAGATATGAAGAGCATGAGCCCTCCAGGAGTCGAGGTATTAAGCCCCATCTGTGTCCTCGCTGCTGGACACRAGAAGCCTATTTCAGCTGCACGTAATCTCAGGAGGCGCAGAGTTCATTATCTGGCTAATGCAGAGCCCATGTGTTCTGTACAGGTAGAGACAGCACAAAAAACAGCTGCAGAAAGCAGATTTAAATAAAATAAACCAGGCCCCATGTGGTGGTATAACAACAGCCAGCAGCTAAGCACCTCACAGCCACTCGCTCACTCCCCCACCAGTGGGACTGGGGAGAGAACTGGAAGGACAAAAGCTGGAGAACTCATGGGTTGACGTAGACAGGTTAATAGGGAAAGCAAAAGCTGCGCACACRAGCACAGCAAAACAAGGAATTAAATCCCTGCTTTCATGGGCAGGCAGGTATTCAGCCACTTCCAGGAGATCAGGGGCCTATCACATGTAATGGTGACTTGCGAAAACAAATGCCACCACTCCTAATGTGCCCCCTTCTTCCTTCTTCCCCCACTTTATATACTGAGTATGATGTCATATGGACTGGAATATCCCTTGGATCACTTGGGGTCACCTGTCCTGGTTGTGGCCCCTCCCAACCTCCTGCTCACCCCCAGCCCCCTCCCCAGTGTGACTGTACGAGAGGCAGGAAAGGCCATGGCTGTGTGCAAGCCCTGTTCAGCAATAACAAAAACATCTCTRTATTATCAACGCTGTGTTCAGCACAAATCCAAAACAGAGTCCCAAATCAGCCACTGTGAGGAAAGTTAAGTCTACCCCAGCCAAAACCAGCACACCCCAGCTCATCCTCATCTAGTCTGCAGGATACAGACAAGCAGCTCTGTAAGTCTTTTACAGTCAGGAGCAGAGCTTGTCACTCAGCCCACACACTCCTGCTCACCTGGATCCCAGCATCACCAGTGGGGACTTACAGATAAAGCACAGCACATCAAGGCTGAAAAACAACAGCTTGTATGTTTTTCAACATGAGGAGTCTTCCCATCAATTTCTGGGATCGAAGTCCTACCTTTCACACCTGAACATGAAAATGGGAAATATTCAAATGTTCAAGGCCAGGCTGGTCTAGTGGAAGGTGTTGGGCAGGGGGTGAAACAAAATGATCTTCAAGGTTCCTTCCAATCCAAACCCTTCTGTGATTCTATGATCTGTGTCACCCCATTGTGTCACCAAGCCTCACGAGCCAAGCAGCTGCACGTGCTATTAGCAATGTACGGCTGCTGCATGAAGATCCTGTTCATTCCTCACCTGCAGAGAGGACAGGCATTCTTCCCTACACAGAGCTACCAGCAAGTTTCCCCAAATCCCCAATTYCTTCTTGGCCCAAAGCAGCCTTTTTGTAAGTGCACCTTGGAGGTGCTCAGTACTGTACAAATACCTGCTTAAGCACCACGGAGGCAGGATGAGCTCTGAGCTGAGGAGCCCTGCCTAGGAGTCCAGAGAATTCCCTTGGGTGCCCCTCGGCTCCCACCCTGCCRCTCTCCGGCTTGCTGGGAAAAGGGGAACTGTAGCTGCAATTCGGACACCTCCACTTGAGTTCAAAAACCAAATGAGTAAATAAATGCAATTCAGGAAAACATACAGGAATTCTGGTTTTACATTATTTGTAAAAGTTTTCAAAGAAACCACCGTCCGGGTTCTTTGTCCAGACACGTCTCCTGTCCCTTGCCCCGAGACCCCGTCACAGCCCCTGATCCTGCACGGACCCTACAGGCACTGGGTGTGCCGTGGGCTGCTGACACCGCTGTGGAACGCCCACCTGCCCTGCCCACCATGCGCACGCTCGGTCAGCACAACCAGCAGAGGCCTAAAGCTCCAGCTGGGGCTTGGAGACCCTCAGCCCTGGGAGCAGCTCACTGTGCTCCCAAGGGAGTTGCTAAGCCCTTGGGCAGATACAATCTCCAGCAGCTGAAGTTACAGCTCCCGTAAGCTGATAGCATTCCTGGGCATTGGCACAGCGCAGGTGCAGTTAGAAATAGCACAATGTATGGCCTGGTGGCATTTCCAAAAAATACGCCTGGGAGCAGAGAGTGGAGGGAGAGGGGCCACGGATGACAGAACAGGGAGCAGCAGCACAGATCTACGTGTCTCCAAATGCAGTCCTGGGCACAATGGGCAAGTGCTTTCGAGCATGGGAAGATCAGCGGGATGTCACCCGACGTGCAGCTCCAGCCATCAACGATGGGCACACAAAAATGCAGTACAGTTTATTTTAGACTTGTTCTCCTACCTCATATTAGCATGCAGAGATGCTGACTCCAAGCTGTTTGCAGGAAGACTGAGAAACAGTAATTAAGTTGGATGCCTGGTTTTAGTGGACTGAAGCATGTAGAAAGCAGGCCAAGAAAAATCTCAAGCATTCATCTTCTGCACTGAAATAGTTCATGTGACCAGGAAGGTGTGTTAAAAAATATAGCTGTCACACTAATCATCCCCATCACTTTATATCAAGATCCAATCTTTTTGTGCCACTGGTAGAGCAGACGAGGAGAGGTAAAAGGAAAAGAGGAGTGGTTTATGCTGCTTCACAAACTGCTGGCAGCAACAGTGGCTGTGTGGACATGCAGAACCCTGAACACCTTTGAAGGTGAAGTCACAATGCAAAGTTCCAGGTTTTACGTTAGTGGTTTCTACAGGCGGTGAGTGTGCAGACAGCTCTGAGCTTGCTGCACACAGGAGTAGTGTGATGGATGGCTTGGTGTACAGATACTGAGGGTCTATTAAGCTCATAGCAGTARAACGAAAACCTTCAGCATTTGCAAGTTTAATGGTTCCACAGTCACAGCTTGGGGATAGCAGAGAGAGAGAGGAAGAATACAGGATTTTGCAGACTGAAAAGGCAAAGGAATATACATCTTGTAAACTTCTTTCATGCACAGATGTAGATGAAAACCTACAAGCAGTTTTTACTAGAGGTCTTACTGCATGGCTGTGTCCAGAGAAGACGCACCTGCCATGAGGAGCTGCTCAGGAGGATCACAGAGCAGGAGACCCAGCCCTGTGGCACAGCAGGACCTGCTGAGCCTGCCAAGGGCCCATTCCTGCAGGGACACCCTCCCCACACAGCAGGGTTGGAGCAACACATGCTCCTTGAAAAGCCCCTGATCCCACCACACGATGCATTCCTGGAGCAGGGACAGGGTGGCCTTTGGAAACACGGATCTCCTTCCCTCCTGTGCCCCAGCCGGAGGCACAGCTGGAGCTGTAGCCGCAATCACTGCCCATCCCCAGCAAAACATGTGTGACACCAGCCCCACGGTCCTCGCTCCCCCTTCCTGGGCCTCAGATGGGCTTTCCTTAAGAGAAAGGCAAACATCCATTGCTCCAGGCCAGGGACAACCACCCTCCTCATGCCCTGAGCTGGCTCCCGGATGTCACACACCAGGGAAGCTACAGAACAGCAGGAGAAGATGCTGAACGGACATGTCTCTCCCGGCACTACTCTAAACCAAGAGTCTTACAACTTTGAGTTCTACAGGCTGCTACTCTGCCTGTTGTTTTTCCAGAAACTTGTTTTACTTAATTAAAACCCTGTCATTACCTGACTAGTACTTTCTTTCCAAAGAAACCCCAAGGACAAAGCAGTAACAACAAGTGACCCTACCAGCTTTTCCAACTCAAGCCAAGTTAAAAAAAAAATCCAATTTTTCCAGTTTTATGCATCCAAAAATGACCTGCAATGTTTGTACATTTTTTTCCAGTAATTACTCTCTGCAGAACAGATCACATGCCAGAAGACAGAAAGTTTCACAATGGAAAGTGTCACCAGTCACAACTTCTGCTGTGGCCAGGATTAGCACGAGTGGTGTAAGTGCTGAAAGTCCCCTCCTGGACTCTTGTTCTGATGACAAAAAGCCCTCGTGCTGCTGCCACTGAAGTCCCAGAACGACGAATTTTATAGTGTTCCCATGCAATATTACCAGGTTACCCACAGAAGCTGTGGCTGCCCCATCCCTGAAAGTGTCCAAGGCCAGACTAGACAGGACTTGGAGCAACCTGGGATAGTGGAAGGTCTCCCTGCCCATGGCAGGGGGTGGAACAAGACGGACTTTAAGGTCCCTTCCCACCCAAACCATTCCATGTCATCCTTCGGGAAAGAACAGTCAATGAGCAGCTGAAGCAAATATTTCAGTTCTACCTTTGGGGAAATAAGGAAAGCAACAAAATTCAATCCTCCTGAATGGAGAGAATTGGGTACAGACAAGTCTCTGAAATAATGAACAGTTTTATAAGTGACGTACCAAACCTCCAGACATGCTGGTCTAACTGGGAATCTAGGTAAATGTGACATGTGGAACATGAGAAGTTGTGTAGGTCTGCTTTTCTAGTTTTACAGTTCTTTATCCACCTGTCATGTTGGTTCCAGCCTGGCAGATCGTGTTGGCAACTCAGCTCAGACATGTAAGGCAGGAAATCACCTGTGATTGCTTGGCCAGCTGAAGAAGGTGAACAAAATAGTGATATACGGTAAATGTATAGACCAATATACACATGCAGAGATTTGGCTGAAGAGCACAGAGGGAAGGAAAGGTTTGGTCTAACCCAGGCCATCCCATCATTTTCTTATCATTGTGCACATGCTCTTCTTTCCCCCAGTTTACAGACCTGCTCTGTACCTGTAGCTCAGATCCCAAGAACCCTAGTGTCTGGAGCAAGAGCTGCTTCTCCTTCTTGAGGCCCTGCCCTGCAGCCTGTCACCCCTATCCTGGCCTACAGGTCCTACTGGTACCAGCAGCCAGCATTCTCTGCAGGCTGACCTGCGGTGGGCAAGCATCCTTCCATTCTGACTTCCACCTCTGGGCTTGAAACTCCTCTTGGCCACACGCTTTCCAACTCCCCATGGACTGACCGGCATGGCCAATCTGTCTGATCTGAGGCATCTTCTTCATGCTGTCCCTTCTCCTCCAGCTGGGCCATGCCAGCCCACCCAGAGCCCACAAGGACAGCTGTCAGCGATGGTGATGACATCGTTCCCTACCGCTGTCCCAAACTGCTCTGAGAGCTCAGAAGATGGAGTTTGCTGCTCCTTTAACCAGAGCACTGTCCGCACAGGAGCCATGGATTGGCCAGGACTCTTCCACTGGCAAGGACAGTACATTCTAGGCAGCAGGTTTATTTATACTCCTGATCTAGCTAATAGGAATTTGGGTCCAATCCAAACACTCTTGATATAATAAAGTCTTTAGCCAGAGTTAAGCAGCAGTTCTATGGGCAAGATCAAGGAGGAAGCTGAAACGCAGTTATACAGTTTTACCATCTCGAGTGTCCAGTTGTCCAGACACCCCAAGAACACAACATGAATATGCCATGCTCTGGTTATTTTCTCCAGCCAGCCTTGCTGAGATGGAGTCATAACCCAAGCAAAGCACATCCGTCATCACACTCAAGCAAGGGGTGAAGTCCCATGACAAAAGGTATGACAAAAATCCCATTCTCCCATCGGGATTACACTGACCATCTCAGTCCCACTGCATTATGACAACTTAGATAAAGAAGAGAGTCTATAGGAGCAGCACTGGCTTGCTCACACAGAGTCCTTCAAGCATGAAACAGAGCAGAGCCCTCAGGAGACAACATAATGAACAACACTGCATAAAGCACGACCTTTGACACAAGGCTCTTCCTGATGATTACTTCTGGTTTTTGACAAGAAGTTAATCCCTCCCCTTGTTTATCACCATCACAGATGAAGTCTTGTCTGGACAGTGATGACTGGAAGGCTGTGAAATGATTCCAGGTTTTATCCAAGTCACTGGATTTTCCCATGGACTTTTATTCCCAGTCACACCACATCCCGTATTTTTAGGTACTAAATTTTCATCCTGGGCAGAGTCTTGATTGTTTGATGAGAAAGGGAGACCCATCCACATCCATTACAAAGAATCAGCTCTCACGTTTCCATGCCCACCTAATGTCCTCACACAAAGAGGTGAAGCCCAAAGGAATCTGATTTGATCCAGGCCATTCCCCAGTGACACATTGAAAATTTAGGCACAAACCAAACCCCGAGTGCTGTGAGAGATATTGAAATACTGTTCCCCAAAGACAGTTTTTGGTACAATCATTTTGAGAAGCCATAAAGGGCCTTCATAAGAAATCCAAATCAGAGGGGGTCAGAGGGAGGGGAGCAAAGGGCCCCCAAGGGCCCAGAACTGTTACTGAACTGCTGGGCACCAGCACATACATATGATAAATGTCATCTTAATTCCAGTAAAAGTTTTAGTTTTTTGAGCCAAGAAACTGAAAGTCTAGGAATTGTTAGTCTCCCAGGCACACAGGGTTAGTTCTGACACAAACAAAGCACTTCAATACCGGCCCCGTCCCAGCTGCAAACAGCACAGGGCTACAGGTTTATCTGCTCTTTGAACAGGTGGTACTGCTTCCTCACAGGGTCCTGCCTGGCCTGCACTTCCCTCTGGGAATAGGGGCTCCAATTTCCACAGTTCTCAAGAGTTTGGAATTAAAGCTTCTCACCACCTCTGAAATTACCACCAACTAACAGCCAAGCATTTAAGTTTCACAATTGTAAACTTCAAATTTTATGGAAAAACAAATGCCAACAAATAGTGTAATATAAATTAAGAAAGCACCAGGAGACTTTTCATGGGAAGCATTAGTCTAGCAATCACTCACCTGATACTGGAGGCAAAGTTATGTCTCAAACTGTGTTAAGAGATCTCTTATTTCTGGAGTCAGGTGCTCAACTGCCTTCGCAGCTTCCGTGATCGCTTTCCGGTACATCCCTTTCTTCTTGCGATTAAATCTCAGTTTGAAAAATTCCGAGAAAGGAGAGAGTTTTGAAACGGATAAGAACGACGTCGTCGGAGAACCAAACCATGACACTTTAGCTTCTCGCCATGAAGGTTCCCCGTTCTCCTTCTGGCTGAGGTTTATATCAAGAACACGTGCTGGCCACCACGGAAACCCATGAATTTTACCCCAGACAATATCCCCCACTGAAACAGTCCTTCCATCTTCTGTGACACATTTAGACACACTCTGGGTGTGCAGTCTGACTGTCAACGGCGGTACAATTTTACGCTCATCTTTTGAAGATGAAGAGACGGAGGCATCATCACCAGGCAAAAAGTCACACAGTTCTGGTGATGTCACTTCTGAACTAGAAGACTTGGATTCATCTAGACTGTCATTGCTACACACCGATAAACTAGAAGAATCTGCTTTTCTTTTACGGTAATTCATGAGGAAAGCCAAGTTATCATGTCCATCTTTACCCTGGGAAAACCTTTTAAAGTCATCATCTTCTCCTGAACTTCCTGAAGATATCTCAGCCAAACTTCTGTCGGTGGACTCATCATTGTAAAACGCTCCGGGATTGGACTCCCTGCTGTTCTGAAGGACATTGATTTCATCAATCAGTTCTGCCTTATAAATTGAAACACTCTCACCATCGTTGATGCGATGGGGCTTCAGCCGTATCTTTGGGGGTGGGACATCCACACTGGAATGCACTGGTCGTGTGAGCTTCAGTTTTGGAATGGAAGCAAGCTGGGTGCCTGCTGACTTGTCCATTAAACATTTGGTTTGTCGACACCGTTCAGAGTCCCTGGTCTCCTCTTGGTCCCCGGCTCCGTTCTGCAATACTCGCTCCGGACAGAACGGTTTGACCGAGCCATGAACCCGGGAAGGGATTTTTACTACTTCACCTTTCCCTTGTGGAGTACTGTAGGATATTTTTATAACCGGTGTTCGATGCACCAGTTCCCCAGAAAACTTGTCATCCTCCCTCTTCTCTCTTTTGTTCCTTTTCTCCACGTAGTCGGAGTCGCTGTGCTTTTTCTGCTCCTTGTCCTGAATGCTCAGCTTCCTCCTGGTTTTGGCGTTCTGCCGCGGCGCGTTCGCGTCCTCGGGGTTCAGAGTGTTCTTGCACTTCTCGCAAAGCACCTGCCTGGGCCGCAGCCTGATGGTGCTCATGATGAGCCTCCCCGGGTCCCTGT
This sequence comes from Amblyornis subalaris, assembly GCA_018881555.1. NCBI lineage: Eukaryota > Metazoa > Chordata > Aves > Passeriformes > Ptilonorhynchidae > Amblyornis > Amblyornis subalaris. The sequence goes on from JACAXG010000093.1 coordinate 369,047, forward strand.
TCCGCGACAAACGCCTCCTCGTCCTCTTTATAGTCCGTGGCGGCGGCTGCGGGACCCACTGGTTGTAGGTGTGCCGCAGCCACAGCGGCCGCGGGAAGGGCGCTCCCTCGAAGTACGGCGGGTAGGGGGGCAGGCCGCCCGGCGCCGGCAGCAGCGGCGGCACTTGCTCCTCACCGATCCCCTTGGCAGGCTGCTCGCCCGCGGGCTGCGGCTCCGGCTCGCCCCGCGCGGCACCTCCGCCGTCCGCAGCTCCGTTAGCGCAGGCGTCAGCGGGGGGGTCCTCGTGCTTGGGGAAGGAGGATGGGAGACAGAACAATCCAGACCTAAAATGGGGTGAGAAGGACAGGGAGGGAAAGAAACAGTCAGGAGCTTTTAAAGGTGTTTCTCTGGGAAGAGAACCCAAAAAATCCCAACCTCCCACAACTTCAGTACTAAGAACACAACACTTTCTCTTGACTTTAAGACCAGGCAACCAATTCTGCCACTGTAAAAAATAACAGCAGTACAGAAATTCAGCAAGGTGTCCTACTCTTCTCCCAGAGAAGGCACAGGGATCAAAACCTCTATTTCTATGAACTCTATGCACAAAGGTTTGCTCCAAGAAGTCGTAAGTTTTATCACACAAAGCAGTTTACTGCATCAGCAGGCGGGCAAGGCCAGAGGAGGGATGTGATACGGATTAGCCTAGGGAGCTATGAAACTGCCCTTCTCACTGTAGATGCATGGCTAATTTTCCAGCTTTTCATTCTAACCTGAACACCTTGACTTGGGTGGATAACTTGCACAGGTTCACCAAGACACAGCTCTGCCCTGCTCCCCCGGTCTCTCCATATACAGCTGTGTTTGTTAAAATAAGGCATCCATTACTCCTTCAGAACAGCAAGGTTAACAATGATGATATTCAGTCATTCAATGCCAAGTCTCATTACAGGCCACTGAAGTCCAGATACAGTATCTCGCCTGGATATTGGCAGAAGCAAATCCTCTGAAATGCTGCAACTCACACCTGCAATTCACATCTCCAGAATTTATGCCCTTGGCCTGACATTAGAAATATTATGCTAACACAGCACTGGGACAGATTCTACCCTGAAACACTGACTCTTGAGTGTGCAATGATCGCTGCCTTGGCTTTCCAGAGACACTTCTGCGGAGAACACACAGTCAGTGAAATGTGTGCGCTTTTTTAATAATAACAAAATGTTGTATAGGAGAGCCATGAAGAAGAGACAACGGAATGAAGAACAGGTACAGACCAAACACCAGTGGGTTTCGGATGCTACATTTCCATTCCCCTCCTCGCCAGTCATTCTTTCCAATCGCCAGGAAGGAAGGACCGTTCCCGAGGCAAGGGAGGAGTTTCTTGGTGGTGTCACAGAGAGGGACACTTTGTAAGTATTAGCAGAAGGGCACTGAAGAGGAGCTGAAGGCATCTGCTCAGTCCCACAGCTCTCACCAAGAGCAGCACAAAGCCACTGTCGCGGGTTTCCCAATGGAGAGGAGCCTGCAAAGTCCTTCCCCATTACTGAAAAAGTGCAAGAACCTGCTGTTAAACAACAGTTTAGTTTAACTAGGAAAGGATTAAGCTGTTGAAATCACATAATTTGGAAGAAAATATTTTTGTTCTAAGGCTTTTTTTAAACACAGACAACCAAGAATGTGGGTGTCTTTAAATGACAACCCAGAAAAGCAATACAGTTTGTACAGCCAGAAAGAGATGTCGGCACCATTCATACAACCATCCAAAGTGAGACCATTTCTGAATGAAATGATGGCTATAAATTATGGTTATTTTATGCAGTGAGATTGCATTACTTGGTCACACCAGAGAACTACTCCTCACGTGGACACAAGCCCACTCCCCCTGCTCCTGCAGGGCCCCTGTCTGCTCCCACAGCCTGGCTCCGAGCAGGCAGGTCACTGAAGTCTCCGGCGCGGCATGGAGTTCCTTGCCTGGCAGAACCAGAGCACCCAAAGGTTCACTCACGGGATGGTTTATGCTGTAACATTAACTTACCAGCACACTGTAACCCTGCTGGGTGCCACGTCATGTACCCTGCAGACCTCGGGGCACTGCCCTCCCCAGCTGTCACCCTGAGCCACCAGGCACAAGTTCAGTAGGGAGGCCTGTTAGAAGGATGGGGACAAACTTCTCAGTAGGGTCTGCTGGAATAGGACAAGGAGTGATGGCTTCCCACTGCCAGAGGGCAGGGTTAGATGGGATATTGGGAAGGTATTGCTCACTGTGAAGGTGGTGAGGTCCTGGCACAGGCTGCCCAGAGAAGCTGTGGCTGTCCCATCCCTGGAAGTGTCCAAGGCCAGGTTGGACAGGGCTTGGAGCAACCTGGTCTAGTGGAAAGTGTCCCTGCTGATGGCAGAGGTGGCACTGGAGGAGTTTTGAAGTCCCTTTGGACCCAAACCATTCCATGACTCCATGACTGTACACCAGCGCCAGCACTCTGAGAGAAGACACGACCTGCCTTGTCCAAGAGATTACACAAACTGACATGCTGGACAATGAAACAACTTCAGGCTAATTTTTGGTGGCAGCACCTTCCACATGGCCAGGTATGGAATGGCTCGTTTAGGGGGCCATAGCCGGGCAAGGAGAGATGAGCTCTGTGAAATCCTGCTGCGGCACATGGCATGGCACGCTGCTCCTGTGCTGGAAGTGTCTCCGAAGGCCAAGACAGCAGCTCCATTGAGGAATCCTGCTTCTTCCACACCTTCCATGCCAGTTCCAGGCAGAAGTAAGAGGAGCTCTGCTGTCTTGCTCGCCTCCCTGTGAAACATAGTGCATCCCAGCCCTACATCTCAGGCACAGGGGGAAGGAAAACAGCTCCAGAGAGGCCATGCAGATACTCTCACCTTGTCACCACACTGCCAGGCAACAGCAGTGCCCAGTCAGCACAAGCGAACCACTGCCATCGCCCCAGGCTGCTCTTGCTGCTTCTATCCTCCCACACTGCACACTCCAGGGGGGTTTCTCTATCCCCCCACACCACACTGCACACTCTGCAGGGGGATGCACTGACAGATTGAGCTCATCAGGCTCCTGCAGCCCCCAGGAAGGACAACCACACCTGGTTCCATCCGACCCTGAGCCAGCTGCCATATCTGCAGCCCCTGGTGCTCCCCCTGCCCAGCCCAAAGCCGCCTTCCACAGCAGGCAGAGCTCCTTGTAAGAGGATTTCGTACTGAGGTCTTCCCACCCACTGCAGAATGAGAAACAGTTCATCTGACACACTTGGCTTTCCAAGAGAAGCTCATTTTTCCCACAAGGAGAAACACCAAGTTCACCACCTTTCCCTACACCCCCCAAACTTCTGCGTGCAAATCAGGATGAAGTTCATGTATTTCTTCTGTCAACTCACTGTCACTGTTGGTCCTGCAGACTCAAGCCCACCCAGACAGGATGAAGGTGCCCAAGGTCAAGGTTAGGGGCAGGAGTGCTCTGCAGGTACACCATGAGCAGGTGTCCAAGGCCAGGCAGGACAGGGCATGGAGCAACCCAGTCTAGTGGAAAGTGTCCCTGCCCATGCCAGGGGGTAGAACAGGATGAGCTTTAAGATGCCTTGCAATCCAAACCATTCTGAGATTCTGTGATTAAAGCAGCAGGAAATACTGTTGATGGGATTTCACTCTGCTTGTAATCCCCCTTTCTGGGGCAGCTGCAGCCAAATGGACTTGATTACCTCAATCCAGTCTCTGCTTGGACCAGAAGAGGCCATCCTCCTTTATTTATATCCCTGCATAATTAAACCCCAACTTTTGAAGTAAGTTCAGTTGCAACAAAACTACCAAATCGTATTATTAGAAACACTGCAACTACAGTCAAAATGCATTTAAATCTCTTCTCGAGCATGGACACTACAGAGCTCACTTTGAGCAGAGCCAATTTATCAGAAGCAAATAACTGCCAGTCACTGGGCAGGCCCTGGTGCTGCTGCATCATCCAGGCTGGGGCAGGAAGGGACACCCATAGGAAGGACACAACCACTTTTTTCTGCAAATAATTCCCCAGCAGTTGGAAGGTGAGGCATGACTACTCCCTACATCCCCCCATTTCTAAAGGCACAGGGCGGGGGGGCAGGCAGATGGCAGGGGCAGGCAGGGTGCAGGCAGGCAGTCCTGCTGCCCACACACCTGCCCGCAGTCCGAGCCCCCGCAAACCCGGGCAGGTGGTTTGGGGTTCAAGCCTGCACCTGCCTTTTGTGGTAAAACAACGGAGCCATACATCCGGGACCTGGACAGACAGGGATCCCCTGGCCCTCAGGGTGGCAGGCCTGCCTCCTGCTCAGCTCCCCACATCTTAGGAGAACTAGCCATGGAATTGCAGAATGTTTGCACTGGAAGGGACCTTAAAAATCATCCAGTTCCAGCTCTCCTGCCATGGGCTCGAATGTCATTCATCAGACAGATTGCTCGAAGCCCTGACCAAGCTCACCTTGAACACTTTCAGGGATGGGGCAGACACAACTAAGTAAAACAGATTAATCTACTATGTGATGCTAAAACCACTTTAAAGCACAAAAGAAAGGCCCTCCCTTTCTTTTGGGGTATTCTCCTCTTTCCATGCATGTAAAACAATCTGCTCTGGTGGCTCCTCTCCTGCCAGTCCTGTCCCACTGCCCAGGGGGTACAGGCAGAGCATGAGTGAACCCTGCACAGGGACAGGCCAGCAAGACATGGCTCCATCAGCCAGGCAACACCAGGAGGGGAAAGATCTCTACCACGTATCCATTTTGGGCACTCCAAGCTCAGTACCAAGTGGATAAATTCCTGCTGCCTTTGGGATACATCCTGACCTTCACCTTCCAACCACTGCCAGACCGACTCCTGCGTCCTGCTGCAAGATGAACAAGATCCCTCCTCCCCTCCACATCCCAGACCTGGGATGGCTGCAGTGCTCACTCCAAGTCCCCAGGGTTCACCAGGAGCCAGGCACCTGCCTCACACACAGAGAGTCCCCTCCTGCTGACAGCAACGAGCAGAGGCCATGGCTCTGGCATTGTGCTGGCCACCACACCTCACTGCCCCAGGACGGTCAGCACAGGCCAGCCAGCGCTGGGCACCACAGCAGGCAGGGTGCGGCCCCAGGCGATGGCCATGGAACAAGCACTGGCCCTCGACCCTCGGGGACGGCCCCAATGCCCAGAGGGCCGGCCACCCACCACGCTCCCAACAAGCACAGATCAGCGTTACCAGTGACAGGGCTGGGGCAGCACCGGGCTGCAGAGCCTCCCTACAGCCTGGGAAAAACACCCATCTGGTTGTTTGTTGGACCCACTGGGGGCAGAGGGAAAAAAAAACATGGAGAAAAATAATGGACAAAACTCAGGGTGAAAAAAAAAGGTAAAAAAAGTGTCACTGCAGAGGAAGACCATTTGAATGTGAGAAGACAGAAACAGTTGGTTTGGGAGGCTGAAGGGACACCGACTGCTCGGCCTGGGACCAGACTCCAGGCTGGGTTTATGGACTCTGGGCAGTGTTAAGTACCTGAATACTTTTGAAAATCTGTCTTCAATTCTCTGGGATAGCCATGTGAAACGAAATAAATGACAAAAATGAAGCTTAGAAGTCCTGCTCCACACATCTCCTAGGAAGGACCGGAGATGTGAGGCTGCTGTGCTCCCACGCAGCACTAACCTGGCATGTCCCTTACCGAGCACACCGGCACCAAACCTGCTCCGCACAGTAACACAGCCCGGCACCGCGCCGGCCACAGCCTTCGGACAGCCGGACCTGCCCTACTGCGAGCACAAACACCTTCAGAGTCGGGGCAGGTGTGACACACGGGGGTCGGGGCAGGTGTGACACACGAGGTCCCCGCCGTACAGAGCCGCAGCCTGCGGGTGCCCTGCTCGGAGATGCCCCTCTCGGGTCCGCAGGAGCTCGGGCTGTGCCGCGGGACGGCCACAGCCCCGCGGGAACGCAGGGAACACCGCAGGACCCGCCCGGCAACGGCCGCCTGGCCCCGGGGTCCCGCCGGGGAGGTTTGGCGGGCGCGCGGCGGGGGGAGCCCGGAGCTCGGACGGGGAGGGCAGTGGTCGGCGCGGGTCCGGGACACGCTCACCGGAGCCACGTGCGGGGCCGCGGCCGGTCCGGCCCCACCGGCCCCCGGGGCGAGGGCACCGCTCCGCCCCCGCCGCGTGCCCCGGCCCGGTCCCGACCCCGCCGCTTTGTCCCGCCCGGGCGAACAAAAGGCGCGGGGCCAGCGCGGCCCCGTCGCCCCCGGCCCCGCTCCCCGCCGCGGTCCCGGAGCCCCCATCCCCGGCCGCACCTCTTGGAGCAGTCCAGCAGCACGCCGGTGAAGCGCCGCTCCCCGCAGCTCAGCGTCACCACCAGCGTGTCGTTCACCATCTGCTCCACCAGCACCGGCACCCACGCGCCCACCCGCGGCGGCGGCGCTCCTGCCGCGTCCCCCGCGGCCGCCCCGGCCCCGGCCTCGGCCTCGGCCTCGGCCATGCTCCCGCCGCTCCCCGCCGGCGGGGCCGCTGGGGCCGGGCCTGCGGTGACCTCACGGAGCGTCCGCCGCCGCCGGGCGTGACGTCACAGCACCGCCCCGCCGCCGGGCATGACGTCACAGCCCCCGCCCCGCTCCGGGGCACGTGCATGCGGCGGGGGCGGGGCCGAGCGAAGATGGGCAGGGCCGGGAGGGGAGGGGCGGGGCCAGGCCGGGAGGGGCGGAGCCGGCGCCTTGCGCCACCTGGCGGCCGAGCCGCGACGGCAGCAGAGGGAGAGGAAGGGGCGGGGCCATTCCGGGGGCGCGGCCACCATGGGGCGGAACCATTCCGGGGCCGGGGGTGTCCAGGGGGCGGGGCCACCATCGCTGCACCCCCCCCTCCTCCTGTGGTAGAGCGGGAATCCAAACGCCGGGAATGCTAACGCTGGGATTCCAAACGTCGGGAATGCTAACGCTGGGATTCCAAACGTCGGGAATGCTAACGCCGGGAATCCAAACGCTGGGAATCCAAACGTCGGGAATGCTAATGCTGGGAATCCAAATGCCGGGATTCCAAACGCTGGGAATGCTAACGCTGGGAATCCAAATGCCGGGATTCCAAACACCGGTAATGCTAACGCTGGGAATCCAAACGCTGGGAATGCTAATGTCGGGAATCCAAACACTGGGATCGCTAACGTCGGGAAGCCAAACGCCGGGAATCCAAACGCTAGGAATCCTAACGTCAGGAATACTAATGCTGGGAATCTAAATGCCAGGATTCCAAACGCCGCCTGCACAACTACCCCCTGTGGCCATTCTCAGAGGACTGTCACACTCATCTCCAGCTTCCTTGGAATTCTGACATTCTGAAAAGTTGCATCCACTTACCGTCGTAACCACCCTTTACAGAATCCCGGAGAGCTGGGGTTGGAGGGACCTCTGGAGATCATCCAGTCCAGCTCCTGTCCGGGCAGGGTCACCTGGAGCAGGTGACACAGGAACACATCCAGGAGGGTTTGGGATGTCTCCGAAGAGGGAGACTCCAGCCCCTCCCTGGGCAGCTGTTCCAGGGCTCTGCCCCCTCCGTGGGAARAAGTTCTTCCTCGTGTTGGGGGGGAACTTGTTGGATTTTAGTTTATGGCCATTGCTCCTCGTCCTGCCACTGGCATCACTGAGCAGAGTCTGGGACCATCCTCTGAGGTGTTTGGATTGATGGGATCCCCTCTGAGCCTTCCCTTCTCCAGACTGAGCAGGYCCAGCTCCCGCAGTCTCAGTCTCTCCTCGTCTCAGAGATGCTCCAGTCCCCAGATCATCCCTGTGGCCTCGGCTGGACCCTCTCCAGCAGCTCCTTGGCTCTCTTGTCCTGAGGAGTCCAGAACTGGACACAGCATTCTGGATGTGCCTCACTAGGGCTGAATCAAGGGGCAGGATCACTCCCTGACCTGCTGTCCATGCTCTTCCCTATCCAAATACCAATCCAAATGCATCCCAATGCAAATATTTACAAATAACATGTAACTATTTTTATCAGTCCTTTCTGGAAGGAGCCTGTGGTTTCCCATATTGCTGACAGACTGAAGCACGTGTGATCCATATGGAATCAATACAGTGTCTCTGCTGTGACTGAAGCTGAATTCTCATCGTGCTCAAAGGGCTGAGACCCAACTGTGTCAAGCAGAGACTTGCCAGAAAGGCTAATGAACGATTCCTCCCATGAGCAGCACTGTGCCTCCTTGCCTCTGTTAATCCAGACAGCAAAATAGGAACAAAACCCCTCAACTGAGTTGATGTTTGATATCATTTTTATGGAACCCTGTTAATGTTTCAATCGCTGTATCCACGAGCCAACGTCCCGGGGCTGCCTCGGCTTTCCGCAAAGCCTTGGAAAAATGTTGGAAGTAGAACACAGGCACAGAGCGAATTTCTGATGGCCCCAAGGACAGAGAAATCTGGACTCATTTTCAGAAAGAAAAGGATATTTTGAAGCATCCTCCAAACCCTGGTGATTGTGTTCAGGATTCAGCAGGTATCCCTGCGGTGTCCCTGTCACATGCACTCACTAAATCCAGTGGCTCTGGACACACCTGGGGCAGCTGGGCTGTCTTGGAATACACAGAATAAATCAACGCCCAGCTACCAGAATGGACACAGTAGACAAACATAACCACATGTTACAGACGTTCAAAGGAGACCTTGTCAGAGTGAATCAAATTGGCTTTGATGGGATGTTCCTTTTCATTTTCCTCCTCCTGCTTTCGTCATTCCCATGTGCTGTTTGATGTGCTGTTCCAGTTTTCCCTTTCTGAGGGATCTAAGTAAACATGGTAGAATTATTATTTCAGTTGCTTTGCTTACTATACTAACCTTCTGTGCTCTTCAGACCTGTCTGGCCACAGCCGTGGCATCTGGAACCACCTCTTATTATGAGATAGTTTAACGTTGTGTATTTTCCCGTAAAGCTGGTGAAAATTCCCCTTGATTTACAGGCGGAATTTCAGTAATTGTGTCCTGAAAGGATCAGCTGGAACATGCCTTTGCAGTCAGTTGAGACACAACCTCAAATACAGCCACACTAATTTTTAGAAGTTCAGAAGAAAGCAAACCATCGCATCTTGTCACCAGGAAGCCCAGCAGAACATCTCCAGCTTTCCCCATGCACGTCTCGGTTACAGAAGGGCAGGTGCTGTGTCCTCCTCCACTCCAGGGAAGGCAGCAGGGCCCTGCCTGCCCCCAGGGCCTCCTGCCAGATGTTCTGACCTCTGCCTGCCCAGATCAGGGGACGGTCAGTTATTTACGGAACACAGCTCTGCTGGGAAACACCAATGGGTGCTGACTCAGGAGCCTCACGGGGTCACGGGTGGCAGAGCCAAGGCAAAGCCCCACCTCCACGCTCCTCAGATTCCCAGACTTCTGCTCTTTGGCACTCTGCTGCTGGGTTAGGCTCTTCCCTCGGCTGTTTCCAAATTAAGCTACAAAAAAAATTGTCTTTGTTCTGCTAGGTGGAACTCCTTTAAAACCTCAAAAATATCTTGTGAAGCCAAATTATTTCCTAGACAAACCACCTTACCTGTGCTTCAAGTTAATAAATCCCAAGGTTTTTCACTGAGAGAAATTGCTGTGGTAGGTTGGAATCATTTTATAGGCACTTCATTTCTGGCTGTGCGAGGCTCCCCTCCGCGCTGCTCACGGGACAGCTGCCAAGTCTGTTTTGACTGCAGTGCCTGTGCTGCTGCAGTCACTCGGCTCACAGAGGGAGAATCCTATGGAACAAACCCATTTCCAGAACTCTCCCTTATGGCATTATCACCAAGGGTGGTGACAGAGCAGAATGGACAGGGCTCACATCCATCTGACACACAGAGTATTTACTCTGGGGAAAGCCAAGGTGTGCAATGGCAACACAAGTACTCGCCTGTCCTCACCTTTAGCAAAATTGCTCAAAACCAGGATTCTACATCCAAGACAGTCCCATAATTTTAGGGAAAATATTCTAAGTTTTGTTAAGTAAAAGCAGCTGCCTAGTGTTTTTTCCCCCCATTCCATCAAGTACTTGGAAATGGAAATCTTTGGGGTTAAATAAAGGGATAGTCTCTGTCATGCCTGAAGAATATGAAAACTGCTTCTAATACACGATAAGAGAACAGAGAAATACACTACGGATGAAAGCAAAAGTGAAACACAATCAAAGTATGAAAATTTGTTGCAAAGTTCTCATTAATTTCATTGTCAGGCATTAAACAACCGTAACCCAGGCGTGTAAGGGGACACGCACCCATCCGAGTGCAGCCTTGTGTGCACCGCGTGTGCAGGACAGCGGCCTCTCCCAGTGCTCCCAGCACTCCCTGTCCCTCCCGACGGCGGACGGGCCGTGATCCTGCCGGGAGACACCAGAGGACAGCATTGCCTTTTGCTGGAGCGCGCCGCTGGGAACCCGCCGGGGCCATCCGAGCAGCGGTGCTCAGAGGCTTTGGGAACACGGGCACTCACGGGTTCTTCCATCACCCTAAGCCCAGGGGAGGTCAGAAAGTAGTGACTAAACGAGCCTGCTGAGATAGGTATCAAGGAGCATCACAACGATGCAGAGACAAAACTTTTAGAAGTGAAGGTACATGGCAGGATTTACAAGATGCAGAAGTACAGKCATTACCCAATTCCACCCAAAACGTTCATGAATATTGGGAGGGGGAGAAACATTGCTATCATGGCAATTATTGACCGAAAAATTAAGTACATCTCCAGTGGGTTTATTCCTTACTTTACACTGCTGGAAACTTCCCTGTTTCAGAAAGGATTCACCAATAAATTCTCTACAATAGGGTTTGTATTATTTGCAAATTGCGAAATATGACACATAAAACATTTATGTAGTGCTTTCTATCCAAATGTAAAGGAACTTAACATCTTGAACTTTGATATAGTAATTTATCATATTGCATATACTAGAAATGAAAAAATAAGTTACCCATAGGATTTCAGAGTCTGTTGTTATTCAGTATTACATAGTTTTTCAGTAGAAAGAATCTGGACATTCAAGGGTACAATTACCAAAATAGGAATACAAAAGGCAGCAACTGAGAAAATAAAAAAGACTGATAGTGCTTTTAATTCTGGATAATAGAAAATATAAGAGTTGGTTTGTATTCTATACACTTACGTAAAAAATACCATTCATGCATCAAATACAGATTTGGTAATGAGGCACATTAAACTGCTTTTATATTTTCCAATAAAAACGTGGAGTTTTCCAGCACTTGCATGTTTCTTATCACATATCAGTGAGGTTTGGTCACTTGCACAGAGGAGCTGCCTCAGAGCAGACCTGTTCCTCACTGTTTTAGTAAAATCCTGGGCTGCACCTACACGTTCATCAGCAAGAAATTCTTCATCTTTTATCATTTCTTCTTTCAACTCCTAAACTCCTGGCTCATTCCCTTCCTTAGGCCACTCTCCTGGCAAATCCACACTGGACTGCGACAGTTCACTCAAGTTCAGCTCCCCAAGAAGAAGCATTTCTGTGGAATGAAAGGGAGATTGCTGCAGTCCTGTGTACCAGTTAAATTAACTGGGTTTTAAGCAAAACAGAGTGTGTGTAGTGTCAGTCAACCAATCCAACAGAAATGGAGTTCATTGGTCTATTTTCTTTTAATACATATTTTATTTTCAAGGCTTTTTCACAAAGCAGTCTGTGTTCTGGAAGAAACCAGCAACCTATTGATGTACATGAGCACAGCAGTGGCTTCCTTCTGATTGATAATTAATGGATCTCATCATTAATGGATCTCATAGTTAATGGATCTCATCATTTGGCAAACTCTTCCCCTGGATTTTTATCCATCCCATCACATAGAAGCTGATCCAACTTCATTCCAACAATCATTTTTGTTAAGTGCTTAGTACTTCTGATTCATGCCAAATTTGAGAGCCGCGTGTCCTCAACACCCTGCAGAAATGAAGTTCTTAGGGTTGTGTCCACGGTCCTACTGAGGGTCTGTGGTTGCTGTGACCATGGAGATGTGGGCCTGGTGAGCACAACCCTGCATTGCTGCCAGAGCCCCTGCTCTGTCAGGGCTCAGCCAAACTCCTTGCACCTGATGGAAAGTGCACCACAGCCCCCAGCAAGGTTTAAATGCATCGAATCCCCTGTATAAACAACTGGGAATTCTGAAACAGAGCAGGGCATGACAGCGCAAAATCCCAGCTCTGTGCTGGAATCTCTACTTTGAAGAAAAAATAGAGTGGAAGCCAGGACTGACCTAATGAGTGTGTACGTAAGCACTGAGTTAGAGCCATATATAACACCAGTTTCTTCTCTCACTTCATTTGCCTGCAGCATTTATAGCCTCCCAGTGCTGACTGGGGTATAAATAAGTATTGCATGAGCTGTGTATGACTGAGTTAACGACAGAGCTCCCTGCATGATGAATAGAAGTTAAAAATATGTTCCATGTATCAGAGGAAGCAAGAAGGCAAAGCAAACAGCTACAATAATCATTAACATACTACAAGGGCCCAGATGCAATCTGTGAGTCAAAACAAGAGAGATCTTTTAACATAATCGATTTAAATTTCAAGGCCAAGTTGGACAGGGCTTGGAGCCTGGGCTAGTGGAAGGTGTCCCTGCCCATGGCTTTAAGGTCCCTTCCAACCCAAGCGTTTCTGTCATTCTGTGATCCTAAACATGTGATGTAATGTCATGTAATGATGACAACCAAGAAATGAAAGCTTTTGCACACCTCACATTTCATCCCAGCTGGCATCTCAGGTTAAACACACTTAGCAGTATCTGAAATTACACCTTTACAGGTACTAATCTTCACACAGTGATCCTTCATATTTACCTGCTGCTGATTAAGTCCAGGTACATTTACACTGTGCTCCAAAGCCTGACTTACTCACTGGCACCTGTGTTTGTGTAAAGAATTCTTCGGTTGCCCACGGAAGTGCCCAGCTCATCAATAGTYGACCACCACAGAACTCAGCCACCCTTTTGAGCAGGTCCGTACCCAGAGCTGCTGCTGCCACTGTTACCTCTGTGGTGTCCAGAGACCGTGAGGTTTGGCTSTATCCAAACAGAGGCTTGGCTCTATCCAAGGTACAGGCTCAGGGGGCTCCCTGAGCCCTGGAGCAGAGAGACACTGGATCCCATTCTGGAGCAGCAGCGTGGTTCCCAGGCACATCCCAGCACCCTCCCTGCGCACAGTGTGTAGCTACTACTGCTCGCCCAGCTCCCACCCAGCACAGATGGGCCGTGTGGGAGGGAGCAGAAAACTCTCGCCTGTTACAGAAGGTTCCCAAACCTCATGTGCATGCCCACAGATTCTAAATATTAAGACCATGGGAATATTTTTATTTAAATATACACTATCTAAACTACCATTAAACGTGATCACAGAACTAAGTTACAATGCTCTTCCCGAGCATCATTTACACTTGTTTTGTCATTCCAATCTACTGGGTTTGAGTTAAGCAGAACAGAACTCCACCCCATGTACTTGTGCAGATAAAAATCAGCAGGAACACCACTTGATTTGCTATTTTGAAGAATAGTAATCAAATCCTGAACACTCTTGAGACTGTGTATCACTGAAGGGTAGTTAAAACCCAAAATCACTAACTAAAGTGTCTCAAGTATGCTGTGTGTTTGTTTGGAAAGGAGGCTGTAACAAATGGTAAGGGAACTTGGGAAAACAACTGGAATAGCTCACTTTACCACACAAGCAACACACACTTGTCAACTCTACTCTGCTCATTTCCAAACCAAACTCATTAAAATGCCAGTATTTACCAAAACCCCCTGCGCTCATTCACAGAATCATAGGACGGCCTGGGTTGGGAGGGACCTCAAAGCCCATCCAGTGCCACTCCCTGCCGTGGGCAGGGACACCTTCCACTATCCCAGGGTGCTCCAAGCCCTGTCCAACCTGGCCTTGGACACTTCCAGGGATGGGGCAGCCACAGCTTCTCTGGACAACCTGTGCCAGGGCCTGCCCACCCTCACAGGGAAGAATTTCTTCCCAATATCCCATCTAACCCTGCCCTCTGGCAGTGGGAAGCCATTCCCCCTTGTCCTGGCACTCCAAGCCCTTGTCCAAAGTCCCTCTCCAGCTCTCTTGGAGCCACTTTAGGTACTGGAGCATGGACAATTCTGTGAAATAGGGAACTTTGCAGTTCTAGCTCTATCATTAATACTATGTTAAAAATTAAACTAGGACTGGACTTCTAAAACAGCAAAATATCTTTAAAAGCACAAAAGTGTGCCTTACAAGGTCTATTTAATATATCACTGGTTTCCTTCCTGGAAAACTCTGTAAATGTTTCCAGATGATGAATTTACACCGATTCTGTTATGGCTGGAGGCAGGTATGAGGAACATTTCTGCAGCCAGGTCACCTCTCCCAGTCCACTTCAGTTTGACCTAAAGCAGTTCCCATCTCTCATGAGCCTTGCTGAGGGAGGTATCAATGCCCATGTGGAGCTCGCAGAATTTGTGGTCAGAAATAGCCTTAATTTCAGTCTTCTGAGAGAACAGTTTAACTTACAAACTGCTGAACAGCTTAAATCTCTAATCCTCCATGTGAATCTCACTGCAGACCACATTCAATGTAGTTCTCTTGCAAGTAAAAAAGCCAAGCTAGGAGGGTCACACAGATGGTATCTCAGTCTGGAACTCCACTTGAGATCCTGGTAACTTAAAATGTTGAGTAAGCAGGTTTTTACATACTCTGCATGCTAAAAGAAACGTTCACTAACATGGAAAAAATGATATAAACATTAAGCACAGGTAAGGTAGATAAAATATGTCTACATAGGAAAATGCACTGCTTGGTCTGAGGTCATGCTAAAATGTGGTGAAAATTGAAAGTAAATAGTGATAATTAAGCAACACTACTGCCAGATAATTTGTCTCAGAACAAGAATTAAAACCAAGGTCTTAAAACGCAAAGACAACAATCATGTGACATTCTGGGAATGCACGTGGTTCCCTTTACTGACACCACACATGGAACTGAGATTTATTAAAAAAAAGTCATCTGTACATCAGTATTTTGACTCCATTTCCAGTCTCACGGTATTTTGAGCTGATGTTTTTATATTTTAATATTTCACCACATGGCTTAGCATTTCAAGTGGCTTATTTATACCCTGAAGTTACTGCATTTCCTTGAATGATATCACATTTTAACACCCCTAATTCCAGTCTGATACTAATGGTACCCACAGTAATTAGCCTTCATTACAGGAAAGCTTAAGTATGAGAAGAGGCATTCTGTGGGAATATGCCCAGTATTTCTATTATTAATGGCTTTTGGAATCCGCCAGACCATAAATAATGCATCTTTCCCTCTTTGCTGACAACTTCTTAATTTTAACCTCCTAATGTAAATTTATAACTGCAATACTGTGGGAAAAAAAAGAGTGTGAGAACAGACAAACACAATTTGCTCTAAGAACATGAGCTCAAACACCACGTGTAAACACAGACAACACTCTCAGGCTTCTGGTGTGTGGATGAACAATATCAAGCAGATTGAAAAAATTACTTACAGGGTATTTATAGTGCACTAAATTTTTTTTTTAAGTAGGTCTGAGCATCAGGTTGTACACAAATGTGATGATTATGTCCCTTGACACATGGGCAGACAGAAGGCATTTCCTCCATATGTATCAGCCAGTACTGTATTTCCATTTTTCCCCAGAGTCTTTTGCTAATTAACTGTCTTCTTTCATTCCCTCATATCCTCATTTCGCCTATATCCCCTGTAAAATGTCGTCTATCCATACACATCCCTCTCTGCTGTTGGGATGAAGTGCCTGCCATGCAAACAGCCATTTCTCATCCCGACAAAACAGCCCAGCTGTTTTCTTCTCTGCTGGCTCCAAAGAACAGCCTCTGCTGACAACTTTGCCTTTTCTTTCTTAACCACATTCCATGAAATTAACGCTTTTGCCTCTCACACAAACACAACCTTCTCTTCTCCACTCAGGACTTTGAGATTCACAGGTTCATGTTTTACCACACCCCTGAGGTGTGTCCCTGTTTCTCCCAGCGCCCAGCATCAGCTGCAAAGCTGGGTGACACTCCTTGGAGGAAAGGTCACAGGGAAATTGTCCCTTGGGTCACACTTCCCTTCAAACAAATTCCAGTAAAGGCACACAAACACATCCCCAACACACCTGAAGGGGCCGGCTCCATACAGAGTAGCTTTCCATTCCTGGAATGCCTCAAGAAAGGATTTTAGTCCCTTTTGTAGAACACCTCAAGGTGGAAATTCAAGGGGACAGTGGCTCAGATTGGACACTGTTAATGCAGTCAAGTTTCCCGTGGACCAGGTGCAGTCAAGTTTCCCGTGGACCAGGTGCAGTCAGCAAACACAGGATCCCTGGCCAGCCCGGGCTGAAGGGACCTCGAGGGACCCAGCAGTGTAAAAGGTGGGTGAGAGCTCGGGGCCCAGAGCAGCTGAGCCAAAGAGAGGGGCTCAGATTTGCTGACTTTCTGATTTCTGTGATAACTACCTTCTTAACTAGTCTAAAACAGACTGTCATGTTTCTAGTGATTGCCTACACGCTTTTTCTTCTTTTGTCTTTTTTTTGACCTTATATTGTCCTGTTGCTTAGTAGCTTTGCAATATTTTCATGTTTTTTAATTTGATTTTTTAAATTTTTGACTGTTTCCCTAAGCAAATTATTCACCCCATTCAAGCTTATTCCAGACAAAATGAACTTTGTCAGCTAACCAGTGCCAACACCCACTCATAAATGAATGGAATCTGTTGATAAATAATTTTCTCATAGTGTATTATTTTTCTTCATATGAAAGAAAAGTAAAGTTTTTGATTGAAGTTTTCCAAATTTTCTTTCTAGTTCATTGTTCTGACTTTCTATTGCTGCTGAAGTCATTGGGTCTATATTGCTTCTCAGTCCCAGCATCACCCGGAGCTGTTCTTGCCCAAGTAAACMAAGAGCCACCACTGTCTCATAAGCAGAAGTATGTGCAGCACAGGTCATCCAGGCAGAGAGGTGACAGGTTGGGTGGCAGTCACCTGCCAGGTCCTGCTCACTGTCCGCTGACATGGGAACACAGCACCAAGGATGCACAATCCATTTCAGAAATCAGGTTTCTGCTGATTATTTATAAGCATTTATAAATTACGTTTCATAGCAGTAAAACAAAAGAAGCAATTTTCCCTTCCTAACTAGATTTTGCAGAATTAAATAATACTTTCCATCATTTTTGATTCAAACAAAAGCACAACAGCTGAAATCTGGTAAATCTTTGAGAAAATAAATGTACCAAGCCTCTAAGAGAAAGGTAATATCATACTTGGTCCTGACACTTATTTTAGATGTTTATAAAGATGTATTTTGAAAGCATAGCACCAAAAGCCCCACAGACATTCTCAGTCAGGATATATTTTTCACATTGTGCTGCTGGAGTCACTGTAAATCTCCATTCCCAGCTTAACTGTACAGTCCAAGCTGCCTCACCTTCGACAGGTTGGCTGCTTAAAATTCTTCCTGTGTCTGTCTGCCTTTCTCATTCCAGTATAYAATAATGTATTTGCTCTTTTTGAATGTTTCTGTAAAACCTCACTTGCAGAAATGACAAATACATTGCTAATGGCACAGCGCTTTGGTTCTAAATTGCCAGTAATTAAAGCTGAAAGGAATGTTACAAAACAAATCTTCCAGTGTGATTAGCTGCTCCATTTGACAGCACTTCCCTAGAAATGTCAACTCCAGCAATATTGACAAGGTATGCTTGAAAAGAAAAAACAGAACCCAGCATGGGAGAAACTGCAGGCCAGGAGCAGCCAACGGAGGGACTGGGGTGCTCTGGGACCCCTGGAGCGTGAAGGAGTTTTTCCAAGCACCACGACTGGGACAACAAGTGGATCCTTCTGGGCCTATTCTCTTGGAAGAGAGACCTGAGAGCCAAGTTTTCTTGTGATTCTTCACATCAAGGAGCTGGTCCATGCACCCTGCTGCATGTAGAGCTACACCACAGATACACCGAGAATGTACAGTCCTGGTGCCGGCAGGGAATGTGGTTTGTCCCAATTACACTGAAACTTAGAGGAAAGTTTAACTGCTCTGCACTTGTGCCACATACTAGCAGCATAACAAGCATTGATTTTACTGTAATTTAAGCTTATGAAGGAACAACGTGGAATCAGCCTCCAGTGTCTCACAGAATCATAGAAYGGCCTGGGTTGGGAGGGACCTTAAAGCCCATCCAGTGCCACCCCTGCCATGGGCAGGGACACCTTCCACTGTCCCAGGTCGCTCCAAGCCCTGTCCAATCTGGCCCTGGACACTTCCAGGGATGGGGCAGCCACAGCTTCTCTGGGCAACCTGTGCCAGGGCCTGCCCACCCTCACAGGGGAGGGTTTCTTCCTAATATCCCATCTTAACTTGCTGTCTTTCAGTTCAAAGCCATTCCCCCTTGTCCTGTCACGTTATACTCTTGTAAAAAGTCCAGGAGTTATGAGGACAGCTAGGGACAGAGGAATTACCTGGGGCCATAGAACAGTGGAAATATCCCAGGCCGACAAACTGGCCAAAAAAAAACACATAAAGGAAGAATTTGCCTATGAAGCAAAAATCCACCACCCTAGAAGTGCCATACATGTGATTATGGTACAGAGTGACAAAAGTGGGTAGAATTGAAAACACATGCTTGTTGCACAGACTAAGTATGCTGCTGTGTAATTCCTGCTGCTGGTTTTGTGAATGAAAATGCCTACAGAGCTCCTACAGGACTGTGTCACTGTCGAACCAGCGAGCATCCCCCGTGCCCTGAGCCCCCCCTCCGACTGCTGTCAGCACACATTGGTGGCAGGAGAGCTCAGCTTTGGGGGCTTAGCAAACTGAACCTATTCCAACAATCTAAACCCAAGTTTGCTAAGCAAGATACAATTACCAGAACACCTTTTCATAATGCCATGAGTCACAAATTAGAAAATTACTTCCAATAATCATAAAATACAAATTCAGAAATGGAAGAATTGTGTTATTAACAAACAGAAATGGTTTTGAAAATGTGCCTTGTAAAGGACTAGTTTATTACAAAGAAACTGAATCTATTTTTAAACAGAAATTATCAAAATGAGTCACAGATGACTTCATTGGAAGTCATATTGGAAAAATGAAATCTCTTTTTATCTTGCTGAAAGCCACTGAGGTTTGAACGCTCTGATCGGGATGCAGCGGGGGGGTTGCCCAGGCCAGCAGCTGCAGCTCTGGCTGCACTGGCACACCTCGGGGTGGCAAACTGGCTCTCCGCCTTTCAGCACCCCTTACAAGTTCAGTCACTTCAATTTTAAACCCCAGCACCTCCTGAGGAGCTTCACTCCAGAATTGTTCCTAAATCACTCATAATTCTAGAGAAGTCTTGTTTAGAAGCAGCCACATAATTCTGCAGTGCCTGGGCTTTCTTTGGTGGGCTGTAGAGTTGATAACTGGATTCTCACCGCCTTTTACAGCAGAGGAAACTGAGGCCTGGGCAGTGAACTTTTCATCTTTGCTAACTAATGACAATTTTACATTAATCAGGTGAACCAGATTTAGGAACAGCCACAGGCGAATAACAAAACTGCTTTGTCACTATTCAGACTTCTGCTCCCCTTCCAAGGGTGTCACATTCATTGAACAGGCAACTTTTAACAACAACAGAAAGTGCAATGAACAAAGGTGAACACTGAGAAGTCATTCCAGGTCTGCATGGAAACATGCCCAAGACCAACAGCTGAGACAGACTTATCATGGATCAACCTCCAAACTGACCTCAGCTGACATTGCAGATTTTTCATTGGTATTGATGGTACCAGTGTCATAAAACTGGTGTTCTAGTCACTAGAAAAGAACACAGCCAGCCACAGACCACGCAGTGCAGGGCAGTTCCTCTGAGTTAGTGCTGCCACTGCACCTTTATCTCCTGCTCTGTCCCTGCATCCAGGTGGTTCTGATGGCAGGTCTACAGCCTAGGGAGCAATGGGGAGTGGAGGAGGAGGAGTGGGCTGGAAATCAGCTCATGAAATACGATTTTTTTCAGAAAAAGCTGTCTTGTCAAAACATGAGTGTTTTGTAAAAATATACTAGATTTTGTCAATGCCTCTCTGGGTCACAGGCACAATTTCCAGGTGTTCTCCCGGGTACCAGGTGGACTGCTTGGTAATTCCAGGTCCCTGTGATTGTAGAATGTGATGTGAGCTGCCTTAGAAGCCCTGAAAGGTGCAGCTCCACTGCAAGGAAATGCCTTTAGTGATGTGGATTAAGGCAAATGCTTGTATTGCATCTCCTTTAGCCAAGGTTCAGACCATTGTGCTGGTCCAGGGCTCACCCTGTCCACTGCGGGGGGAGTCGAGCCTGATGCAGCTCTGGGGCAGAGGGACAGGGCTCTGCACATCCTGGTGCAAATGCAGCCCCGTGTGTGACGTGGAGGTGGTTGTGGTCTGTGTCACCCCCGTGATAATGCCAGCACCCTCGGGCTCTGCCCAGGGAACAGAGCAGCCAAAGCAGGGCTTTTAGTAGGACAGCAGCACCCCGGGCCAGCCACGCTGCCGGCCCTACCCAGGTCCGTGTGACTGCTGAAGGTAGCCAGGGGATGTGTGAGAGGGATGCAGGCACAAGCTGCTGGCAGCCTGGCAGGGCGTGCCGGCCGGGACGGGCACCTCTGCACAGCCGAGCATCGCCGCGCCCGGGGCGCACGCACGGCTCGGGCAGCCTGGTGCCTCCAGCCATCTGTCACCGCCGTGCTGCTGCCCAGAAACCTGCCCTCAGTTCCTGCAGTGCTCCGTACCCGTTGCTGTGGCCTGAGCAACGCCTCCAGCGCAGCAGGAACGCTGGCAGCCTCTTTTGGTACCTCTCACCCACAGAGACAGCAGAAACGGACAAATGCCACATATGGCAGGAATTCCCTCATCTCGGTAACAAGCCGGGAAACCTGCAATGATCACAGTATTACAGAGCAGAAATCCAGCTCTAGGATCTGGCCAGAAAAGAGCATTGTGTGAAACCAGTTTCACTGCAGGAAGGCAGCAGACTTGTGGCTCCTTCTGCTCTGAGGGACACAGAGATACTTTAATCAGCAAATAATATTTTTTTGATTTGTCACTGCTCAGCTCAGGATAAATAGAATAGTTATTCTAGGAACAGGCTGCTCATGTGAAGCAGGAATGGAATGTCTGATGTCCTGTCCTTGCCCTGCCTGGGCCACTCTGGCAGCCGGATGGGCAAGAGCGGGGCTGCGGAGGCCAACTTCCCTGCTCTCTGATGTGCTTTGATTCTCTGTTCAAAGCTTTACTTCAAATGATCCTTCTAGGAGACAGATGCCACAGGAATGAGCCCTGCTTCAGGATCCTCCAGGACCAGCTGGCACAGCAGAGCTGGGAGCATGTGAACCTGTCTGAGCAAACAGCACCTGATCCACAGGGGCTGGTCGGGTCCTCCCCCCGCCAGGCACCTCACACCCCACATCACCTCACACCCCAGGTCACCTCACAGCCCTCCTGCCCACCTCGGCACAGAACCTGGGAGACCAAACTGGAATGGTTCCCCAGTGCCAGAGGGCAGGGATAGATGGGATATTGGGAAGGAATTGTTCCCTGGGAGGGTAGGCAGGCCCTGGCACAGGTTGCCCAGAGAAGCTGTGGCTACCCCATCCCTGGAAGTGTCCAAGGCCAGGTTGGACGGGGCTTGGAGCAGCCTGGGACAGTGGAAGGTGTCCCTGCCCATGGCAGGGGTGGCACTGGATGGGCTTTAAGGTCCCTCCCAACCCAAACCAGTCTGGGACTCTGTCATTATAAAAAACATAAGTAATTTCCCCCCTCTCTCATAACACTTTTGCAATAAATTAAAACCATTTCTTAGATAAATATCAAAGTATTCTAAAGTCTAACCACAGAATTAAACACTGAGAGCCAAAGAAGTCTTTCATATCTTCAAACCAGAAGTGAGCACTCATCAAGCTCACTTGAGCTCTGTGGGACCTCATTTATAGGATTCCTTTCTAAAAGCGGAGTTTTCAATTGCCTGTTCAATAAAACAGAAAAGAGCAGCAACTGTACAATCAAAGTTCACTGAATTAAACAGAAATACAAGAATATTTTTCCTCCTTAATTTTTTTCTCTTCCTTTGTTTCCTACAACAGAAAGGAGTAGGAAAGGCACACAAGGCAAATCCAGACATCTCCGTCATTAACATCAGGGCTGGAAAACAGCACACCCCAAAGCTTTCCAGCATGACCATCTGAAGTTTGCATTTATGCCCATTCATTATACACTGCTCCAATATTTAGTATTTGATCTTT
Source organism: Amblyornis subalaris (assembly GCA_018881555.1). Lineage (NCBI taxonomy): Eukaryota > Metazoa > Chordata > Aves > Passeriformes > Ptilonorhynchidae > Amblyornis > Amblyornis subalaris. Next base: position 391,303 of record JACAXG010000093.1, read on the forward strand.
GCAAATCCTGCTTATCACTTTAAAGTCTGATACTGACTGTCCCCATTACAAACACATCATTTGCTGTTGTTTATAATTTTGCCGAGCTTCAGCTGTTTGGGTTGCTGAGTGCCTTCCTCCGGCTAAATCTGAGCTAAAGCTGCTCAGCCATTTTTGATAATAAGATTAGAAAGAAATATGCCCTGTTTTTATTTAATTTYATCAACTTCTTTTTTTGAAAAATTCTACTGTTCCTGTTCTGGGAAGCAGCCTGGAAGCTTTACGTAGGGCACATATGACATTTATGTCACATAGGAGATAATATTTTTTGATCTATCTGAAAACCTGTTAACATTTAGTCAAGCCCTAAGCTTCTGAAAAATATCAGCATGTCCAGGCTCAGAAAACAGTTGGTGTTGTTCAGCTGTACAATGCTCAGGGTTGCTGTGTGTGCTGCTGTTTGGAGCATCTCCTCTGGGCTCCCTCGTGTTTGGGGTACAGGGACACTTCATCCCAGCACAGGGAGGGTGACTGTGTCCCCTTGTAGCCCACAGCCAGGAAACAGAGACTACACAGAAACCATGTTTAACTATTTCTAATTTTTCACTGCTTCCATTTTGCCATTTCGATAACATTCCTTTTAACAGCTTTTATATCCAGCAGCAAATCAGCTCAAATGAGATTCTACAGACAAAGGGCTGGTTTCATTTCCTAGCATTGCTACTTGACTTATTTACTGTTAAAACCCAACAAAACAAACACTAAGAAAGCTTGGTAGTTTCAGTCATAATATTTCATTACCTCTAGGAAGGAAAAGCAAACATTTTGGCAGCTGCTCAACACTAGATTAGCATTTGTGGCAGTATTTTAAGACAATTCAATTCAGTCAAAGCCTGAAAGCACTCTGTTCACATTCGCATTTTGAAGTGGGAAATTCAATGGCTTTTAAAGCAAAAAACGAAGAGAAAGGATACCCACAGACTTTCCAAATAGCTTAGAACACAGCTTGTGCTCCAACATGTAATAAGAACAAAATGCAACTAAGGAATATTCAGTGGATATTTCTGATGGGCATCTCCTAAAAGCTGAGCTGCTGGTTGAAGTCTGTGGAGAAACACAAACAAGATAAAGCACAACACGTGGAGGGACTAATAACTGACATTAGTTTTGAGGAAGATGCACACAAAGAATGTCAGTAGAAAAGCATTTCAACCCCTCATACAATGATGATCAYACAACTTTCAAACCATATCAAAATACTATCAGTCCTGTCCAATTTTTAAATTGGACATGAGAGCTGCATTTCAAAACCATTAAACTTGACGTTTTCCAGCTATTTTTAGGGACATAACCTTCATTTGCTGGATTTGTGTAATCACAAGTAGAGTATGTAATGATTCACAAACAAGAGATCTTAAAATACCTTTAAGCACCTTGTTTCAGTCACAAGGTAGAATCATAGAATAGAAAGGTGTGGGTTGGAAGGGACCTCAAAACTCATCCAGTCCCACCTCCTGCCACAGGCAGGGACATCTTTCTCCATCCCGGATTGCTCCAAGTCCCACCCAGCCTGGCCTTGGACACTTCCAGGGACGGGGCAGCCACAGCTTCTCTGGGCACCCTGAGCCAGGGACTCACCAGCCTCACAGGGAGGAACGTCCATGAAGAATTTCCCGAAAGGCACCATGATATTGTTGTTTGGTTTTTGTTTGTTTTGTTTTTATTTTTAACTTTAGAAAATGCTGTAGCATCTACTGATCAAGGGCTGCCTCCTTTTCCTCCCCAACCATTCTCACAGAAATGTTTATTTTAGTACTGCAAGCAAGCTGGCCTGTGCTCGTCTCTTCTTTCCTTCCAGGAAAAACATTAATTTCTTTGTTCCAGTTAATTACCATATATTGGGACTTCTTGTCTTCCACTTCTGGAGCAAGAAGCAAGGAATTGTTCAAGGACAGTAGCAAACCTGGTGAGAAGTTGGTTTTGGTGGTCACGGCAAGGCGAGAGTCAGTGTCACTTCTCTGGGTGACAGCAATGGGGTGAACCTTCCTCCTTGCACACTCCATCTAAATCAGGGCCAGACAATTAATCCTCCCAACAGGTGAGAGATACCTTGTCAGACAACCATCAAAAGCAGATTAATGGGTAACACTCTCTGACCGAACCGTCCCTCACAATCACTGGGGAGAGACACGAGGTTTGCAACTGTGGGTCTGCATTTCCACTTCCCCTACACCACCATCAAATAGCCACCAAAATAGTGAAAATGGTGTAACTCTTACATGACAAGAGCAACAGGTCTTGCATTTCTGAAGTTAAAAGAGTTCAGAGATTCATCCTGTAATATCAGTTGGACCTTTCAGTTCATCTGAGCTTTAGCAAACAACATTAAGCTTATCTACTCTTCCCCTGTGCCGGGGTCAGTACCAAAAAAAAGCATCTCAAAGTCTGACTGTTGCAATGAAATTACAGTCAGGCAAGTGGAAGACAAATACAATTGTTATTAAATTGCCTGTATGACCAGTGATCTTACATGTGGTGACCAATTGCAGGGGAAGCTTTAATCCTTTTAGACTGGAGAACCAGCCAAAGCAGATCTGGCAGCTTCCAAAATAAATTGTTGGGAATTGTTGATAGGACATTTTCTTCCAGATGCAAGTACTGAGAGACAAAAATATGTTTTTAACCCAGAAAGAGGGGCTGGTATTCCTTGGCATGTAAAATGTCACATATGAACACTGTAAGGGACCCCATGTTTCTGTGGGAAGAACACTAAAATGTCATTAAAGAATACACAGCTGTATCAATTTCACATAGAAGTGATTTATTCAAGGACTTTTTCTTAACCCCTACCCACCCCAGGAATTATAAACCATAGCTAAGAATCCGTAGGTTGCCCAGAGAATCTGTGGCTGCCCCATCCCTGGAAGTGTCCAAGGCCAGGTTGGACAGGGCTTGGAGCAACCTGGTCTAGTGGAAGGTGTCCCTGCCCTTGGCAGGAGTGGGTGGGATGGGATGAACTTTGAGGGCCTTTGCATCCCAAACCATCCTGTGATTCTATGAAACACAGAATACAAGGGTGCAAATCAGTCTGACACTTTAAAGCAGGGTCACACCCACTTGGCTGCTCCCTGAAATCTGTCCACTGTGCACAGGAGAGCAGCTACCAGCCTCACACAGGGCACACCTGGAAGTGTAAGAACCATCCCATGGCAAGAGAGACAGCCTGGTAAATAAATTTTTGGGCAAGCAGTAAACATCTTGTGCATGTACAGCTGGAGAATGAACACCTCACACCGCCGAAGATGCTGCCCCAGCGCAGGGCTTTGACGCCAGTCAGCTCTCACTGTTCCCACCGTGGAACAACTCTCTCCTTTAGGAACTTCTGACCTCCACATGCTATGCAGACAGGAGCCTGCTGTGTACTAGAGCATGTTGAACCTTGAAAACTTCCATTTTACAGGAAATCTCAGAATTCTTAAAAAAGCCCAACCTGTTGTTGGTTGTCACCTGTGCAGGGACAGACGATGCTGCTGTTTCACAGGAGCAGTTGGCTACAATGCACAACTGGATTGGACTAAGTCTTCTTGGTTTTTTTTGTTATGGGGGCACAAGCTCTTGAAAAATCCCATTACCTGGACTGAATGAGGCAAAGCAGCTGTTCCTCAGCATGGAAGCATCTCTACTTCGAAAGGACAGATTCTACTAAGTAGGCTATTACCTGATTTTAAGAAAAAACAGGTATGACTATTCATTGTCTTTTCCTGGAAAAGATTTTCTTTGAGGGTACTTAAACCCTAATTTCCAGCAGTATTTAYAAATCAGAGGGCAACATTCATGGCAATTACAAATGGATCAGTGGCAAGGAAGTGCTGGAAGAACTACTGCTTTTCATTTGTTTTCACAAAACAAAAAATATTTGTGGATAATTTCATTWAAGGTTACATAAGAAAATACATTAGGATTGAAAGCAATGACATCATTCCATTAATTAAAGAGGGGATTATTTCAGCTAGTTTTGATCTCAGCATTGTGTTTATAAATCTATAGCACAATAATAATGGAGAAACAAGTTCACAGACATTTCAGGGAGAGGAAGTGGATTGGGAAAGATCCACAACTTAGGTAAATCGTCTTAAAGCAGGACTTTCAGTGTTCCTTTTTCAAATCCAGTTGTCCAATTTGCCCTCCTCACTGAAGCCTGAGTTCTCTGGGGCATCATCACAGTAGCACAATATCATTCCTTTAACACGACACTGTCTAAGAAGATTTTATCCTAACGAGGCAGAAAGAAATAGTAGATCAAAAGTCAATAAATGCATCCCTCCATAGCTTCATTTGACTTTCCGCAAGCCAGTCACAAGCTCCAGACCCAAAGCAGCAGCCAGAACATAACTGAATTCTCAGAATGCATCTTATTAAAATATAGCAGCATATGTTCTTGATTTCTTAGTGAAATACTTAGTTAATCTAAATAGATGAATGACACAAGGAGAAAAGCAAACAGACATGTAAATGAAAGGAAAAAAACCCAACAACAAAAAAACCTAAAGGAGGCAGAAGTCACCAAAAAATTAAAGGGCTGAATTGCTCAAATAGTACCAGAAATAAAATCACTCTTTCACAGGATTAGGCAAGAGAAAGCATTACAGCATAGGGAAAATTAAGCACGGTACACATTTGATACTGTAAAAGGCTAAACCAAAACAAGCAAATGAAGTAGCTACGCTTACCTCAGCAGCGTGGGAGGAGGGAGTTCGGCAGGGAGGGAGGCAGGGCTTTTATCACACTCTGATTTCGAGCACCTGCTGGAAAAGGCCCTGCAATGCCCCCGGAACTGCAGCTGGCACCTGTGGGATCTGCACAGACACCTTCCACAGACCAGGCTGCTCCAAGCCCCATCCAGTCTGGCCTTGGACACTTACAGGGACAGCCACAGCTCCATGTTCTTCAGGTGTTGGACCCCAGGGCTGGGGCAGGTCTGCAGGTGGGCTCTCACCTGAGCGGGGCAGAGGGGCAGAATCCCCCATTCCTTGCTGCCCACGCTGGGATCAGCCCAGCACACGGGGGAGTTCTGGGCTGCCAGGGCTCGTRCCTGGGCCGTGTCCAGCACCCTCAAGTCTTTCTCCCCAGGGCTGCTCTCCATCCATTCTCCTCCCAGCCTGTGTTTGTGCTGGGATTGCCCTGACCCGGGTGCAGCGCTTTGTGCTTGGCCTTGTTGAACCTCATGAGGTTCACACAGCCCCACATCTCCAGCCTTCCCAGGTCCCTCYGGATGTCCCATCTCTTCCCTCCAGAGTGTGACCGCAACACAGCTTGGTGTCATCGCCAATCCGACTGTCCCTGTCTCCGAGACATTAAACAGTGCCAGTCCCCATCCCAGCCCCTGAGGGTGCCCGTCCTCACTGGGCTCCACTTGGACAGAGAGCCCTTGACCACAACTCTGTGTGCGACCATCCAGCCAATTCCATATCCACGGAGTGGCCCATCCATCAAATCCCTGTCTTCTAACAGGATTTATTAGTTAACTGTGGTGATGTTAAAAGACTTTGAACAGCTGGCTCAGAGTCATTACTATTAGCATCTTTAAAAATAGAATTGGCAGTATTTACAGAAACACTAATGATAGGAAAATATGTGAAATTTCCCTCTTATGTAATGTTTATTGAAAGAATTATGTGTTCTGTTAGAGGAACTTTTAAAAATAAACATAGGCTTTTCTCTGTGGGCTTTCTTCTCTATGAAGAAGGCATGTGAATTTTGGGAACCACAGTAATATTTCTTTTATCATCTTAAACATATTGCAATTATATTCAGGACAGGGCTTTTAAAGGAATATAATGTCATGGTATCTTGCCTCCCTTGTTTCTATGCCTAAATTAGGAGTGTCTTACAATATTTGCCTTCTTTGCAGTTTTGTGATAATTGGTGGTATTTTTGTTTAGAAACCACTCCATCAGCTCCCTGTGACCAGATAACCATGAAGAATGGAATGCTGCTTCAGACAGTTCTATTTCTATTTACACTGGTTTTATTCAGGATAACTTTGCTGATACCAGGGAACTTGATCCTGATTTACAGGAATGAAAGAAGAAAATTGTCACTATTCCATGCAACCAGAAACTCAACAGAATGGGAGCTGTAATAGCTCTCAGTGGGGTACAGCATAATGAGGTAAACTGCAGGATCTGTGCTGCTTCATTGAAATGTAAGATTAACAGTAAAAGTTTAAATATTATCTTCAGTTTCCCTCATACTAATTTTGACACGAGATACAATACGCAGCTCACGATGCTTGGGAATGAGAAGGATCAGTCATTCCTCAAAAGAGACTCATTCACTTGCAGAACTGAGGCATTTGAGAAAAGTGGGATGAGATAATTCCTGATACAAATACTTTGACTAAAATAATAATCCAGGAATTTAATAAAGAATTTATTTGGCTTTATCACCTCTCCAAGTTAAATGAATGCACGTTGACTTTGCCGTTGAATGTCAGTGGATTTTGATGAGTTTGGCTCAGAGTATGCAGTTCTGTAAGGCTGGAGATGATTTCATGGCTGGTGAAGTGAAAGAAAACTAATCTCTTTGAATCTGTGAGAAAAGAGTGAATACACGAAAGTAAATGCGGATGGGAAAAGACAAACTGTTCCCAATGCGGAGTGGTGGCTGTGCCCGTTGCCAGGCTCTGCTCTCCGCCAGGTGAGACCCCGTGGTGCCGACTCACCTGCCCAGGGCTGCAGCGGGGCTGCAGGGCACCTGACCTGTGGGCTGGTCAGCAGCCACACTCGCCTCGGCCAGCGGATCTTCCAGCACCGTGTGCCTCGGGGCGCCTCGGCCGCGGATCCTCCTCTGCGGGGAGCAGGACCGGCCCAGCCCGGGCACCCTGCAGGGCTGCACCGTTCCCTCCCTGCAGCACCCGGCACGGGGCACTGCCCCCAGGCAGGATGGGCTGGGGGCACTGCACACTGCTCACCACAGCAGTTCTGCTTTCCATGAGGATATTCTCCTGCTTTCCCTAGAAAGGACAGAACCTTCTCGCAGCTTATCTGTCTTTTGCGATTGAAGCAAACCATCCAATCTGCTGTATGTTCACGGTTGCCAGGACTGACAGACATGCATAGAGTATCCCCAAAACTTCCACTGGTAAAATGCCTGTTTGTCTCTTCATAAAATATAAAACAAAAAAAGAAGAGTGGAAAACAAAGAGGAAAAAAATGAGAAAAAGGAGTAATGAATTCTCACTGTTTTCAAGGACAGCCTGTTCCCAATGACCCCTTTGGCCACCCAGCTCGCATGTTTGCCCCTTAGAGGTGCAGTCAGAGCTACAGCCAAGATGTTTGAAGAATAAATTACTGTGAAAGTCAGCTTTTATTTAAACTCCCTCATTTCAAACACAAAGTGGTTCTCTGTTTCCCTGGAGACCAGGATATGTAAGAAGGCAGAATTTTCTCTCCATTTGCCTTTCCTACACTGGACCACTGTAGAGCAGGTTTTGGGTTTTCCTTTTTCCCTCCTGCAGGACCGGAATTAATTATGACTGGGCATTTTCCTCAGGTGACTAGACTGCAGTTGTGTCACGGAGGTGGGTGACCTGTGCTGACACTCCTGATGTGCTGAGGTGTTGCTGAGGGGATCGACATCTCTCACGGCACCTTTCTCACTGGGTTTGATATTGGTGTTGTACATTGGTGTAGGAGTGCCCAATGAACAGAAAGGGAGCCCCTTTTCAAGTTCTAGAAGTAGAAAATTAATACAATTAAAATGAATATAATCCTGCTACAGAAATAATGCAGCATTAAAAAAACCCGCAAACCAACTTACAAGATCTTTTATTTGTCTCGTATTCGACTCYTCTTTAGGAGGGTAAAACCACTCACAACACTGCTCGATGAAGAATAAATTGAACTAACCCTGTGTTGCACTGTCTGCCCCTGCACAGGGAAAGGAATTAGAAGATGGAGTGGAACAAAACCCCCCTCTGGCACGAGGACAAACACCTGCTTATGTCCCAATCTTTTTCCTATACTACATCTTGAAGATTTATTGGAAAAAGACTCTGTGTTCTGGATTTCATTGTCCAAGTATTAGTGGAGAATGAGAAAGAAATAGCAACTGACTGAAGCTGTTTAATGGCATCTTTCATACTTTTCCTACAGAATGTAAAGGCAGGAGAAAGGAAGGAGGAAAGCTGATAGCTCAGAGACTCAAGCGTATTTAAACACAAATCTAAACAAAGCTTAAATTATTATCTTGTATAGAAGTGTTCTATCTTTTTATTTGAGAGCAAATTCTTTCTGTTTTTTCGAAGAAATATTCTTTGAGAACTATTCTTTGCCTTTGGAAAACTTAAATGATACCCTTCCATTTTACAATCCTTTTACAACTTCCAGGCTTTTTGAAATAATGACTGCCTCCTCGCACACGTTCTGTGAGGAGCACAATAACTGATGTATCCATTTCAAAACATGCTGTGAAAGAAAACAGCATCAATTTTAAATGAAAGCTTGGGAAACAGCATCTTAGGAACCATGAAAGTACTGCTGGTGTAACAGCTGGGATCTACTGGCTCAAGGGCTGTCCCTTGCCATGACACTTCTGATGTGGTCTGCTGGCACTGAGTTATTTCTGAGAGATGCTTTTCATTAGCCATTCCACGAGACATTCCAGTTCAACAAGCCATGAAAACCAAAGTCACGAGCGTGTTCCAGCTCAGCATTCTCATGAACTTTAACAAGACCGAGTGCTGGTGCTACACCTGCACTGGGGCAACCGCTGGTATCAATCCAGGCAGGGGGATGAACAGGTCAGGAGCAGCCCTGGGAGAAGGACTTGGGGGTGCTGGTGGGTGTCAGGCTGGCCATGCCCTGGCCATGTCCTGGGCTGAGGCCCCAGCGTGGGCAGCAGGGGAGGGGGGGATTCTGCCCCCGCTCAGGTGAGACCCCACCTGCAGAGCTGCCTCCAGCCCTGGGGCCCCAAGAACATCAACCTATTGGAGCGTGTCCAGAGGAGGCCATGGAGATGGTTTGAGGGATGGAGCACCTGCCCCATGAGGAAAGGCTGAGCGAGTTGGGATTGGTCAGCATGGAAAATAAAAAGCTTTGCGGCGACCTAATTGCAGCCTTCCAGGGCCTGGAGGGAGCCTACAAGAAGGATGGAGAGAGACTATTTACAAGTGCCTGGAGTGACAGGACAAGGGGGAATGGCTTCTAGCGACTCCCGGTATCGGTAGTGAGCGCTAGCGACCGACGCAAGATGAGCGATGTGCGCTGTCACAGACACCGCCGAGCGCCGGGGAAGGGCTGGGCTGTAGCACAGTCCGGTATCCCGTCCTGCCGGTGCGATCTTCGCGTACGAGATTAAAAATAACGGGGCTGGGTGGGGAGCTGCTGCGGTGAGAGCAGGGAGGGAGGGAGAGGAGCGGCGSGGCGGGTGCAGGGCCGGGGGTACCGGGCCGGGCGGGGCACAGCGCGGGGAGCTGCGGGGCCGCCGCGCTGTCACCGCGCCCCACGGCCCCGTTCTGCGGCGCCGCCGGCAGCAGGGCCGCGGCCACAGCCCCGTGCCCGGTGGGATGCGGGCGGAGCCGGGCGGTGCGGCCCGGCCCTCCCCGGTGCCGCCCCCTGGTCCCGCTCCGCCCGGCCCCGCTCCGCTCCACCCCACTGCCCGCATCTCCCCGGCCCGCTCCCGCTGCCGGCCACGCTCCGCTCCACGCCACTGCCCGCATCCCACCGGCCCGCATCTCCCGCTCCCTCTCCGGGCCCCGCTCCGCTCCCCCCCGTTGCCCACACCCCCCGGTCCCGGCCCCGCTCCGCTCCGCCCCACCGCCCTCATCCCCCCCCCGGTCCCGCCCCGCCCGCATTCCCCGGCCGCGCTCCACCCCACCCCACCGCCCGCATCCCACCGGCCCGCCCCCCGGTCCCGGCCCCGGCTCCGCTCCACCCCACCGCCCGCATCCCCCCGGTCCCGGTCTCGCCCCGCCCGCATCCCCCGGCCCCGCTCCGCCCCGCGGCCGCGCTCCGCTCCCCCCGCGCTGTCCCCGCCCCGCCGCGCTGTGGCCGCCGCGGGCAGCGGGCGGGAGGCGGCGGCGCCGGGCGCTGCCATGCGGGCGGGCGGCGCCGGGGCGCGGGGCGGCTGAGGGCGGCGGCGGGGCCGCCCGCGGGAGCCGCCGGGCCGGCGGGGAGCGGCCGCAGGGCATGCCAGCCGCCCGCCCCGATGTTTCACTGGAGCAAGTGGAAGAAGAGGATGGGAGCGAGCGCCTCCTCCTCCAAGAGACCCGTCTTCGACGAGTGGGAGGACGGTGAGTGCGGGCCGAGATGCTCCGGGGTGCCTGCCCTGCCCGGTCCGCGATGCTCTGCCCGGTCCGCGATGCTCTGCCCGGTCCGCGATGCTCTGCCCCGTCCGCGGTGCTCTGCCCCGTCCGGGATGCTCTGTCCTGTCCGCGATGCTCTGCCTGGTCCGCCATGCTCTGCCCGGTGCGGGATGCTCTGCCCAGTCCGCGATGCTCTGCCCTGCCCAGCCCGGGGCTGCCCAGCTCCGGGGCACTCTGCCCTGCCTTGCCCTGCCCTACCCTGCCCTTCTCCGGTGGTGCACTTGCCGCCGTGCCCCGGGATGCCCAGCCCGGCGTGCCCAGCCCCGCGGTGCCCTGTCCCGGGATGCCGAGCTGCCCCCGCCCGGCGCTGGGGTCCCACAGCGGTGCCCTCCGGCGGAGCGGGCGGCGGCGGGGGGCTGCGGGCGGGGGGCCCGCGCCCGGGTGCGGGGGTCGCGCCGGGCGTTGCCTCCCGCGGGGCGCAGGGGCTCTGCCCACGGACACGGAGCGGCCGCCGTTCCAGCGAGCGGTGACCGAGAAGGGGGCGGTGAGGGGACAGTTCAGCAGCAAAGTTTCAGTCTGCGCACGGACAGCCCCGCTTGTAACGAGGAAGGGCCGAGTGCCGCCGGCCATCAACGCCCAGACGCTGCTGTCAGCGCAGAAAGATTGCTTTAGGGTTTTTCCCAAAGTACAAGTTGTGGGATTTTTTTTAGAAATACTCCGTGAAATACCACGGTTGCATTGGACATCTCGGGTACAGGGTGAAACTTCAGAGGGGCAGAGGAAGGAAACTTTGACTGTGGGTGGAGGAAAAGTCGGGAGAGCCATCGGGGCAGCAGATGGGTGCCGGGTGGCTGGGGCAATCCTGAATGCTGCGCTGGCCCTGTGGCACCAACCACAGCATAGGCAAAAATCCTTGGGTGTGTGGGGTGCTGGAATTGTGCACCGGATAAACCTGGAGTTAGATGTGTTAGTTTGAGTCTCTGAGTGCGGTGATGTGTGGGTCTGGGTCTGCTGGCATCCCCTCGGTGAGGGGACCAGACCCGTCTGTGCTGCTCTGGAAGGTGACAGGGGTTGAATCAGGCAAACTTTTCTTGGCTCAGGAGCTGGTTGATTTCCCCAACACATTTTTATTAGCGATTCACAGTGAGCAAGCCGAGTAAAGACACTTGAATCGGAGACTTTGCTGCAATTTCATTCTGAAAGCAAGATTTCTTTTCGAGAAGCATTTAGTTCTGCCCTGAGCCCGTGTGCAGCCAAGCAGGGAGACTGAGCTCTGCAGGTGAATGACCACTGACAGGAGCCTGGGAACACCTCACCAGGTATTTTCAAGCAGCGCTTTTGCAATGTCCCAGTTATTGGGACATCACTTTCTTGGTATCTCCTGCTTTAACATAATCCCTTGTTAGAGTGTGCTCAGAGCAATTACAGTGTTGTTCTAGTGAACTTGTATTTACTGGCATGGCACGGTTGCTATGGTGATCTCTTAAGACATCCCAATAACTTCCTTAGATAAAGAAGCCAGTTAATACTTGGGTTTGTGTGTGACATAATGTGGAAGAGTTACTGGTGACGACAATTTAATGAGAAATCAATTAAGAAAATAAAAAGGAAAAAGACATGTTAGAATGTGAAATTTTGCCCATAGGTGGTTCCTGATGATGGACCTCTGCACAAGGATGAGCCAAACTGCTGAAATCCAGTGGATAATCCCTGTTAATTGTTTTGGGGTGTATGTAAACAGAAGGTTAACAATTGTTGTAGTGAGTAGTAACACAACTAGTATTTTCCCTCAGATAAATCCAACTCCAAACCGCTGCAGACCTTACAGTCTTCTTCCCTGACTTCCTGGGGACTGGTTTTGGGACTTCACTGAGTGACTGCTTCCCATCACACCGAGACTGACCCAGCACATATGGGGTTTCCTGGGGATGGGCAGTTAAGTGTTTGCTCTCTCTTGGTGTAAAACACCTGGCCCCAGAGGGTTACCCACTGTTTATCCCTCTGTTAGAAATTGCCCTTTCTCCTCAGGCTGCATCTGTGCAACCCCAGCTGCCTGCTGCTGCATCTCACCCGGACAAGCGCAGGAGTTGCTGTGTCACACCCCTCTCTCGCTGTCGGGGCCGTCGCTGCGGGTGTCCTTGTCAGTGGGATGTGTGGTTGAGCTCTCCGAGTCCATGACTCTGAGGGTCAACTTCGTATTCCAGAGTATGTCCTAAGGACCTTCTCTCAACTCTCTCTGTTTTTTCAGCATCTCTTTGGTTAGTGCCGGGGCTGGGCTTGTTCTTTGGCAGAGATGGAGGCTGGTGCTGGTGCAGCCGGCGTGTGGGGCTGGCTCCTTGTCCACCCAGGGCCAGGGCGCTGCAGAGCTGTACTGTGGGGAGTCACGCCCAAGGGACAGCTATGCTGCCCCCTCCTTGCTCCCCTTCCTTGGTGCTGTGGTGTTCCCAGCCCCYCAGTTTTCCCCCAGGTCAGGTAACTTCCCTTGGCTGTGCGGCCAGGTGTGCCTRGTCCTGTGTGTTGGGTACAGTGCATCCATCCCACCGCCCTGGGGTGCCCTACCTGGCTGCAGCGTGCACACCGTGCACACTGTGCTGCTCCATGTTTGCACATCCAGCCTTGGAAATATTTCTGGGCATTTCAGAATTGGGATTCAACTCATAGAAAAGCTGACTGCAAAAGGACAGTGCCTGCATGTTTGTGTGTGCTTCCAGGGAGCACTCGTGTGGGGGAGATGGGTTTCTCTGGCTGTGGGAGCCACTGCTCCAGCTGGTTCCAGTCCCACAGAAAACCTGGCAAGCTGCACACGCATCATCTGGGAGGGAGCTCCAGCCTGTCCAGCTGGAGACGCTGCCTAGTGGYGCCTTTTTGAGAGCTTGTTTTTGGCGAGGTGTGTTGTACCCTGTTCCTGAAGAGAGAAAGTTAATTAATGGGGCAGAGGGAGGAAAAACAAAGTAAGGGGAAAAGCGTGAGAAGAAGAAAAGGCAAAAGAACAGAAGGGCTGCAGGGTTGAGCCCTCGGGAGTTATGGTGTGCTGGGGTAAGGTGGGCTCGSTAAGCTGAAGTGTGTTGTGGTGGGCTTGTGGATTCAGCATTACCACCGTGGGCTGTTTTCCATTGGGAAAACATGTCTTTTGTCTGTAGGGGCTTTTCAGGGTTTGTTATTTGTACCCGTAAGAATCTTTTAAAAACTCCTCACTCGGGGAGCAGATTTGTTCTCCAGCCCCACGGAAGACTGGTGGCTGCCTGTCTGCTGGCTGTGAGACGTCTCTCTGCGCAGGGCACGGCACACTGGGGTGTCCCACAGAATCACAAAGTCATTTGGGTTGGAAAATACCTCCAGGATCATCGAGTCCAACCTGTGCCCAGAGCACTGAGTGCCACGTCCAGGCCTTCCTTGGACACCTCCAGGGGTGGGGACTCCACCGCCTCCCTGGGCAGTCCCTTCCAATGCCTGACCACCCTTTCCAGGAAGTAATTCCTCCTGATGTCCCACCTGAACATCCCCTGGTGCAACTTGAGGTCATTTCCGGTTGTCCTGTCCCTTGTTCCCTGGGAGCAGAGCCCGACTCCCCCCAGCTGCACCCTCCTGTCAGGGAGTTGGAGAGAGAGAGAAGGCACGGCTGTCATGAGGCTTGTTTGTTGTTTGGGCAGGAATTATGCCGTCATTCTGGGAAACAGCCAAGCGAGTTTTACTGACACCTCCCTCCTTTTTAAAAATTTTTTTTTAGTTTGTTTTAATTTATTTTTTATACTACGTGAGGAAAACCTGTCATTGTGAAGCCAACAGGAATGTTTCAACCCAGATATTTAAGAAATGCTTAGTAGAGTTGGACTTGGGCAACAGGGCTGAGCAGGAGGAAATACAGGGCACACTTAGTGCTATTAGCATTGCCCACAGTTGTGTTATGTGAGAGAGGGGGAAAACCACAGCATGATTTATCTCTCTATGCAATTATGTCTGAAGAGGAATTTCAAGAGTGCATTTTGGATGTGGTTTCTCCTGAATCAAAGTGGTTTACTAAAAAAACTGTGTGTAAATATACATGAGAATCTGTGAAGCCATCTGCTGCCTTCTGCTTTGCTGTGCCTCCCCTCGCTGACACGAGGTGAGTGGTCCAGGGTTCCTGTCCGCATCCTGATGCTGAATTAGTTTTCCAGCTGATGTGCAAGGTTTTAGTGCTGCAACCCAGTGACTTTCATCGTGATCAGTATTTTGTCTCTATCACTTTTCCCCCCATCCCTTGTTTGACTGTCTGCCAGAGTGCAGATGGTGTTTTGTAAGGGGGTCAGGTGCAGGCTCCTGAGTTTATCCTACTTGCATCAAAATCAACTTTTAAACACCGGYTTGCAGTTCTGCAGCTCATGAGTGAAGCTATCCCTGCAAACCAGCCTGACTCTGAGAAGTGTGTGCTCACGGTTAGTCTGGGTCAGGTGAAGTGTCCGTGGGTGTCATGTGGTGTGTCCCCTCTCAGGGAACGAGCTCTCTTTGGAATTCTTTGGCTCAGATAACACCGGGAGGAGGCAGCGGGCTGGAGTTTGGGGCTGAAACCCAACTGCAGGGGCAGCCAGCAGCGTCTGGGGCTGTGCAGGGCGAGGGTGCCGCCGTCACTCTGCCCTGTGGCTGCGAGTGTTGGTAGATRTGGGTCTAAGACGTCTCGAAGAGCCAGCCGCTCAGCCATCGCCCGCTGTGACGTTCCGAGCGGAGAAACTCTGGTCTGTAAGATGTGCTCATGGGGAAAACCAGGAAACTCTCGCACACCTTGATGCTGCTTCTCTGGCTGTGCCGTTCGCCGAAGGGTCCAGCTACGGGGTCGCGCTGGGTCCGGGGGCTCTGTAGCCCCGCTGTGCCTCCTCGCCGGCTTCACCATCGCCGCAGGAGGCCGGAGAGGCTCGGCAGCCGCGCGGCATGGCACTGTCCCCATGGAAACGGGCGAGAAGCTGCAAAACCTGGGGGAACGTGCTTAAAATAATCCCCGTTTTCATATCGAGCCGTGTGTTGGCAGGCGTGGGGTCACACACCCGGCAGCGGGAGCGGGCATCCCTCCTGCCTCGCCGCGGGACGGGAGCGCGGCGTTCGCGGAGCTGTCGGTGCGCAGAGAAGGAGCTGTGCCTGCCCCTGGCTCCYCCCGGCATCCTGCAGCCGCCTCCCCGGGCCCTGCCCCGGCCGGGTGCTGCTGGGTGCAGCTTCTCGRACCCACCGGTCCTCGTCAGCTACAGCCCGTGGAGTTCAGGGCTTCAGTCCTTGCAGATTGGCAAGAGGTTTCATTCCTCCTTTTACTTCCTCTGTCCTGCTCCGATGGCAGCGACATGTCCAACATTCTCCCCGGCCCCCGGCATTAGTTTTTCAGATTGAGATTCTTCCCCATAGTTTTTTGTTCCGGGGGCTGGGACCTTCAGGGAAGCAAGGACATGCTGCCAGACAGTTGGAGGTGTCAGGGCAACAGAGACATGGAAGGATGGGCAGCAAAGCCTGACCTACCTTGTCCTGTGTCCCTTACTTCTGCGAGGACCCAAACACTTCTGGCCACATTTGCAACAGCATTGTCCCTGCTCCTGCTGCTGCCGGCCATGCTCCTCCTGCCTTGGCTGCTCCTCACAGAACCCGGCTCCGTCACCTCAGCTGGGCAGGGCTTCCAAGCCCTGGGCAGGAACCATTGTACTTTTGATTGGAAATCTATGGACTAGTGCCCGGTAAGCCAGTTGTAAAATCCCAAATACTACTTATTTAGGGTCAGATACAGATGTGTTAAACTTCCATGCTCTGCAAACCACTGACTAAAGTATTCCTTGCTCAGATTGCAAGGGGAGTTTTTCCATAGCCTGACTTGCGTGGCTGTGGGTTGGGAGCACAGATGCTTTTCCCTTATATTTAAAAACAAGAGAAAAAGGCCTTTCTGTATTATCAAAGTGGTAGCTAAGTAAGTAAGCAGGGGGAGGAGGGAGTGGGAATTGCAAGGAGGTGTCAGCAAAGCTGTGTTTAGGATTGTCAGCGGGGCTTTGTTTCTGCTGCCCCCGGATCTGTGGTGTTTTGCCTGTGCTTTGCCCAGGGACTCGCTCCCTCCTCAGGCTCTCTGCCACCAGCCTCCCAGCAGAGCCACTGCCCCTCATTCCGGCCAAGGAAGGAAAACTTTCCAAGGTGTGAAGCTTTGCAGTGTGTCATGTAATGCAGAAATTGGTTAAATCCTRGGAATTCAGAAATTCCAAGTCCTGGAGGTGTGTGTTACCATGTGCAGGATTGGGGTTACCAGCTCTTTCTCCAGCAGAACTGTTTAATGACTGTGCTGTCCCTCTCCACACTGGTGGCCGTGGTCCCTTCACAGTAGTGCTGGCAGAAATCTGAAGAAAAGCTGTTCTCGAGGGGCTCGTGTGTCTGTGGGAGATCTGGAGAGAGGAGAGCAGGGTGAAATGAGCCCTCAGGGCATCTGGGACTGTTTGCATGGAGCTGGAGCTACAAAAAATAAGCAAACACAACAGCAATTTGAGGGACATTCGGTGGATAGGGAGGGACAAGGGCAATCAAGGGAAAGTCATTGGAAGTACCATTCAAGTGAAATATTAGATCAGGTTAATACCTGGTGTATTCTGTGGAGGCCACAGTCCTCATGACCGGCTTGGAATGGGCTTTCTGTGAGTTGGGAATAACATGCAGGAGCACGTGGCTGGGGATCTGCACACCTTCCCCACCACGTCCCCAGTGCTGGCATGGCGACCTTCCCAGCTCGGCTGGCATTCCCCCTGATGCCAGCAGCTGTGTTTCTTGGGGTACAAGTCCCGGGACAAGGAGCTGATGGTGCCAGGTCGCTTGCAGAGACCAGCACTGGCATCCTCCGTCTGGGAGAGCTGTGCTGTCGGTGCTGGCTGTGGRGGCAGCGCAAGGTCACCTCATGCTGTGCCTGGTGGAATGTCAGCGAGTGGCACTTGACAAGAAAAACCTTCCCAGAAATGAAAAAAGCTGCTTTTTTTTCAGCTTTGTACTTTCACCATCTGCAACTGGGATGCTGAACTGTTAAACAGCTGGCAGGGTTCTCGGTGTAGCCRCTGGTGGGAGGAGGAGTAGTGTGGTGTGTGCCCACAGGCCCACGCAGGGCTGGGGAGAGATGTGATTCCTTCCAAATATTGCTTTATTTCTCGTGGGAATGCCTGAAATTGGGTGTTGCTYACCTGCAGTGGTGTTCTGCCCTGGGTCAGGACTCGGCTTTGCACGCAGCGTGGACACAGGTGAGTCTCTGTGATCGTGGTCTGGCTGGACATACTCAGACAGAGGATGTTACTGAGCCCATTGTTCATGGCCAGCCTGGGATGTAAAAGCAGGTTTGACTTTTCCCACTCTTTTCAGTGGAGCTGGTCTCTAGTTCCAAACGCTGTCCCTCAGCAGGCTGTGGAGCCTCTCACACCTGCGGTGCTTGTTAAGGTGCAGTTTCCGCCACCGTACCCCACATCCTGTACCGAGCCACCCAATTAATCGTCTCTAAAGACTTCCTGTCATGCGATGTGGCCAAAAGTGACAGAGGTACCCCAGGGAGCAGTGGCAGTGTCTGAGGGCCGGCAGGTGGGGGTACCTCTGGGACTGGGAGTGAGCTAGCACCTGCAGAGGTGTGTGCTGGGGAGGGGATCCACACTGGCTTTGAGTTTGGAGTTTATCTCCCCAAGTACAGAGTGTCAGGACAGCCTGCCAGGGGCTCAGCTTCTCCACCAGAGAAGGTAAATGTCAGTGTCCTCTTTCCCTTTCCCACTGTTCTTCAGGAATTAAATTGCTTTAGGTGACAGTTATGGAAAATCAAAAGTGCTTCGGATGTATGGGAACAGCCAAYTCCGAGCACTGCCAGGCAATGAGGTGTGACAGTGTGTGAGTGTTGGTGTGCTCGTTTACCTCTCACGTGGTGTTCAGGGGCACTCCTGGTACCTGGGACTGGTGAGGAGATGCAGGCACTGAATGATGTTTAGAATTACATGGCTTGCTGGTTTGGCTGTGCCCATGAATCCTTTTGGGCTGATAGTTAGCCCTGCTGTGTAATTAAATTAAATTAAATTAAACTGCAATGTAATGTCTTTACAGCTCAGCTGATGGTTCTGGAAGCTGATAAATTTCATTTATTATTCCAGAAAAATACCCTTACTTGGTTCTAGAGGCTCCAGCAGAGATCTGCTGGGCTTCTGAGGCTGATGATGCCTGAGTGAGTTTCAAGGTAACCTGCAAAGGGCTGTCCCAACAGAGAGTTACCTTATCGTCCAAGGTTTGCATTTTGTTACAGCTGAGCTGTCCAAAGATAGAAGTGATATTTTATATTTACATGGGTAATATGTACATTGGAGCACTGGAGGAAGTGCCCAGGGTAGCTCTGAAGCAGAGTGGGGAGGACAGGAGTGAGGACGTGGAAGCACAGCACTGCAGTCGCTTTGGGTCTCCCATTCCTACGGGAGCTGTCTTTGCTCAGGAAAAAATATTTTTTTCTCCTTTTTTTTATTTCTCCTGACCAAAACCYGCATCCTGCCCTCCCAACAAATAAAGAAGCAACCCAAACAAAATCCACAACTCAACAAAAGTTGCCATCACTGCTTAAAACACCAGGGTGTGATTTATGTCCTGGGAATTTAGAGGGATCACATGGTGGCAACAAAAGGCCATCATATGTGTATTTCAGATATCCAGGGTGAGGAAGAAAAGCAAATGAGCAGAAAAACTTGGTAGAAACTGGGAAGAAACTTAGATTGAGAAGAACCTGTTGGAGAGTTTGGGAACTCAAGAGCCAATTCCCAGCATCAGCATTGAATAGCATTGGGGTGTGGGTGGGATAGTCAGCATAAGGGCACGTGCAGAAGAGCTCACTTAGGTCCCATTTTATGGTTCCTTGGAGAATTCCTGTGTRTTTTTAATGCTGGTATCTGACAAAGGTCAGAAAGGTGGGGAGGTCTTGGGCTGAAGCTCAGGTTCCTCCTCTGAGCAGGCAGTTCTCCATGAGGATTAGGAGAAACATTTATGGGTGAGGCTGCCACTCTTCTTGCCCCTAGAGCTGGCTGGACACCACTTCACCTCCATGGCTCAGTGCGTTCCATTGTCAGAAGGCTGTAGGTCCTCTCCTGTGTGAGAGCTGTAGCATGCTTAACTGCCTTGTGAAACAAATGTCACAGAATCCACGGGAAGGCTCCGCACTGCGCGTTGGCTCTTTGAGTACTGGTTCCCAGTCTTAACGGGAACTGGTAGGCAAGACTAGCAAGCAGGGAACACAGAAAATGATACACATTAGATTTGGATTGTTTGCACTGTTGGAAAACGTGCTTTATGCTTCACAGAAAATAGGGCCAAAGCTTGGTCCCAAATAATTTGCACTTTAAAGGCTCAATGCTGCAAATGGTAAGCACATGAATAATTCATACATGTGCTAACAGCCCCCATGATTTCATATTCAAGCCTGATTCTAGGTTTGCTCAGAACTTCGAACTGGCACCGATCAGTGGCTCTTCCAGCACAGAAGGAGCTTGGCAGGACCTTTGTCACAGGGATGAAACAATCTCCTCTCCCGACAGTGCAGGTTGTGTCTCCTTAAGGGCTGGGAGCTTCTCTGTCATCCCTGCTCGGGCAGACYGGCCAGTGGCTCCGACAGTGTCCAGAGCTCGGTGCCTCGAGTGCCTCCTGAGCCTGACCTTGACACGTTTTGTTTCCTTTCGTACACTGATTCTCCTGCAACCAGTGCCAAAGATTTCAGGAGAGCCGATGTGGGTCCAAGCCGGTGCYGGGAGCTCAGCACGAAGCTCCGAGTTCCCCAAGAGGCCTGCTCAAGGGACGAGCCCGTGCCGTGGGAAGAGGTGCAGCTATGGCAGCAGCAGTGGGCAATAAGGCGATCTGGGGAGCAGGTGCTGGCCTGGGGTCTCTGCCCCAGCGTGTGAGTGTGCCTGGCTCACCCCTCCAGCCCCTACTGCCCGTCGGCTTCATCCCGGGATTTTTGGAGTCACTCAGGAGGCTGAGGTTTAGGTGCAGCTGTACAGACAATGCAGGCAGGAGTTCTGAGGGGAGCTGAAGGGCAGAGATGCTCGTGTTGGGGTGCTGACAGTGGCACTGGACGGTGCTGCTCGGACATCCTGGCTGGCCACAGCTCTCCATCCTCCGCCAGCAGCTCCTTCAGGAGTCAGACCCACAGCCAATGTGGCAGCTGCCTTAAGCTGTCAGTCCCTGCTGGGACCCCAACCTATTGGAGCTTTGCCATGGTTCCACTGGCAGTCACTGCTCCTCTGCTCCATTGGGTTTTATTCCACATTAAACGCCACAGCAGGAGCATCACAAGCAGGTGTCAAAGCAAGCACAGCTGCAGTGAGGCAAACTTAGAGATTGATTAATGAATAGTTTTAGCCTGTTGTGTGTTTCTCTACAAGGCTTTCTGATGGATCAATGTGTGAATTTATTTAAAAAATAGCAGGTTTCTTTTAACTAGAACAATTGCTTCTGTTTATCAAAATGCTGAGTAACATCAACAAACAATTCAGTTGCTGGTTGCCCCTCAGCACTACTTGAGAAGTTATTTCAGTTAGTGCTTCTTCTGGCCTTGGTTTGGATTTTTCCATGCTCCTAGTTTGGCATCTCCAAAGGCACCCCTGCCTCCCCCGCTGCTCTCTCCAGAGGCCACTCTCCACCTCCTGCTCTCTCTGCTGAAGTGGGGTTTTTCCATTGCCAGCTCTTCTCTTGCTCTCTTGCTGGGGCTGCACAGGGGGTTATTCCCTGGGGGTTTGCTCCCTGGGGAGTACCAGTGGATGGAGGTGGGCAGATGGGTGTTGCTGGTGCCTGGTGGTGACGGGTGTTGGGGTGTGGATGCTGAGCGAACGCAGAGCTCCAGGGGTGCGTCAGGCCCCACAAGCCATCCGTGCTTGGGCACCAGTGCCCTGAGGTGCTGTGCAGTGTGTGGGGGGGCTGTCCCAAGAGCCATCTCTGCCGCCCCTGCAGCCCAGTGTGGTACCCACCACAGTCGGCAGGGAGGGCAATGCCCTTTGCTCCACGTGCTGCTGTGAGACCTGGCTTCCCTCCTCCCCGGATTCTGGCTGGATTCTCTGTCAGATGTTCTTTCCAGAGCGAGTTGGCACGTCACTGTGCTCCAGAGAATTTATCACAGAAGTAGGATGTCTGCTTTCCCCAGAGAATTTGAACTTGGTGAATAATTCTGTTTGACATCCTGCTGTGAATTTGGGTCTGCTCTCTTCTTGTGGAGTTGAAATGAATCCTGAGTGGTTATGGCCATCCATCCCATGCTCCTGCAGGTACCAGGTGGGCCAGCCCAGTCCCTGTGATGCTTGGATGCATCAGTGTGGTCTGACCGCAGAGTGAATCTGTTCTGACACCTCCAAAAGAAAGAACAGGCTTGTTGACTACAGAGAGCACCAAAGGGCATCACTGCACCTACCTACGGTCAAGCAAAAATATCTGCAGGTATTCATCACTCTCTTGTGGTTCTTTCTTCCTTCCCACATTTACTGGCATTGCCAGCATGTGTGGCTGACATCCTCTCATTCATACTGTCTTGCTCCTAATTTTTCCTTCTCTGCCAAAAAGAGCCCCTTCCGTTGCCAGGACTGTGGGAAATACCTGCCCAGCTCAACATGTGGCAGAACACAGCCCTGCGTGCGGGGACACCGACGGTCCCAGGGAGACCAAACCCTGTCTTGGTGCTGGCTGGGTGTTGGTGTTCACCAGCCCCGGAGCTGGTGGCTCCTGGAGCCGGCGCTGCTGCCAGGCCCATCGTGTGTTGGTGCTCAGCCTGCTCGGGGCAGCTGGGTTCCCTTCTGAACCCCTGCTGAGTGCCCCGTGCTGCTGCCCCACGTCTCCCCTCTTCAGCTGAGTTTGGCAGGGAAGTGAGGGCCAGTGGAGAAGCAGCATTTCCACAGGCGTTAAAATGCTGCAGCAGCAGCTCTGCCGAGCAGCACATCCACTGATTCCAGCCAAAGGTATTTTGGGAGCGTGTCTGCTGCTCACGAGCCTCTGGGACAAAGATAGGACCATGTGCCTGAAATAGCACCCTGGAGCCTGCACACCCCACCAGTGGCTGCTCTTGAGAGGGAAATCCAGAGTTTGTTTTCAAGTCATCATCACTGTGTTGACAAGGCTGTCGTGAGGAAAACGGTCTCAGCCGGGAATGTCTGAAATAACTCCAAGAGCAGTGTACACACACACAGGCAGTGCACACTGCTCACCGCCCAGTGTGGGTGCAGAAAGGACTCGCTGGCTTTTGAGGTAGATACAGCACACAGAATCACAGAATCACGGAGGCTGGAAAAGCCCTCCCAGACCAACGAGTCCAAGCTGTGCCCAATCCCCACCTTGTCCCCAGCCCAGAGCACTGAGTGCCGTGTCCAGTCCTTCCTTGGACGCCTCTGGGGATGGAGACTCCACCACCTCCCTGGGCAGCCCCTGCCAATGCCTGACCACGCTTTCCGCGAAGAAATTCCTTCTGATGTCCAACCTGAGCCTCCCCTGGCACAGCCTACTGAGCTGCCTGTTGAGGGAGACAAGGGTTTCTGTTGTGGTTCAGTGCCTGCTCCCGTTTAAAGCTGTGTGCTGAGGGGCTCCTTTGGAGCCCTGTGTGTGAGGACACCCGTGGCAGCTCTGTGTGCTCCAGGGGCAGTGGGCACGCCCGGGGTGCTGTGCCGAGGGGCCCCTCCCTGYGGGCAGAGCACGGCCGGTCTGCTCCTGAGCCGTGGAAGAGTTCATGGTGGGTGCTGTGGCTCAGTAATGTRCGTGTGTTAAAAAACACAACCCCAAAACAGACATCACTATATGTTCCTGGTGCTGATCCGTCCAGTTGCCAAGAAATGCGCACAGCTGCCAGTTCAGTGCTTTTCCAGGAGATTTTTTTTCTATTCTTTTTGATTTTCTTTTTGGTGCTCCAACGGCGTGAAATACTGCGGCAGAGACCATCCCTCAGTGCTGTAATTGCAGTGTGTGCAGCGCTGCTGGAGTGCTAGAAAACAAGCAAACAACATTTCATTTTGAAATGTCTCTTCTGTTGCATCTCTTGCAGCTGAAATGCTGCTCAGACACCCACAGATGAGAAGCAGGGACCAAAATGTATCTGCTGAGCTACTGCTGAGTTAGTGTCTGCTACCCTTTGTGCAGAATCCAAATGGTTTGTGCTCACAGAATCCCAGACTGGTTTGGATTGGAAGAGACCTTGAGGACTATCTAGTTCCAACCCCCTTGTCATGGTCAGGTCCCTATGGATTCACTACTGCAATAGACAGCTGACAGACTGATTTGGCTGGTGCACAGTTTGACTTTTTGGTGTATTTTCCCAGTGTTCTGGTAGTTGTCACCAGCCCCAGTGACACAGCAGTAGGAACAAGACTCTCTTTCATGCCCCACGATAGATTTGCTGGTGTGGCAAGTATAAAAGCCTCGTTTAATTGAAAACCAGAAGCAGCTGATTGTAGAAAATATTCTTGGGGCCTCGATGTTACAAAGAGTTCTTGTCCCAAGGCTGTCACACATCGAGCCTGCAGGAAGCTCCAGTGCTTCTGGATTGATTTGGGAAAAGCGGTGAGGATCAGGAGACATAAAATAAATGATAGAATATGTGATATCAAAAAGAATGATGAAGGTTGTTCTCCAAAAGACCTATTTTTCAGTCTCAGACCTCTCGAGTAATTTAGAAAAAAAGGTAGTGCTGAATTCTGTCTTGTTATCAACSGTTTTTGAATTCTCACTCCAAATTGCTCGCGTGTGATCCATCACACACTGGTTGCTGCTGTGAGCCCAGCAATTTTGTCACAATACCTCCCTGTTTGTTGCTGCATAGAACTCAAAGTTAAACACGAAGTGGGCGGCTCCTGCTCCTCTCTGCCCTGAGCAGCCTTTGTGACTCTCCTTAGGTGCACAGAAAAAATACACTAGGTCTGAGGCCTTCAATTACCTGTGGTGACTGGATTTAATGTGGCTCTTTCTTGGAAAAGTGTTGTTAATTATTCATATTTCTGGTTTTTTAAAATTAATTAATGTTTTAAACCTTTCAAATACAGTGTCAAGGCCTTCCCAAGTGTGGTACTGAGGTTGGCCATGGTCTGTCTACTTTGAATGTCCTTGTAAGCCATTTCCCCCATCTTCTAATACAAAGCCTTGTTGTTTTCCCTTCTTCCCAGTGGCTCCTTCTCTCCAGAACACAGTTGTGCGGTTGCAGGAGGGTGGGATTCTGTTACAGCAGGATAAAGTGCATTGGGTTTCACGTTAGCAACTGGTGCATCTCTACAATTACTCATGCTGCTCGTTATTATCTGTATTTCCATGGCAACAGGAAGGGCTGGTCAGGGACCCAGGGCTGCTGCYGTGATGCGGGCGCAGGAGTGAGGGCAGGGTCCCCTGTGCCACCGCAGCCCCAGCACCGCGGGGACCAGGGCTGGGCTCTCCCTGGCAGAGCTCCAGCAGAACTCTGCCCACCTTGTGAAAAGCTACTGACTCCTTCTGTTCTCATTTTCCCTAACCAGACTGCAGCACTGCTTAACTTTGTGTGCCACACCTAATCCAAATGAGATCCCTGAGCCATCCCAGCCCTGTCTGCCCGTGTGGTCCTACCAGCACGCATCGATGGGAGCCAGCTGGGCAGGAGCATCTCCTGCTCTCGTTGGTGTATGCCTTGACAAAGTGTGAGCGCCCCTATTGCTCCCTGAGCTCGTCAGCCTGTGAGTGGTGATACAATCTGACAACCCCTAAAAAACCCAACTGGAGAATCTGTTCTTCCGCAGTCTTGGGGCGCTGCTTTCCACAGGTTGCCTGTTGCTATATAAAGAAATAGTTTGGTGTTTCTAAATGTTGATGTCACAGAACAGAGAGAAAAATAGCAACAATAAACTGGTGTTTCAGGCAGGGAGGGCTGCAGGAGTGGGCAGTGGTGGCTGTGCCAGGCTGGCTGGACGCTCTGTGCTTGCTCCTCTCTCTGTCTTGGTACCCAAGGCTGTCGGGTCACCCCTGTGTGTGCCTGTCTGYACCCCAGACACCTCTGCTCTGGGTGCCTGGCAGCCAACGTGGGCTTTAGGGAGAACGCAGACATCATCTGAATTTTAAAGGAAGGAGAAGGGGAGCAGGGTGCTGCTGAGCATGCAGTGGGGTGTGGGGTGTGGCCTTTCCATGGGCAGGCAGGAGCAGAGTCAAATGCCAAGTGGGGAGCATGAGGGGATGGGAGCCAAGGTGAGAGCGGAAAGCCCCTTCCAGGTTTTGGAGAGGCCACCCCAGGTTTCAGTAGCACACAGATTGTTGTCTGTCTCCTCGGCCTTGACAAAATCTGGATACAGGCATCATTCTGCCCGGAGCTGTCTGTGTGTCTGACCAGTGCTGTCAGAGAGCCTCTTCTCTGCCACCACCAACCTTCTCACCGGGCAGGGAAAGGTCAGATCTGTAACTGCAGTCAAGAGTAATCATTAAACGTAAGGAATTGTCTATGGTGCCATAATCATAAGCACATTTACAAAAAAAAAGTAAGTCTTTTCTCTAGGATAGGGATGTAACATGGATGTAACCTTTCTGGGCAGCTTCTCCTTATGGCCCACTCTGGTTCCGCCACTGGGAATGTGGTTGGGGTTGTTCTGACAGACCCAAGATCAGATTTCCTATGTGTGTTCTAAGTGGCAGCTTCATTTCCCAGGTTTGTTTTTAAACCTCTTTGTGAAGCCCCACTGCCTGCAAGTTCTTTGTGTCTCAACATGATACAAATTCAGCATAAGGTTTGCTGCAAAGTAGGTCTCRATACAGCAGCATTTGTCGGCGTTGAGCTCGAGTAGAGCTGTACAGAGTTGTCAGATCCATGTCCTACATACCTGAATTCCTTCCTTCGGGTTGCTTCTAACGGGGATGTTTGGTACATCAGGATTTGGTACACACACGCCTGCAGGTGAACTCTTAATTGATTTGTTGGCTCTGAGCACACAGRGGTGTTTGCCCAAGTGGTCCCAGCACCGTCCAGCAGTGATGCTCTTGCTTAGGCTGTGTTGGTTTGTCCTTGGTCATGACCGTCCCTTTGGGGCACAGAGTCCTCTCTTTAGGCACGAGAGCGTCAAGGTGTTAGAGCTGCCAGTCTGACAGATGAGGTGGGGCCCAAGAAGCGACCCATTACACCGCACAGGGAGCACCCACTGCGCTGGGCTGGGAGCCCCCAGGCTGTGCTGAGCCCCCACGCTGGACCTGTGCTCCCCGCACTCGACACCAGGAGCACGTGGGGTGTCCCCTTGGGTGCCYGTGCACAGGCGTGCTGGGAGATGAGCTGGGGGAAGAGACAGATGGAACAGGAAAATGGTACCTGATTCTGCYCTTGGAGCTTCTGCTTCTTTTAGACTGATCACTTAATGTTGTTTTAAATCCATCCCTCTCTGTTGGTCTCTCTGACACCGAGGCTCTCCCAGTGCAGTGCCATGCCTGTCACTGGATATCAAACCTGTGTGTATCCTGCCTTGACGGTCAAAGTTGCCTTGGATGGTGTTATGGGATCA
Source organism: Amblyornis subalaris (assembly GCA_018881555.1). Taxonomy (NCBI): domain Eukaryota; kingdom Metazoa; phylum Chordata; class Aves; order Passeriformes; family Ptilonorhynchidae; genus Amblyornis; species Amblyornis subalaris. The sequence continues at coordinate 418,039 of JACAXG010000093.1, forward strand.
GTGTGCCCCCAGCAGGGAGACACACACAAATCCTCCAGCTTTTTCTCCCTCTAGGAGCCCAGCAGCCACCCTGGTGCAGCATGACCAGCAGGTTAGCACCAGGGAGGTGGGTTTGGTGCCACACAGACACCATGACCTGGCCGAGATCAGCCCCTCATTAAAGCACACTGTGTTTGGAGGGCAGCAAGAYGCCATTAAGGGGCATTCTGCTGAGGCTGCCTGAGTGACACTAATTACTGGGAGTTAACTAAAAAGCAGTTAAGAGGAGTGCTCTTTGAGGGACAGTAGCGAGGGTGTGGGGTGGCTTGTTGTGTTGATCTTGTTACATGTTCTGTCTGCCACCACGTGGCTCTGCCCCCTGGCTCTTCCATCCCGGTTGGAACTCGAGATGTGCAACCCAGCCACGGTCACTCATCACCTAGCCTCACTGCCCCCTCCGCTGTCCTCCCATCTGCCACATCCGCCACCCAGCACTTTCATTTTTCYGTTTCCACTGCGAATCTATATCAGCAAATGAGCAAAATAAACGTTGCTTGTTTGTTTTGACAATTACAGTAGAGATTTAATTACACTCCTTCTTCCTCGTATACTGCTGAATGTTATGTGGTGTGTTAGGCGTAAACAAAGATGTTCTGCTAATGTGAGATATGGTTATTAAAGGCACACTGTCAGGCTGCAGCCTCGTCTCCGAAACTGCAGTCAGCTGCAGCCCAGCTTCCAGCATCTGTATCCTCGTGTCCAGGTGCTGTGTGTGAGGAAGAGGCAGGTGCCGAGCAGAGATATCGCTGAGAGTGACTGGGTGAGCTGTGGGGAAGTGAGCAAAGATACACAAAAATAAGAAAAGAGAGAAAACTGTGTCTGTATCTTCTATGATTTTGAGGCAGCAGCTTCAGGTATCAGAGCAGGAATACAACATTTCAGTCTCTGAGTAAGTTCTCTGTTCAAAACAGTGGGGATCCYCAATTGCCATCATGAAAAGGGCCCGATTTTCCTGCTCATCACTTATTGCCTTTGAAGGATGTGTCTTAAAGCCTGAGCCTATTGTGTCGTGTGAAAGCAGCTGTAGCATTGTCTGGCAATGGTAAATTGGCAATGACTTCACATTTCATAATTAGTTAACAAGGAATCATTTACAATACGCACGTCTCTCAAACCCCATTGAAATGTGCAGCACACGTTTGATATTATTAATTAAAAATAGGAACTTCAAACGCTCTTGGGACCACAGTTCCTATTCCCCCTCACTCCGCTGGGCCATGGACAGGGATGAGGCTGGATTAAGGCAASGGTTTGAATTTATTTCTGAAAAATACTTAGGGACTCTAGGGTGATTCAGGGGGTCTTAAGAGACCATTGACTGTGTTTCAGATCCGCCCAACCCTCATCCTTAAGCTCCCAGACAGGGCTCTGTGAGCTCCCCCCACACGCAGTGAAGGTCAGTCCCTCAGTTACATCCGGTCAGAAACCTCTCAAAGAGGTAATTCAAGGGCGAAATCATTTCTAGAGATTCTTGTCAAAATACAGAAAGCCTTTAATTAAATGGGTGTCCATTACTTAATGGCAATTATGGAGAGAAAATCCTTACTTCTGAGAGAAGCAAAGCTCCACTTTCCTAAGGAAAGTTTGCTTTTTAAAATAATAAGATAAAGATGGCTTATTCTGCACCAGAACTGAAGCCTGAAAGAAATGAATGTCTATCCTGGGAGGGATTTAATTTGGAAAGAGAAGAGCACTGGCGGTGCCATTCCGCATGCAGTGTGAGCAGCCCCCGCCGCGGAGCTTGCCCTCGTGGCTCCTCCCTGCCCTGCCGTGGAGCTGACGGACCTGTCCGTGCTTCTGGGGTGCTGGCGCCCCAGGCCTGGCACTGGGCTTGCTGTGCTTGCCCAGATGTTCAGAGCATTTCCCAGCATTTTCCAATCAGCCTTGAGACGAGCTGTGTCACCAGAAGGGTGCAAGGAGGGCAACGGTGCGAGGGCGCAGAGCTGAGCTGGGGGAGCCATGTGGGTTTGGGYCCTGCCAGCCACTCCACGGCTCGTCACAGCCTTATTCTCATCTCACTGCAGAGCTTGGGTCGACAATGAGCAAGAAAACACRGCCCAGCCTTGCTGGTTTAGAATCAAAGGAGTGTTTTCGAGATTTGCCTTACGCCTTTCGGGTATTTTTATCGTCTGCCTCATTCGAACGGTCTCAGCTGAGTCATCTCATCCCTAGTTTAGATTTATGTTCCCTCTACGCCTACTCCAGCAGGACCCAAATCCTCCTGGCACAGCCTGCTGCTGGCCTCGCTGGAGTCATGGAAGCCTGGCATTAAATTATGTGGGCACTGGGTCGGGGAGTTATGAATATTGATAMATTTTATTTAGCAGCCTTCTGAATTTAATGAGTGTCCATAATACAGTAATTCATAATTTATCATAAATAAAGACAATAGATTAGGTTGCAGTTTAATTATTTCTTATTTTTGTAGATGTTGTGGGGTTTGTGTGGGGTTTGTGTAGCAAAATACAGACAGGAAAAGCAACCTTCCGTAAATTCCAGCCCTTCCTTTGTGCAGGGGATTAGTGGAATAGCTGTACCCCTTCCAGTGGCACTGCTCATGGGACAAAATGTCAGGATTCTCAGCTTGGTAGGAACCTTGTCTGGTTTTGAAACTCCAATAATCATTATTCTCATGTCCTGGTAACAGAGAATCAGAGATTCACTGAGAAAGTTTTATGGCATTTTTTGTGCTTGCATTGACTGGTAATCTGTGCCAGGACAAGAGGAAAYGGCCTCAAGCTGTGCCAGGAGAGGGTCAGGTTGGACACCAGGAGGAATTTGMTCGTGGAAAGGGTGGTCAGGCCTTGGCAGGGGCTGCCCAGGGAGGTTTGGAGTCCCCATCCCTGGAGGTGTCCAAGGGAGGCCTGAATGTGGCACTCAGTGCTCTGGGCTGGGGACAGGGTGAGGATTGGGCACAGCTTGGACTCGATTATCCTGGAGGGCTTTTTCAGCCTCAGTGATTCTGAGATTCTGGGGTTTTCCTTCCGCAGACACTGGCTCCTGCTTATTTAATGAACAAAACTCCTCCAAGTGGGACAATGGACAGATGCTCCGCTCGTTTAATTCCAAATGGTGAATATTGTATTTATGAGCGAGAGATCCAAATATGGTCCATCTGGTACGAGTTACTCAGCTGTTCACTTCACAGAGAAGAGAACGTTTCCATATCTCTCCTGTGATGTTCACATGAAGAGCTGAGTCTTTTAAAGCTGTTTAATGCTTTCCTTTGCTGAGGGGTTGCATACACATGAGAAATTCCACTTAATCTTGCACTTTGTGTTCTTGAAACACCAGGGCTGCCCAGCRGTGTCAGGTCCCGGAGTCCAGCCCAGGCCCTGGAATAGCAGCCTGTGCTGTCTGTGCCATCACAGCTCAGGTGACCTCTCTGTCCCACCCGCCCGTGACCAGCCGGCTCTGGCAGGAGCACCGGTTCAACGCCTCTTTTCCAGACACCATGTTGCAGTGTGAAGTTGCCAGGTGTGTTGAAGTTGGGMAAAATCAGGCAGAGCCATTGTGCTGTGAGTGCAGCTGGGCTCGGGGCAGCTCGTGGGTTCCAGCTCTGCTCCCAGTGGCTGCCTGGGAAGGCGAGGGCTAATCGCAAGGGTGTTGGGGGCACTGCCCCCATTCCCTCGGCGTCTCCTCGGCTGGCCATGCCACGCTCCGAGCACCCAGCAGCTCCTCTGGGGTCGGCTGAAGTTCTAGTGCTGGACGCCGTGGGTAGAGATGGATGGTACAAAAAGCTTTAGGAAGTGGAGAAGGAGTTTGTTGCCAGGGGTTTTAATTTTGCATTGAGCATAAGGAGAGCGGAAGGAGTCAGGCATAATCAGGAGAGAGCAAGGAACTGTCCAGAAATAATGTCCTGTCTTTCCCTCTGAAAGCTTTGAGAGTTTCTGATTGATTTCAGGGGAAGCAGCACTGGAGACTGAAATGAAGGAAAGCTGCAGAAGATGTGGTAGGTCAGAGATGAGATGGTTTAAAGGCTCGGTGAGCTGAGAGTTGCTAAGAATAGAGCATGCCAGACTGAGAGTGTCAGGCAGTCTGAGGGGATGGATGCTCCTGCAGCTGCGGCATCTCTGGCGATGGCAGCTGCGGCAGAGAGAAGAGATTTGGGGGAAACTGGTCACAGAGCAGCTCTGAGAGAACAGGAGTTTTGCCTGGAACTGGGGCTGCTTGATCCATAATGAAGCCTTGACATGGCAGCTGCTTGGGGAGGGACTGGAGGTGGATGCTGGCCAGTGACATCAACTTGTGAAGGTTGGCCTTTGGTCTGGGACTGGGGGACAGTGCCAGAGAGAGGGAGGGAACACCTTTTTCTCCACCTCCATCAGCAGCAAAACAAGAGATAGCTGGTTTAATAAACAGGAAGGAAACAGTGGCTGGAGGCTGTGGGAGGTTTCCTGATGGCATGGACAGCTAGYTCCATGGGGCAGGCTCCCAGGGCCAGCACCACATGCAGAGCTGTGGGGACCACAGGGTCTCCTCATGGTGCACATGCATGGTGCACAAACAAACCCCTCTGCAGGTGTGACTGCAACTTAATGCTTTTCCGTAAAATATTTATGATTCCATTTTAGAAACTAGTTTTCACTGAAAATTATTTCTTAAGAATTCTTGATCACCTCAATTAGAAAGAACAATTTCAGCACACTCAGAAATGCACTGACATAAATGGGAATAAAAGCCTTTGGTTTCCTGTGCTGCCTGGCAGTCGGGGTGTRCTGCGAGCAACTGCTGCATCTGCCTTTTCCGTAACACACACACGCACACACATTAAATTTTGATTCACATCTCTGACATCTAGAAAATTGCTCCTTAACAAAAGGAACATTATAGGCATGCTACAAAATGCAGGCTTGGTCTGGCCACATTTTGGATAACKCTACCCTATTCTTTCGAAAATTGGTTTTATTGCTGATAACTGGGCTAAAAGGAAGACTATTTAATCCTGGCCAACCCAACTTTCTGGGACATTAAGTTCTAATAGGCAGATACAAACTGGTCTTAATAGATGAGTCTGACATCATCTGGCTGCTTATTAACTATTAAACCTTGTTTCAGTAATTCTCTTGGCAGCTCTGTGTGTGTTGCCATAGTTTCTTTGTTAACAGAGCAAGACATTAACGCATTTTGAGTACTTCTTGCCCAAAAGACATGAAAAAACACCTTACATTTAAGGATGCAAACTGGCACCTGTTCCGAGCAGCGGGCAGAGCCGGTTGCTCCGCGGTTGGTGGCACTCAGGGCATGGGTGTGTGCCACTGGAATGGTGCTGGAAACCTCTCTCACGTGGTCTGGGCTTTGCACACCTCGGGCAGTGATCTTGGAAACATAGAGTGCCTTTTAGTCAGCAGTGACCAGGCCACCAGCGTGGAGATTCCCAGCAATGTGAGGTGTGTTTGGCTGGGGACCCTCGGGGACCACTGGGGACAGGTCCCCAGGGCTGGGCAGGATGGAGCTCTGCAGGTTCTTGACTCGGGTGCCGTTCTCCATGTTTCACCTGGGAGATGAGCAGTACCCCTTTCATTCCCTCTCCTCGCTGGCCCCAGCGTCCCCTCGAGAGCCGTCGCCGGAGGGGGCCATGGGCAGTGTGACCCTCACGGCCACGCCAGCCTGGGCTGGAGCTGTTGGAGGACTTTCAGTAAACACACATAACGTGTAATTCCTTTCTTGTCCTCATCTGTGGGGTRGATCAAACTGGAGGATAAATAGGCTGAAATCAACTCCTGTCTCTCAGCTGATAGTCATCAGGTTCAGCCTGAACTTACTGAGGGAAAATCTGTGGGAGATCTGTACAGTAGTGAAAGGCTTTTGTAAGTAATTACAGGCTTAAGGGAAGTTGTAGCATTGGATAGTGACAAGTGGTATTTATTCCATATTTTGTTCAATATTGTAAATTACGTATTTATTAAAAAAAAATAACAGGAACCAGCTGGACCAGCATCTCTTCCTGCACTGGGGACATGGGAGCAGCTGCCTCTGGGCTCCCCAACTCCTGCCAGAACCGGTGGAGTCAGCCAGCAATTAACACAGCAGTTTTAAAAGGAGAAACAAATGCCTACGTATATGCAAAGTCAGCCTTGGTTTGCCTAAAGCAGCTGGGAAGGGCCTTCTGTGGAGAGGTTCCTGTCTGGGGATGATTCAGTGTCAGCACTTGGTTCCGTTACCCTTGGAGATGCTTTGTAGGAGTTCCAAACAGGTAGCTGAGACACCCGCGTTGTTTACAGAAGAAGGCTGAAATGTTGCTCTGCTGGGATGCTGGGTGGGATCCGGGCCTCTGTGGTGTGGCTGTCCGGCTCTGCTGGGCAGGCGTGTGGTCAGGAGCCAGCACGGGCTGTGCGTGGCCGTGCCCGGGAAGGGTAGGAAGCACTCAGGGCAGTGAGGTTCTCCTCTGCTCGGCGCGGTGCTGAGACCGAGCTCTGATCTCATGGAATGTTTGTGCTTCTCTGGGAGTTTCTCCTCGCTCGTTCCGCCCTGCAGTGGTGCAGCCRGGTGTGAATGGCGCAGCGCGGGCAGGCGGCGAGGGGCGCACGGCTCACTCAGCGCTCGGCGGTGTTTCGATCCCCAGCGCCAGGCGCTGACAGGCTTCATCCTGCGCTGGGATAAGCACAGCTCAAGGGCTAACAGTTTAAATACCTCCTGGAAAAGCAGCACACAAAGAGGAGGAAAAGGCGAGAAAAATCAGAATTTTTGGAAATGCAGAACTYTTTTTTTCCCACTTATTTCTTCCCATGGCTCCACGAGTATTGTTTGTGCTGGGATGAGGCTGTGGTAGGACACTGGTTTTAAAGCTGGAAGGCACAAAGCAGACTGTGTTCTCACGGCTTTTCCAGTAAGAGTGTATCTCTGTTCCTGTCAGACACTGGACCTCCATCCATACCACGAGTGCGAGACTTGGCCCCTCCTCTGGCAACAAATCCCTTCCTCCCACTGATGGATTAGGGTGTAAATGTACATATTCTCCATTGTATCAAGATATATATATCTCTCTCTATATCTATCTATCTATCTATATATCTCCATTATAAGAACTTTTTGAATATTTCTGGATACTAGTAGTCTAATTTAAGAAACATTTAGTCTTTCTCTCTCTGTTTCTTGATCAAAAGGAAGCAGATTTTGAGCAATTTTTCCCCAGGAGGTAGAAAAGCAGTATTTGCCTTTAGGGAATAAAAAAAGAGAACACTTTCTGTTCATTAAATCGAACTGGAAAGTGCTTGAGATGTCAAGTGTGAAAACAGAGGCTGAGAGAAGGGAAAGGTTTTGATTTCGTTCAATTGATTGTACAGTTTATCAGAAATGTGTTGAATTTGGTATTTCTCAGTGCTGTTCATRTTGAGATGCATGACAAAAACTGTGGCCCAGCTGCAGGGAAACCAGATGGAGTACGAGGAGATGGAGGAGGGATTTGTGGCAGTGTCACAGGCAGGTGAGAGGACTGGATGGTGTCACCTCGCCTCGGTGGAAAAGATTTTAATGGCAGAAATRGCCCCCAGTGTTGCCCCCTGCTCGTCGAGATTGTCTCCTCCCCTCCTTTTTTTCTCGGGGGAATTGCACTAGTTTGAGCAAAGGCAGGACTTCATTGGCATTTGGGTATTTCAGAGTTATATTTAGGACACTTCATAGGAGTTTGTTCCTTTGTCTATTTACTTGGGTGTTTTTGGCATCAGTTAGAGGCTAGGTTTGAGGTTTTTCCTATTTTGGGGGGCGAGTGATGATGCGGCTGCACTGTGCACTCTCCCGGCAGCAAACGGGGTTCCTGCCTCCGTGACAAGGGTTGGAGAGGCTGCTGGGCGATAGTGAGAACACGCGATCTGACAGTGTTGTGTTTAATCGCCGTGGTTTGTTGATAACGAGGACGGGACAGCCCCCGGCACAGCCCCGAGCAGTCCCCAGCCGTGAGGGCTTGCTTAGTTCCGTGAACATCTTTAAATTGCAGTGTGCGGTTGTCAGTGTGCGGCTGCTACACGGGGACATCGTCGAGTGAGCAGCTGCTGTAAATCCAGCGCATCAGCAGCCGCATAATCTGTCAGATAAATCGCGGTGACACGGAGCCGGCAGCGCATCAGCTCCAGATTACACCGCTTGCTCGTCTGTCACCCGCACGCTGATCGTGGGCTTTTCCTAATGCATCTTCATTTCGGCTTCCCGCGGCCTCCCTGCCACCCGGGAGGGCTGGGAAGAGGGTCCCGGTGGCTTCCAGACTGCCTCCGTGCGGTGCTGTGCCGGCACCGGGCTCTGCCGCGCTGGGCGGCTCCTCTGCCCCGGGACGCGGTGCCTGGCAGCTCCTGCCCGGACACCGCGATCCTGG